>NW_026844589.1:15961772-16109272 GCF_025583915.1 Anolis sagrei ordinatus | reverse complement strand
AATCCCAAGCATGGGATTGCACACAAACATGCAAACACAGCAAATAAATCTGGAGCTCCTGGAACAGCTGTTCCAGAACAATCTATCTATCTATATATAAAAATGCTCATGTCGTAATGAGTGGCTTAAAAACAAAAGAACTGTTGGGCCAATATCCACCAAATTTGGCAACAAAACTCCTCACCATACAAGGTGTGACCATCAATAATTAAAAAATAAAATAAATCTGAAAACAACTTAGAAATCCTTAATAAAAGGAGAAGCCATTACAGCGCATGCGTGCAGCTGTGGGGGGAGCGCACGTGCATGTAAGAGAGCTGCTCCATCGTCTCGCGGCGGAACTTGTGGCGGCAGCGGCTGCTGGGCCGCCCGGAGCCAGCCACACCCCCACCAAAACTTAAAATCTGAAACACCAGCCTGACCGAGGGAGACAGAGGGGCCTCTTCGAGCGAGGGAGCAGAAGCAGGAGGCGTGCTGCTGGTCGCCGTGCTGCTGGTGCTGAGCCTGCCATAGCAACTGCGCCTGGGAGAGGCCTCCCCACCTTTCCCAGGAGGAGTTGCAGGCGGAGAGGACTCCTGCTTCTGACCCCTCCGTCGCCAGAGATTTGGCCCTCACCACACAGCCGTTTTGGGCCCGGGCGTCCTCCCTCCCTCCCTCCGTTCCCCCCAAGAGGTCTCCCAGAGGCCCTGCACCAAGCCCCGCCCGGCCTTCCGATGCAGCACGCCTCTCTTCCCGAGCCCCGCCACCTTCCTGGCCAGGCGCGGCTCTTTCACACACACACCCGCTTCCCCGTAGCTCATGGGGCAGCCACAGTGCTCTGATCCTTCCTTCCCTTATCTTATGTTTTTCCTCCCTCCCTCCCCTCCCCTCCCCTCCCCTCCCCTTCTCTTTCCTTCCTTCCTTCCTTCCTTCCTTCCTTCCTTCCTTCCTTCCTTCCTTTCTTCCCCTTATCCTCTGTCTTTCCTTCACTAGGCTCTTGTAGGTTTTTTCGGGCTATAGGGCCATGTTCTAGAGGCATTTCTCCTGACGTTTCGCCTGCATCTATGGCAAGCATCCTCAGAGGTAGTGAGGTCTGTTGGAAATAGGACAATGGGTTTATATATCTGTGGAATGCTGGGGTGGTGCAAAGAGCTCTTCTCTGCTGGAGCTAGGTGTGAATGTTTCAGTTGACCACCTTCATTAGCATTTGAAGGCCTGGCTGAGCCTGGGAAAATGTTCTGTTGAGAGGTGTTAAGATGTGCCTGGTTGTTTCCTCCGTTGTAATTTTTGAGTTTTTTAATACTGGTAGCCAGATTTTGTTCATTTTCATGGTCTCTTCCTTTCTGTTGAAATTGTCCACAAAATGTCTCACAACACAAGAAGTGACCATCAGTCAAAAAATTATGATTTTGTCATTTGGGAGTTGTAACTGCTAGGATTTATAGGTCACCTATATTCAAAGAGCATTCTGGACTCCACCAACGATGGAATTGAACCACACTTGGCACACAGGAATCCCCTGACCAACAGAAAATATTGGAAGGGTTTGGTGGGCCATTGACCTTCAGTTTTGGAGTTGTAGTTCACCTACGTCCAGAGACCACTACAGACTAAAACAATGATGGTTCTGGACCACACTTGGCACAAACACTCAATACACCCAAATATGAACACAGATGGAGTTTGGAGAAAATAGACCTTGACATTTGGAATTTGTAGTTACTGGGATTTATAGTTCACTACAATTAAAGAGCATTCTGAAACCCACAAACGACAGAATCAGGGCAAACTTCCCACACTGAACCCCCATGACCAACAGAAAATACTTGAGGCCATCCAATCCAGCTCCCTTCATTAGGGCAAGAAAATGTAATCAAAGCCCTCCTTACAAAGACCCATCCAACCATAGACATAGATAGATAGATAGATAGATAGATAGATAGATAGATAGATAGATAGATATGATTCACACACAGAGATATAGTATCATAGATTTGAAAGGGACCCTTAAAGAAGGACAATATATGTTCCATGTTCCAGGGTGGGCAAACCAGGCACTCTCCACATCAACACTGACAAAGAAACAGCAATAAATACTGTTTACCCACAAGCAGAAAGACATTACATGCATTAGACACCAACACTTTCTCATTACTTTATTTGCCAAATCAACAGACTGGGCCACAGCAATGCATGGCAGGGGACAGCTAGTATATATATATATAATATAAAGCAAGCCAATCATTCTTCTCCTCCTATATATATATATATATATATATATATATATATATAGCAAACCAGTCCTCCTCCTCCCATATATAATATATATGTGTGTGTGTGTGTGTATAAAATATAGAGAGAGCGCCAAGTAGTTGTTCTGCCTTTTTTGTTCTTTTTTATTTGTGTGTGTCTTTGTATCTCTATATCTCTATACAGAGAGAGAGGTAGGAGATATATAAATGTATGTTTTTTGTATTTATACCCTTAAGACTGGAAAGAGATAAAACATTTATTTTCCACTGGGGTCTGTGTCCTCCTCCTCCTCCTCCTCCTCCTTCTTCTTCTTATTTTTATTATTATTATTTGGTCAATTCACAGCTGCACCCTCTGCCTTGGATGAAGAAAAGATGAAGAAAATGAAGCCAGGGAGTAAGGAAACCCAAAGGGAGCCCCTTCCGTTACTTGATCCCTGGCTTTAGGTAACAGCCAGCTGCCATCCGATCCTTGATTTACCTGGGAGTAAATCCAGCCCGTTTGGCGGCCCTTCCTTCTGAACAGACATGTACTGGGTTCCCCTGACATCTCCCAGTCAATGGGATTATTTTCCAGCACGTAATCTCATCTGTGAGTTTATCGCCGTATGGTTTTGTTCCATTTTTAGTCATCAGAGAAACTTGATTTCCTGAGAATGATATCTGGATCGGAAATATGAACACAAATGTATTTATATAGGTAGCCGTGTATCTTATACTGTGGAATGAATGCAGTTTGACACCACTTTGCCCACCATGGCTCAGTGCAATGGGATTCTGAGGGCTGTAGTTGCACAAGTTGCTTAGCCTCCTCTGCCGCCAAAGAATGCTCCAAACAACAAATCCCAGCATCCCATCGCATTGAGCAAGGGCAGCAAAAGTGATATCTCCTGGACTTCTCTTCCTTAATAGTAGTGTTGCAACAACCACAGAGAGACCTGAAAGCAGTGTAGCTATGGCAAATTTGTTGGTTCAACTCCATGGATCCCCAAAACTGAACATCCTAGAGAAGATCTTTCTTAGTTGTAGCATCTGCAAGATTGGGATCTGCAGTTTTACTTAGCCAACAAAATAGGCATTTTCTGGGTCCTCTAACCTGACTCCATGGCATTTCCATACTGAGGCTTCTATGGTCCCTTTTTTCTCCTGTTGTATAAAATTTCTATCATGATTTTATTGCTGTGTTTTGTTTATACTGATGTATTGTATTGCTGGGCTTGGCCTCATGTAAGTCGCCCCGAGTCTCCTTATTATTATTATTATTATTATTATTATTATTATTATTATTATTATGGTGATAATATAATAATAATAATAATAATAATAATAATAATAATAATAATTTTTCTTACCAGCCTATTCTTCGAGGCTGGAAGGATCTTTTGGCACTACGCGACTGCCCTTGTAGACATATTAACAACTTCCATAGAAAACTCTTCATCGTATTTCCATTTCATTCTGATCTTGCTGACTCCAGGTGCATCTACACTGTAAAATTAATGCAGTTTGACAACCCTTTTTTTAAAAAAAATGAGTTTTTCCCCGCTCTTGCTGTGTAGGCCACCCCTATATGTGTGTGAGAGAGATAGAGAAAGAGAGAGAGAGAGAGAGAGAGAGATACAGTGTGTGTGTGTGTGCATAGTTCTTAATTTGCATTCAGCCTGTTGGCATCTTATAAGTTCTGCTCTCACTGCATTTTCTTGCTGGCAGCCAAAGAATCTGCAGCCTCCAATATAACATTCTCTAATTACCAAGGTAATCCTAGCCTTCTAGTCGCCCTCCGAATGCTTCTGGTTTGATGCCTCATTAAGATGTTGTAAATATTACAAAACATTACCATGCTTGTTTTTTTTTCCTCCCCTGAGTTTAGCCTCCTTCTCTTGAGTTTCTCCTCTCTGGAGTGTTGTGTGTTTGTGTAGAGGTACCCTCTCTCTGCTTTGCCCACATGGGTATGCCAGGAGCATACCCTCCAATATTTCCCAGATGAAAATGGACAGAATCATAGAATTGGAAGAGACCACAAGGGCCACCCAGTCTGATCCTAGGAATACCTCATCAAAGCACTCCCAGTAGATGGCCATCCAGCCTCTTTTTAAGGTGGACAAAGTTCTGGACTCCAGTTGCCGCAACTCAAGTAAGTTGAGGACAAAGTTGGAAAATGGGAGAGAGAAACGGCACATTTAAAAGCAGTGGGAAAAGTGGGGCAACAGAGGATTATATGGTGCCCTGGTTCTATATGCTGGAAGTCGTGTCATGTCACTTCCATGCAGTGGAGGGGGGAGTATTTAGTCAGATACCAGTTGTACAAGTTCTCCCACTTAAAAAGATGAGAGACGCCTGTAATTGACATCATACGTAGACCTCAACTATGAGAGACAACATGAGAAAACACATCCAGAAAATTTATTTATTTATTTATTTATTTATTTATTTATTTATTTACTATGCTTATATACCGCTGTATCTCAAGCCCGAGGGCGACTCACAGCGGTTTACAAACAGTAAAGACAATAAAAACAGCAATAATTAATATACAAT
The DNA here is from genome assembly GCF_025583915.1 of Anolis sagrei ordinatus. Classification (NCBI taxonomy): domain Eukaryota; kingdom Metazoa; phylum Chordata; class Lepidosauria; order Squamata; family Anolidae; genus Anolis; species Anolis sagrei. Next base: position 16,104,503 of record NW_026844589.1, on the reverse strand, counting down.
AGCAGTTAAATTACACATTTCCATTAATAACTAATAAGCAATCATCAATACACAATTATTACAAACCCCATCCCCGATCGCCTCATCATCCAAGCGTGATCCAAATTCGTCGTCCATTGTTCCGTTCCTATGTTCAATTACCAGATTGCACTGAATTACTCAAATGCCTGCACAAACATCCAGGTCTTCAACTTTCTATGGAATGTCATGAGAGATGGTGCCAGCCTAATGTCTATAAGGGCGTTCCAAAGCCGAGGAGCCACCACCGAGAAGGCCCTATCTCTCGTCCCCGCCAACCGTGCTTGGGAGGCCGGCGGGATCGAGAGCATTGTCTGATTTTTAACAAATTTATTTGCAAATTATGGTGGAAAATAAGTATTTGGTCACCTACAAACAAGCAAGATTTCTAGGTCTCGCAGACCTGCAACTTCTTTTTTAAGAGGCTCCTCTGTCCTCCTTTGATATTGCTGTTTTTTGCTGGGGTTTTTAAATGGTTTTAGATTTTAGTCTGTTCTTGTAAGCGGCTCCGAGCCCTAGGGGAGTGGCAGCATATAACTTTGAATAATAAATAACAAAGTCTTGAGATGAACTTTTGTTATGGACCAAATACTTATTCAACTCCCAGAAATCCTAACAGCTGGTAAACTGGCTGGGATTTCTGGGAAATGTATGCCAAAAACATCTGGGGACCCCAGGTTGAGAACCACTGGTCTAGGGAGTCTGTTTCAGACCAAAAACAGGTGCAGCACCTTGGAGAGCTCCTTTTCAGCCTCCTAAACCAAGAGTGGATTTCCCATCCCGTCTGACCTGGGAGCAGCTCCCCGCCACCGGCAGAATCCTATCTTCTGCTTGTAGCTCCCAAATAATTAAACCACAGTGCCCATTAATGATGATTAAACTGCCCAGGAGAAAGGATGTCTGTGGACAGTGCTGCAACGAAAAGGCTGTCTGCCGTCCTCTGAAAGTACAGCAAGCAGGGCCAGTGGCGGAAAAGGATGCTGTTGGACTTTGAACATGCTTTGTTCATGTTCATGCTGGTGAAGATTTCTTTCCTCAAACATTTAAGGTTTAGGCCTTCATCACAAAGGGAACTCACTGCAGAAAAGTCTCTTACTTGGCCTCTATGTCTGAAATGCCACGACAGATTAAGGGAACAGCAGGGAATTTCATTTCAATCGGGTTTCTCAGCTTTGGCACCAGCAAAGTTCCTGTGTCCAGACACTAAAAAAGTCTTTGGTCCAGAAACACTTGGGACAAAAAAGGATATTTCCATGCTTTCTCTCCATACCATTTGCCACTAGTACTATCTTCTGTCTAATGCCTTCTTTGGGACTGGAGAGCCTAACTCACTGGTTTTCAAAATGGTTTTCAAAACCAAACAGTGATCCAGGATTGTGCCTAGTTTTGCAAATTGTGGAGAGTTTGCAAACTGTTCTTATGAACCCTGGGACTTGCAAACAGTTTGCAGCAACATAACAAACTTTATGTACTGTTAGAGTTTCTTGGGGTCAACTTGGTATGATGTGAGTTGTAGTTCATTTACAATCTTATGCATTTTGTACAATTAAAAAATAGATTTTTTTTCAAATAACCCAGGCAATGCTGGGTACCCAAGGTAGTAGTAGTAGTAGTAGTAGTAACAACAACAACAACAACAGTATTATTAATAATAATAATAATAATAAAGATGGTCCCAGTGATGATCAGCACACGGGGTGAGGTACCTAAAGACCTTAGCCTGCACTTAAAAACAATCCGCTGACACAATTACCATCTGTCAGCTGCAAAAGGCCACCCTACTCAGATCTGCATGCATTATTCACCGATATATCACACAGTCCTAGACACTTGGAAAGTGTCTGAATTGTGATCAAATACAAAAGCCAGCATGGTGATCTTGTTTGCAGTGTGCTAATCTTGTTATGTATCTAATAATAATAATAATAATTATTATTATTATTATTATTTTAAGTGTCAGGAGTGACTGGAAAAACTGCAAGTGAGTGATCTTATTTGCTATGTGCTAATCTTGTTATGTATCACATAATAATAATAACAAGAAGAAGAAGAAGAAGAAGAATTTTAAGTGTCAGGAGTGACTGGAGAAACTGCAAGTCGCTTCTAGTATGAGAGAATTGGCCATCTGCAAGGACGTTGCCCAGGGGACACCTGGATGTTTCATGTTTTACCATCCTTGTGGGAGGCTTCTCTCATGTCCCTGCATGGGGAGTTGGAGCTGACAGAGGAAGTTCAACCCGCTCTCCCCAGATTTGAACCTCTGACCTATCAGCAGTCCTGTTGGCACAAGGGGAGCTCCAATAATAATAATAATAATAATAATAATAATAATAATAATAATAATAATAATAATAATAATAATAGCAGCATTCAGAAATGCATGCCTAGACTACAGTGAGTACATAAGCAACTATATGTTAAATGTGAACTCTAGTTTACTTGTAAGACAAGACCTACATAAGAGCAATAATCTGAGCAACTACACCACAGAGCAGCAAAGACCAGGTTTTCATAGGATGCACTCATGACAATGAAATGTTTTCACAGTTCTGCAAAAACACTGGAAAGCCATATCTACTACACTTTTCCTTTTTTCCTTTCCTTCTTCCATGACTTTAAAGGAGAAAAAAAAAACCTTCTCAGATCTCTCAAGGATAATCTTAAAACTACTTAAAGCAGATTTGGGGGAAGGAGGGAGCAAGGGGTTTCTTTCCCCTCCCAAAGTCCTTAGCTCTTTACATGGTAAAACTCAGATAATCCATTTTGGAGTGACTGCCAGCTAACCAGGGTTGGAAGGAAGGCTTTTGCAAATTAAATCAACGTTATGACGAAGGCATCTCTCAAGACGGGCGATGCTGCATCTATGGGAGTGCTGGAAGGCCACAGGCTCCTTTTGTCTTACTTCCATCCCTTCTAAGATGAAATGCACATTTCCACTTTGGGTCTTTGGGCTTCATAATAAAATCGGACCAGAAGCTCTAAGAACGGATCCAAATGTAAAATTCAACATTTATTTTTCCAAGACGGATGGAAGCATCTGAGGAAAAACAGGCTTTCTCGAAGCAGGAGGAATCTGGGGCAACACGAGTTCTGTTTACAGTTGCTTTGGCATCAGGGAATTCAGTGCCGCAACCTTCCGAATATGATCAAGACATGAAATTCTCAAACTGGATTGCAGGTGTTTCCATAATGCCAAAATTATTACCCACAGATTGTTGCTCCCCCGTCTCCCTAAAATCTATCTATGCACATAATAAAAGTGAAAATATGTATATGTGTATGTGACTGGAGTATCCACTTACACAGACAAGCCCCTGCCTCCACAAACAGCTATAGCTCCTGAAGTCGAACATGACCCCTCCCCCCCCCATAAGAGATAGTAACTTATAGTTTAGCTAAGGGCAAGGACACCAGGCTGGATAATAAGGGTTAAGCCTTGGCCAATTTGGTGTGTATCATTTAATCAAGGCTTTTCATATATTTATAGCAGAAGGTAACCAATTTATTACTGAAAATCATGCCACAAAAGTATTTGACTTTTTCCATCTGAGGCACACCTGGGCTCCTGATGGTCCCCCATCTCACAAACAAGGGACTCTCTTTCCCCCTCATGGATATATTTCCCTTTATGGACCTTCCTATGAATAATATGGACACTGGGGGAGGGTAGTTGGGTTTACTCTCTGTATTATGATTTCTATATTTTCATATTTTCTCCTGTGTATTTAACCATCTCCTGACCCTTTTGCCCCCTTCCCATCTCCTTGAGGAAAAATGTTTAAGGAAGTTGCCCTCCCTCTGAAGAGACAATTAGCGATTGTGGAAACCTTTATCTTAGAACATTTCTTGCATGGAAAAATAACAAAGAAATATCTCCTTGACTTCGGAGGCCGACCATCATGAAGATAATCATTTGGCAGATGTTTTAATTACATTGCAATGGAAGGTAAAATGACCTTCGGAAAGTCCTCTTCCTCCCAACCCATTTTCTTTCAAGACATTTCATTAAAGACATTCACCAAAGTCCCCCCTTTGTGCCCCTATCCAACCGGAAGAGGAAAACCCAGATTAAGTGATCAATGCTTATCTCAGACCCATCACGACACAATAGACTGGCTTTTCTTGAAGGCCGGTTCGGACTCGTTAGGCCCCCTGGACATTTCCTGTGACTCCATAATCCATTCAAGAATGCATTGTATTCCCTTGTCCCACCTCCTTCCCTCCTGATTCGTCGACGCGCCAAGGCGGCAGAAGCCTTGTGATTGGCCCAGGCGCTCGAGGGGCAGACAAGCCTCCTCCTAGCTGTTGAGGCGCCAGCCAATCACCTTCAAGCCAGGCAGGGGGGGGGAGAGATTCAAACCACACTCTGTATTTTCTAAAAAATGGCATTTATTTCTGTACACGCATGCTTAGCTTGGTGAATGATTGCCGCTTTGCATCCTTTTCAGCTGAATCGCTAATAAATAATCTCGGTGGCACTTTCTTCAACTTTGGGGAGATTCTTTTTGGGAACTTAGGGAAATAAATTGCTTAAAATTAGGCCTCTCTTTGCTCACCAACGTAGCGATCCCTCTTTGGTGGGGCCGCATAGTCTCTCCTCCTAGGGTAGACCCTTCTAAACGTCCTATTGACTTCACTCCCACTGCTCAGGAGACACCAATGGCCCTCCTACATAGGTGTCATATATATCTATATATCTATCTTATCTATACACATAATAAAAGTGAAAATATGTATGTGTATGTGACTGGAGTGTCCACTTATAGAGACAAGCTCCTGCCTCCACAAACAGCTATAGCCCCACTAAAGAGACATCAATGGCCCTCCCTCCAATGACATTCCAGGTTATAGTGAGCACCATGAACATGTCCATGAGCTCCGCCATCCTGCCCACCACCCAAGTGAAGGCTTTCATACAGGAACAATTTCATCCTAGATGTTATGTGTTTCCTCCACCACAGATATCCTAGTGTTCCTGACTTTCTCCATTGGTGTGGAATTAGCACGACCCCACCTACTGCCTCTCCCTTAACCCTTTCCTATTCTTTTCTATGGCACACAGCAGACAGAGGATTTGATCAGCAACTGAACATAGTAAAGAGATTTGGATATTGGATGGCATGCAAAGTCAACAAGATTGGACACTCTCTTCCATAAAAGTATTCTGAGTTTCTTGTGCAATTCCTATAATAGATTCATAGAGTTGGGAGAGAGGCCATCCATTCTAATCCCTTTCTGACATGCAGAAGCACATAATCATCATCATTTAATAACTTATTAATCGCCCTCCATCCGAGAATGCTCCAGGCGATTTACAGCTAAATACTAAAAGATAAAATACATACATACAAAAATTAAAAATTAACAGGGATCGAATGCTCTAGTAAAAAGCCAGGTCTTAAGTGTGAGAGTAAAAGGCCTTAAGTCACGCATGGCTCTCATGTAGGGCAGCAAGGAATTCCACAAGGCAGGGGCAGAAATAGAAAAAGCCCTGCGTCTGGTCCTTTCCAAGTGCACTTCTCTAGGACCCGGTATATGGAGTAAGTCATGTTGGGCTGGTCGTTGCGACCTCCGATGATGGGAGAAGGAGAGGCGGTCCCTAAGGTACGATGGACCCTGGCCGTAAAGAGTTTTAAAGGTCAGAACTAGCATCTTATACAGGCCACGGTACTCAGTTGGAAGCCAATGTAAATGTTGCAGCACTGGTGTTATATGGCATTTCATGGGCGTTCTTGTGAGTAACCTGGCTGCCGCATTCTGAACAATACGAAGCTTTCGGGTCGTAGACATCGGAAGGCCCACGTACAGAGCGTTGCAATAGTCCAGCCTAGATGTGACCATGGCATGGATGACAATTGCCAGAGCCTCGTCAGATAGGTAGGGTGCCAGTTGCCTCGCTTGTCGTAGATGGAAAAAGGCCTGTTTGCTGGCAGCAATCAAAGCCCTCCCAACAGATGGCTATCCAGAGATACTGCGAGGCAGCATCTTCTCCTGACAATCATTTCCTACTGTCAGAGCATTTTTCCTAATGTTTAAGTGGAATCACTGTTCCTGCAAATTTACTCTATTTGTGTTTTTTGAATGCCCAATGGGACATCGGGGGTGCCTCGGCTGAGAGGCCTTTCAGATTTCCCCACACAAAGCTCTTTTAAAGACTTAGAAAGTTCAACAAAGTTTTTATTGTTGCTTAAATCTTAATAAATCAAACAAATACTTCAAGGCTTTGAATCAACTGGTGGCTTGCTTAAATCTTGTTCACAAGGGACAGGCAACTTTCTTCATAAACTGTTTCTTCCTTCTACAAGGGAAATCCTTGACCCCTCCCTGGCCAATCTGACTTAAGCTCTGCTGCCGTGGGCCCCTACACTCGGTCCAAATTACATTATGGCTGCCGCGAGTGGTCCTTACTAAACAGAGTCCTTCAGTAGATTTCCAAGAGGAAAGAAGGCTTTCAATTCCCAGCGAAGGCTGGCGGTAGAGTTGTGGAATTAAATTCCTCAAAAAAGGCTATGCTGTAGTTTTCTGTAGAGCTGTGGGACTGTATCCCCCCAGCAAAGCTGTAAAAGACGAAGCTTTCTACAGGTGGAACTGATTCACGACCTCTACGAAAGGCTTCTCTGTGTGAACTGAATTAGAGGTCCCCTTTTCCCCTCTTTAACCCAGAAAAAGGGGTGGGACTAAGGAACATAATGATAATTGATGGGTCCTTGGCCCTATGATTGCAAACCAAGGGAAGCCACCTTATTGCAAAATGCATGGAACTTTGGAATACATGCAAACACTCAATAGAAAGGAAAAGAAGTTGGAGCTCCTGATACACCCGTAACAGCACAGTCATACTCTCCAACTGTTCCAATTTGGGTTACCCATTCACAATATAAAACAAGCACTGAACTTTCACAGCATCTGTATGCTTCCATTTTCCACTTCCCTGTTTCAGTGCCATTTCAGAATCATGGCCCACACTGCATCCTCTCCAGTAAACAAGAAATCAATTTTCCTCTTCACTCCCAGGCCATTTTTCTCATCAATTAAAAGCAACAACAAGCCTGCTGCAGGTTCAAATGGTGTTTCAATTTGCCCAGAAGCTTTTACTCTGCGCGTCGAAGCCATCTCTCTTAATAAAAGAGCATTATGTCTCACACGTTGTGCTCCTGGGCCTCGAATAGTTGAGCCTTCGAATAGAACGGGCAATAGCTTTGCCGACTCTTCTGAGAGAGCATTGCAAGCAAAATTGGCACACACAGAAAAGGAGAAAGAGAAAAAGACAAACTGGAGGGGGAAAACATTTTGACTTTGCAGCAGGAACATAAAAGCTGACTTTTTTTCCCCAGGACTGTTTGCCACTCTGGCGATTAGCTCTGCAGACAGGCTTTGAGGTGGTTGATAGATCTCACAAGGCCACAGAATCTGCAAAAGCCAAAGAACAGGGCAGTTCTTCATGATGAAGGCATGTTGCGGACCAAAGAACCATGGCAGTTTTCATAGCTCCCATAGCAGTGAGAAGAGCCTGCCTAATAGAGCAGTTTCAGTATTGGAGTGTAGATCCCAGAGGCCTGTCTTTGAATTCCCACTTAGCCATGGAAATCCACTGGATCATTGGGGCAAACCACACTTTTCTGAGAGCTATAATTTTAATAGTGAATGCAATGTTTTAAATGTTTTAATGTGAATTTAATTTTAATTTTAATTTTTAACTTAAGTGTATTCTAACTGGGTTGCTGTAAGTTTTTCGGGCTGTATAGCCATGTTTCAGGCTGTACAGCCATGTATTCTAAATATTTGTTGTCCAAAGGCATTGAATAGTTGCCGTATGTAAGCTGTTTTGAGTCCCCTTCAGAGTTTCTCAACCTTCCTAATGCCGTGACCCCTCGATAAAGTTCCTCATGTTGTGGTGGCCCTCAACCATAACATTATTTTCGTTGCTCATCAACGATGGAAATTGAGCCAAATATGAATTTCAATGTAAATATCTGATATGCAGGATGTATTTTCATTCACTGGACCAAATTTGGCACAAATAACTGATACACCCAAATTTGAATACTGGTGGGGTTGGATTTTGTCATTTGGGAGTTGTAGTTGCTGGGATTTATAGTTAACCTACAATCAAAGAGCATTCTGAACTCCACCAATGATGGAATTGACCCAAACGTGGCACACAGAACTTCCATGACCAACAGAACACACTGGAAGGGTTTGGTGGGCATTGACCTTGAGTTTGAGAGTTGTACTTCACCTACATCCAGAGAGCACTGTGGATTCAATCAATGATGGATCTGGACCAAACTTGGCACGGATACTCAATATGCCCAAATGTGAACACTGGTGGAGCTTGAGGGAAATAGACCTTGGCATTTGTGAGTTGTAGTTACTGGGATTTATAGTTCACCCCACCAACGATAGAAATGGGCCACACAAAACCCCCATGACCAACAGAAAATACTTGAGGGATCTGAATGCATTGACTGGAGGGATCTGAATGCATTTATTATAAATAATAAATAAGACAGTGATTTAGGAGGGATGTCGTTCACCTACATCCGGAGAGCACTGTGAAGTGAAACAATTATAGATCTGGACCAAATTCGGCACAAATACCTGATACACCAAAATTTGACCAACATTCAATACTCGTGGAGTTGGGGGCAGGGCTGTTTTTGAATTCTGGGAGTTATGGTTCACCAATACTCAGAGAGCACTCTGTACCAAACTGGTTATGTAACTAGTAAACGGATATTTCTGCCAAATTTGGTCCAGTGAATGAAAATACATCCTGCATATCCAATGTTTACATTACGATTCATGCCAGTCGCAAAATGACAGTTATGAAGTAGCAACAAAAATAATGTTATGGTTGGGGGTCACCACAACATGAGGAACTGTATTAAGGGGTCGCGGCATTAAGGAAGGTCGAGAAACATAGGTCTACATTCTTGCTATAATGGTGACAAGAGGCTTAAAATGGTGGTTGAACCTCATTAGTCTTTGTAAAAGCAACTTCCCGAAGCTCAAAGAAACACATCAGCAGCAGCTGCGTTTGGAAAAGGAGGTCAGGCGGGAGGTAGGTGGCAGCTGCAGATTTTCCTCCATGGTGTCGCCATCCTTTTCAGTGTTTCGTCTTAAGGGCACCTTATATGAATGGCACCTTTGCAGATGCCCATCTTTGCAATATGCCCCTGCCTTTGGTTCTGCCTCTATTAGCCCGCCAGGCCTCTGCTATCAGTCCCGGGCAAGCCTTTGCTTTAGCCTTGTGTTAAAATGCCCTCCGGGAAACCAGCAAAAAACCCTCTGTGCTGTACATCTCCTTTTCAATAAGCCCTTCACTCCAGTAAGCAATTTAAAAATAAAAGATCTCATCTGTCTTGTAAAAAAAAAAAGGGGGGGGGAGCAAGAAAGAAAATAGTTGGGTCATGAGCAAAGTGAATGGCACTCAGCTCGGAAAAGTTGCTCCTCTCAGACTGAATGTGCCTTGTAGGGTCATTACAAAGTTTAAAATGCAATAAAGGTCTACAAGTGAAGGGTGGCATTAATAGGATGCCTCAAACCCATTTACGATACCCTTTAACTGTCCCAGTTTGTCAAGGAATCACCCTGAACTAATTCTCTGCCATTCCACTATCACACACCAGTTCAGGAACAGCTTTTCACCCAGCTTCAAACAGAGTCCAGTAGCTCCTAACTACAGAAGTTTATTTACAAAAGGCAAATACAAAAGGGGAAAAGGGTATTTCCCAAAAGGCAGTAGAAAAGGTGCTATAAAATACCAACAGTCCAAAATATAAAGATCAATAGTCCAATATGGTAACATCCATGAAATCCAAAATCCCAAGATACAGGAAATCCAAGAACAAAGTACAAAGAAGTGACAAGTGGAGTGCCGCAGGGTTCCGTCCTGGGCCCGGTCCTGTTCAACATCTTTATTAATGACTTAGATGAAGGGCTTAGAAGGCATGATCATCAAGTTTGCAGACAAAACCAAATTGGGAGGGATAGCCAATACTCCAGAGGACAGGAGCAGGATTCAAAACGATCCTGACAGATTAGAGAGATGAAGGGCCAAAACTAACAAAATGAAGTTCAACAGGGACAAATGCAAATGCAAGATACTCCACTTTGGCAGGAAAAACGAAATGCAAAGATACAGAATGGGGGACAATGCCTGGCTCGAGAGCAGTACGTGTGAAAAAAGATCTTGGAGTCCTCGTGGACAACAAGTTAAACATGAGCCAACAATGTGATGTGGCAAAAAAAGCCAATGGGATTTTGGCCTGCATCAATAGGAGCATAGATCTAAGGAAGTAATGCTACCCCTCTATTCTGCTTTGGTTAGACCACATCTGGAATATTGTGTCCAATTCTGGGCACCACAATTCAAGAGAGATATTGACAAGCTGGAATGTGTCCAGAGGAGGGCGACTAAAATGATCAATGGTCTGGAGAACAAGCCCTATGAGGAGCGGCTTAGGGAACTGGGCATGTTTAGCCTGAAGAAGAGAAGGCTGAGAGGAGATATGATAGCCATGTATAAATATGTGAGAGGAAGCCACAGGGAGGAGGGAGCAAGCTTGTTTTCTGCTTCCTTGCAAACTAGGATGCTACAAGAGAAGAGATTCCATCTGAACATGATGAAGAACTTCCTGACTGTGAGAGCCGTTCAGCAGTGGAATTCTCTGCCCCGGAGTGTGGTGGAGGCTCCTTCTTTGGAAGCTTTTAAACAGGGGCTGGATGGCCATCTGTCAGGGGTGATTTGAATGCAACATTCCTGCTTCTTGGCAGGGGGTTGGACTGGATGGCCCATGAGGTCTCTTCCAACTCTTTGATTCTATGATTCTATGATTCTACATGAAAACCAAAATAACAAGGTCTATGGACAACGCTGGCTCTTCGGCTTAGAAATGGAGATCATTTCTACCCCCAGAGCCAGACACGATGCCAGGGGAAAACCATTACCTTTACCTATAAACCTCCCTTTGCCCATTTATCATTTACTCTTTTCGGTAATCATCACAAGCTACATCTGTTTTGTGCTAGTAGTACGGCATCATCTGCATACATCAAATTGTAGCTGTTCCTCCCTCCAGTTTTTACGCTACCATCCTCTGCATCGACTCCTGCTTTGTTTATGATACATGCCTCATCCAAGTTAAACGGTGATAAAAATGCCTTAGAAAGCGTTATTTCCCTATTTGGGTGGCTAAAAATAATGGGCAGTGTCAGATCTGTCTTCTCTGCTCCTTTGCATCAAGCAGCTCTGTGTATTTATTTGTGAAAGATTGAGTTGTCGTTGCAAAAGGTTGTCCCGGTTCTGCAGGAGGATTCCAGCAGAGTTAATAAAGCTTCCTGTAATTGCTGTGCTGGAATCACTCCATCCCATAATTCATTCTTCCATTATGTCTGTCCCTTCCTTCTCCCACTGCAGTGGTGCTTGATGTAAACCATCAGCTTTACAGGGCCTGGCAGAGCAGTCCCACTAAGTATGAATTTTAAACTCGGGTCTTATGTTTAATCTCTTTTTCATGTATTTTAATATGTATTTCATAGAAATACATTTTAATATGTGTATTTATAGAATTTTTACAATATTTATGTGTTTTCATTATGCTGTCACCCACTATGAGGAGAGGCGGGTAAGAAATAATAATAATAATAATAATAATAATAATAATAATAATAATAATACACTTAAACAAAATCAGCGCTGATAAAATTACCATCTGCCAGCTGCAGAAGGCCACCTTACTGGGATCTGCATGCATTATTCGCCGATACATCACACAGTCCTAGACATCTGTCTGATGTGTGATCAAATACAAGAGCCAGCAGAGTGATCTTCTCTGCTGTGGATTCATCTTAGAATCATAGAATCATAGAATTCTAGAGTTGGAAGAGACCTCATTGGCCATCCAGTCCAACCCTGCCAAGAAGCAGGAATATTGCATTCAAATCACCCCTGACAGATGGCCATCCAGCCTCTGTTTAAAAGCTTCCAAAGAAGGAGCCTCCACCACACTCCGGGGCAGAGAGTTCCACTGCTGAACAGCTCTCACAGTCAGGAAGTTCTTCCTCGTGTTCAGATGGAATCTCTTTTCTTGTAGTTTGAAGCCATTGTTCCACGTCCTAGTCTCCAGGGAAGCAGAAAACAAGCTTGCTCCCTCCTCCCTGTGGCTTCCTCACATATTTATACATGGCATCATATCTCCTCTCAGCCTTCTCTTCTGCAGGCTAAACATGCCCAGCTCTTTAAGCACTCCTCATAGGGCTTGTTCTCCAGACCCTTGTTCTTTTACCCCCTCCTTTGGACACATTCCAGCTTAGCATTCACATCTCCCTTCAATTGTGGCCCAGAATTGGACACAATATTCCAGGTGTGGTCTAACCAAAGCAGAATAGAGCATGGGGAGCATGACTTCCTTAGATCTAGACACTAGTCTCCTCTTGATGCAGGCCAAAATCCCATTGGCTTTTTCTGCTGCCACATCACATTGTTGGCTCACGTTTAACTTGTTGTCCGTGAGGACTCCAAGATCTTTTTCACACATACTGCTCTAGTCATTATAATCATCATTAACACAACAAGATGAGTCCACAGCAACAAGATCACTCTGCTGGCTGTTGTATTGGATCACACGTCGGACACTTCCCAAGTGTCTAGGACTGTGTGATGTATCGGCAAATAATGCGTGCAGATCCCAGTAAGGTGGCCTTTTGCAGCTGACACATGGCAATTTTGTCAGCACCGATTGTGTTTAAGTGCAGGCCAAGTTCTTTAGGAACTGTACCGATCATCACTGGGACCCCCTTTATTAGCTTGTGCCAGAGTCTTTAAAGTTCGATCTTTAAATCCTCGTATTGTGTCAGCTTTTCAAGTTGTTTCTCTGAAATCCTGCTGTCACCTGGAATTGCAACGTTGACAATCCATACTTGGTTTTTTAACACAATTGTGATGTTCTAATCCCCGGGAGAGTGCCGTTATGAGATCTCCCTATAATGTAAGCGGCTCCCAGTCTCTTTCATAGCGGGGACATGAGAGAAGCCTCCCATAAGGATGATAAAAACATCAAATCATCCAGGCATCCCCTGGGCAACGTCCTTGCAGATGGCCAATTGTCTCACACCAGAAGCGACTTGCAGTTTCTCAAGCCACTCCTGACATGACAATTTTTTTTTATTATGCTCAGTTTCAGTTGAGTTTAGTGGGACATGCTTCCCAGGATTGAAGCCTTAAGAAAAGTATTGTGGGGCAGAGACTGCCATAGATAGTGGGTACTGCCAGATGCACCTGGACGGAGCATTTGAAGCATTGCTGGAGTGCATGGGTCTTTCCTCCTGCATGCTTTCTCATTCTTCTTCTTAAGGACAATGCAGTTTATTGCTGCTGGCTGATCAGAAAATGTATCCCAACGGAGTCTTAAGACGGCGAATTTATTTTTGCACATAAATATTCAATCACTTTCCAAATAAATATCTCTCTATCTGTACATGTAACAAAAGTGAAAATACATTACAGGTTATAGTGAGTGCCATGAACATGTATGAGAGCCCTGCCAATGTCCTCCCCAAGCACCATCCAGCCCACCACCCAAGTGAAGGCTTTCATACGGGACAATTTCATCCTAGATTTTATGTGTTTCCTCCACCACAGACATCCCAGTATTTATTACTGTATTCATTGGTATGGAATTTGCATGACCCCGCTCACTGCCTCTCCCTTAACCCTTTCCTATTCCAACCTGAACACAGCATATTATTTGAGAACACAGAAGACATCACAGCTCTGTTTCACCATTGCCTCACCACCAGCTACTTTCAGTGGGACAATGAGTTTTATGAACAGAAAGATGGAGTAGCTATGGGGAGCCCTCTCAGGTCATAGCTAATTTCTACATGGAACACTTAAAAAACAAGCCCTGGAAACAGCAACAAAAAGCCCACTATATGGTTCAGATATGTGGATGAGACCTTCACCATTTGGAGCCATGGAGAAGAAGAACTAAACAGGTTCCTGGACCACCTTAACAGCATCCACCCAAACATCCAATTCACCATGGAAAAAGAAAATGAAGGAAAACTGCCTTTTCTAGATGTCCTAGTCATCCGCAACCACATCAGCAATTGGGTCACACAGTTTACAGAAAACCTACACACATGGATAAATACCTACATAAAAACTCCAACCATCACCCAAGTAAAAAAGAAGCACCATTAAAGCCTTGGCAGACCGTGCAAAAAGAATCTGCGAACCCCACCTCCTCCAAGATAAACTGAACCACCTCAACTGGGCTCTCCAGGCCAATGGATACTCCACCTCAGACATCAGAAGAGCTGCAAGACCAAGAACAGCCACGAGAGTCAAGATGAAGATCCACCCAGAGGAAAAGTGTTCCTGCCATACATCAAGGGAACCACTGACCGCATAGGGAAGCTGATGAGGAAACATAACATACAAACCATCTACAGACTCACCAAGAAAATCCAACAAATGCTACGTTCAGCAAAGGACAAGAGGGATCCTCTCACTTCTGCAGGAGTCTACCGTGTACCATGCAGATGTGGACAAGAAGTCTCCATAGCAGCGTTGCCCAAACACGAATCAAGGAACATGAAAGGCCCTGCAGACTACTTCAACCAGAGAAGTCAGCCATAGCAGAGCACCTGATGAACCAACCTGGACACAGCATATTATTTGAGAACACAGAAATGCTGGACCACTCTCACAACCACCATGTCACTACACAGAGAAGCCATTGAAATCCACAAGCATGTGGACAATTTCAACAGAAAGGAGAAAACCATGAAAATAAACAAAATCTGGCTACCAGTATTAAAAAAAAAACTCTAAAATTACAACAGAACAACAACAGAGAGGAAACAAACAAGGACATCTAATCACCTCTCAATAAAAGTTTGCTCTAGGCAATGTCAGGCCATTATATGCTAATCAAGGTGGTCAGTTGAAACATTCACACCTAGCTCCAGCAGACAAGAGTCCTTTGTCTCATCCTGGTCATTCCACAGATATATAAACTCTTTTTCCTAGTTCCAACAGACCTCACTACCTCTGAGGATGCTTGCCATAGATGCAGGTGAAATGTCAGGAGAGAGTGCCTCTAGACCATGGCCATATAGCCCAAAAAAACCTACAACAACCCTGTGATTCCAGCCGTGAAAGCCTTTGAGAATACATACTAGCGAAATTTGGGGAGAATTCACCATGATTTATAGGAGTTGTAGGTCCTGGGCTGTATAGTTCCTTCAATCTAAGAGCACTCTGAACTCCACCAACAATGGACCTGGAACTAACTTGGCACACAGAACCCCCAAGACCAACAAAACATGCTGGAGGTCTTTGGAGGGATTTGTAGGAGTTATAGTTCACCTACATCCAGAGCACACTATGAACCCAATTAATGATGGATCTGGACAACACTTGGCATGCATACCCGATATGCCCAAATTTGAATACTGGTGGGTTTTGAGGGGAATTGGCTTGGACATTTAGGAGCTGTAGGTATTGGGATTTATAATTAATGTGCAATCAAGGAGCACTCTGAACTCCACCAGAGAGGGAATTTGACCAAACTTGGCATACAGAGCCTCCATGGTCAGCAAATAATACTGGTGGTCTTTGGGGAATGTTTACTTTGATTGGGGGGGGGATTGCACTGTGAACCCAAACACCGATGGATCTGGACCAAACTAGGCACACATACCTGATATGCTGAAATTTGATAACTGAAGGGGTTTGGGAGCAACTGACCTTCCTTTCTGGGAGTTCTAGTTCACCCACAACGAGAGATACAGTGACCTCCACCAATGATGGACCTGGACCACACTTGGCACACAGAACCCCCATGACTAATTCAAACTACTGGAGATGTTTGAGGGGACTAACTCACCATAGTGGGAATTGGTTTACCCTGCAGCCGGAGTGCACATTGAACTCCACTGATGATGCATCTGAAGTCGATAGGAACTTTAGGAGGGTCTGCCCCAGGAGGAGAGACCCTGCGGCCCCACCAAAGAGGGATCGCTACCTTGGTGAGCAAAGAGAAGCCTGATTTTAAGCAATTTTTATTTCCCTAGGTTCCCAGAATCTCACCAAAGTTGAAGAAGCGCCATCAAGATGTTTATTAGCGATTCAGCTGAAAAGGATGCAAAACCGCGATCATTTGTCAAGCAGAGCATGTGGTTACAGAAAGAAATGCCATTTTATAGAAAATACAGAGTTGTGAGTTTCAAAATTCCCGCTCCCCACCCCTCGCCCGGTTCGATGGTGATTGGGTGGGGGTGTGCAGGAGACGTGTTGCAACTGGGTGTTACTGGATTTAAGGAGCTAATTTTGAGACTTATCTTTGGGACTTATCTGTTACATTTTGGTGGTGGATGTTGCTGGTTTTCCCCCCAGGTCTGTTGGATTTTTTGGTGTCCTAACCTGTCTCCTATAATCTTGGAATCCTGGAACCTTGAACCTTTGGACTGGCTTTTGACTATGGCATAGATTTTGAACTTTGTTTATTGAACTCTCGGCATTTGACCATTGGACTGGACCCTTTTGACTACGAAGTTATTTTTGCTATCAGTTTTTGTTTATTCTGTAGCTGCGTGCTATCTTTGTGTTTTATATTTTGGACTACACAAACAACCAGCAAGTAAGTGCTGTTTTAATTAAACTGTTTGTTAAAACTGGGAGTTTGATTCATCTGTACCTAAACAAGGTAGAGCCCTAGCAACGTGACATCTACATCCAGAGAGCATTGCGAACCCAAACACCAATGGATCTGGATCAATCTTGACACACATACCTGATATGTCGAAATTTGATTGCTGGAGGGGTTTGGGGAGAACTGACCTTCCTTTCTGGGAGTTGTAGTTCACCCACAACCAGAGAAACCGTGACCTCCAAGATTCTATACTAATGACATTTGATAATTATGATGATGATGATAACAAAGAGGAGAATCGAATTCCCTCTGTAGTTTTTGAAACAGACTAGATGACCATCTGTCAGGAGGGCTTTGATTGTATGTTCCTGCATACCAGAAGGGGGTTGGGCTGAATGACCTTTGGGGTCTCTTCCAAATCTGAGTGTATAAAATAAGAATGAGTTCCTTTTCCCCACACCCCAAACCTGCTGCTTGAGATGCACCTCACTTTCCCCAAGAGCAGGGCTGGCCCTGTGTTTCATAAACAGAACAGGAAATAATTTGAAGGGTGTGATTGCTCTGCTTTGCTTTGCTGTCTCTGGTTTTCTCCCAAACCCTCTGATTGGGATGCAGTTCTCCCACCTGCCTTTGGCTGCTGATGTTGCAATGAGCCAGTGTCTCTTTTTCCTGCTGCCAGATCTGAGCTTATCCACTCACAGCCTCCGACGATGCTTTTTATTTATGGCTCTTGCATAAGGGGAGCGCGCAGCATCAGTCTCTTATCCATGTTTTTTTTCCAAAAACTCCAGGAAAACACCAACCATATGACCTGGATACATATTAATATGGCCCAAGAGTACTTTAATATTGGAGGGTTATTTATTTATTCATCCTTTTTGGTATGCAGAAGGGGGGGAGTTGCAGGGGAACTACATAAAAACTAGAAAGGCAGCGTTGTCAAACAGTTCCTGCTGCAGGAGGAAGCCAAGCTGAGCTGGTGGTATGCAGCTTACTTCCATGTATTTTGAGTTAGAAGGAACTATGGAATCATGTGTGTCTCTGTTTGGAAATCGATTCCAGCCATCCCTTCGCATTCACTGCATTTAGTGGCAGGACCCCCATGAAAATGGGGAAAGCACAACTCAAAAAACTCTATGGTTTTGAGGGGTTTTTTTAATCGAGACAGCACCTCTCTATCAATTTCTAGCTCTAAGGTCAGCTTCCATCAGAAGTTAACCACAGATTTCTGCTGGAGGACTCAGGGGTAGCCATAATAAGTAAGTAAAGGGTATCATGGGGAGCCTGTGTGTCAAGTTTGGTCCAGGTCCATAATTCCTGGGGGTTGCAGTGGCCTGTGGGAGCCAAATCAGGTGAAGGTACTGCAAATCCCATCATCCTTGGTCCATCCTCCCCCAGACCACAACAGGATGTAAAGTGGGTCACAGGGGATTTGTGTACCAACTTAGGTTTTGGTCTGTCATTCATAGGGGTCGTAGCGGTCTTGAGGCCGAACACGGAACTCCCTGCCTTCAAGCTGATCTGACCTGCAGCAGGGAGTTCCTCAGTTCTCCATTGCCCCGCTTGAGCCAACAGCATGAACATGGCCACAGCAGCAACTGCAACTCAGAAGCCTTCTAATTTCTTGCCTTCTTCCCCTCCCTAACATTGTAATTAATCCCCCCAATAAAAAGAATAAATTAATTGTAACCTTTCTCCTCTCCATAGTATTACTTTGTGTCCCTTTACTGCCTCAAACTTCTCTTTCAATAAACCTTTCTTCTCCCGGTCTACAGATGGCTGCCGGCCCTTCTGGTATGCAATTTTCGCATCCCGGGGAGGCCAAAACTGCGTTCCCTTAAACTGCAGATACCCCTCGGGCCCCCGTATCCGCGAGTCAATGAATCGCTTCAAAAATGGTATCATTCTTCTCCTGGGAGAATTCTAAGATTAATGGCTATCTCGGTTTCCCTCCGCTGCTCCTTCCGCCCCCGAAACCCCCACCTGGAGTCCAGCTGTTGTTCCAAAGATGTTGCTTTGCTGCCAACATTTTGTGGATGTCCAAGGAGCCTGCTGATCCTGGGAAACTGTCGTGATCAACCCATGGGATCCTCCAATACTGGCAGAAGCCGCTTCTCCTCTTGGCCATGGGCAAAGGGCAATAGAATCTGGGAAACAACATTTCAACCCCATTAGCAACCCTCAAACATGTCACAAAGGAAAACTGAAAGATATGGGGTCATGATGGCAAAAGTTATAAACGAGGAAGAAGACCCAAGCGAAGAGAGACTGCAATGGTGTGCTTTTGCCTGAGTCTACAGGGAAAAGCAAGATTTCCTAATATCTTCTCCCCACTGATTTAACAGCGTGCAAATGACCTGCACTTTGAACTGCATTCACAGCTACTAAAGTAAGCTGAGGACAAAGGGGAAAAGTAGGAGAGGTGAGAAATTGGCATCTTCTAAAATCAGTAGGATGGGAGAGGATGATGTTTGATGCCAAGTTGGATGGGGATAGTGAGGAAAACAGCACTTGCTTTCCTTTTACGACTGTGGTTCCCAACCTTTTTTTGACCAGGGACTACCTTGACCATTCTCCAACATTAGTGCCAAAAGGGTTACGAATCAGTTTTTGGTCAGCTTTAGATTTGATTTGGTTATTTGGGGTGCTGATTCAGAAAGTTGAATTGGATAGACCACATCAGTTCTAGTTTCTGACACAGAACAGATCCCATCCAGTAGTCTGCTCGCCCACAGAAAACCATATTCAATAAGCCTTGGCACTGTAAGATGGTTACGTGAGACCAGTTGCTCTCATTGCAACGGTGTAGTAAGGGTGAGGCCGTGGACCATATTTTAGTTCTTGGAGACTGCTGGTGGTCCACAGACCATAGGTTGGGAACCGCTGTTTTATGAGTATCACTTTCCCTTTGTTCTCTGAAAACCAAAGAGCTCCATTCCTTAGCAGAATCTAGCAATATCTCTGCTTCGTTTCAAGAAGATGTGTTTAGGACTCATCTTGTTGAAGCAAGTCTAGCCTTCTCTTGGCGCCAAAGCTGGTCAAACAGGAATGGCAGTCCCACCGAGCTGGAGGCACAGCTCATCTTCAGCAACAACGGTCCCAAAGTCGGGGGTTTCTGGTGCCATGCCGTGCCAGGCGGGCCGCTCCCTGGGAACGCTGCGGGGAAAGCGCTGCATTAGAATCAATACGTGGTCTCATGAATAGATAAAGAGAGTGTTCTTTTGTCCCTAAGCAAACATTTCTAGAGAAAGAGGGGCAAGGAGACAACAGGGAATTTGTGGCACTTTGTAGACCGAGTAGATAGCATCCTGAGTCCAGAAGATAGCCCTTGCTTGCCCTTACAAGCAGCAGGCAATGCAGGAAATGGGCTTGTGGCATATATATACAACTACTAATGCAATCTGTAAGTAATTATTGTAGTGTAAACTGTGCCAGGCAGACAGATCCTCTGCTAAAAAAATAATAATGATGCTTTATATTTATCCCCTGATAGTGCAGTGGGTTAAAGCATTGAGCTGTTGAACTTGTTGACCGAAAGGTCACAGATTCGAATCAGGGGAGGAGGGTGAGCTCCTGGTCTTAGCCCCAGTTTCTGCCAAACTATCAGTTTAAAAACATGCAAAAGTGAGTAGACCAATAGGTACCGCTCCAGTGGGACGGTAACAGTGCTCCATGTAGTCATGCCGGCCACGTGACCTTGGAGGTGTCTAGGGACAACGCTGGCTCTTCGGCTTAGAAATGGCAATGAGCACCAACCCCCAGCTTAATTTCAAGGAAAAACTTTTACCTAACTTTTTCCCCTCCAAGAAAGCTTTGGCATTTTCTGGCACTAACTCACTGGGCTGTTTCATTAGAGATTTTATAAAGGATCCCCCCACCCCACCCCATTACTTCTACAACTGCCGATCAATTCCCTTTTAATTTTGTGGCTCTGTTTTGACTTTGAAGTCCATCTTAACTTGGCAGAACTGGAATCCACTAAATAGATTGGCCGCATAGGGAAGCTGAGAGAGAAACACAACCTACAAACCATCTACAAACCCGCTAAGAAAATCCGACAAATCCGAAAATCCGACATACTGTGGTTCCCAACCTTTTTTTGACCAGGGACTACCTTGACCATTCTCCAACATTAGTGCCAAAAGGGTTACGAATCAGTTTTTGGTCAGCTTTAGATTTGATTTGGTTATTTGGGGTGCTGATTCAGAAAGTTGAATGGGATAGACCACATCAGTTCTAGTTTCTGACACAGAACACCTCTCCCCTCTGCAGGAGTCTCCCGTATACCATGCAGCTGTGAACAAGTCTCCGTAGGGACCTCCAAATGCAGCAGCATTGCCCAGACACGAATCAAGAAACATGAAAGGCACTGCAGAATTCTTCAACCAGAGAAGTCAGCCATAGCAGAGCACCTGATGAACCCACCTGGACACAGCATATTATTTGAGGACACAGAAATGCTGGACCACTCTTAAAAACCACCATGTCAGACTACACAGAAATTCACAAGAAGCATGAGGACAGTTTCACCAGAAAGGAGGAAACCATGAAAATGAACACAATCTGGCTACCGGTATTAAAAAAACTCTAAAATCTGGACATTAAATAAAGAACCACATTTAGAGAACAGGGAAATTCCAGACATGAAATCATCAGGGCCAGCTAACACCTCCCAACAAAACATCCCCAGGAAGCAACCAGCCAGGCATTGAAGCTGCAAGGCCATTAAATGCTAATCAAGGAGATCAATTGCAGCATTAACACCTGCCTTCAACAACTTGGACCTTCCTCAGATATATAAACCTCCCTTGCTTAGTTTCCAATATACCTCACAACCTTTGAGGATGCCTGCCATAGATGGGGGTTGGACTGGATGGGGTCTCTTCCAACTCTTTGATTCTATGAGGGCGAAACATCAGGAGAGAATGCTTCTGGAACATGGCCATACACTCACAACAACCTGATATCCTAGGTGTCGCTGGAGTACATAAGGTTAGAAAAAGGAGCAAATTTGTCAACAGGGGCTCAAAAGGCTTTATTAGGAACATCAACGTTCAGTTGGAGGTGACAGTGACTTGAAGCTTACAGACGAAAATGAATGACATTTCGGGTATGAGCAAAAAAGAAACATCGCTGTTGTCTGGTTTACCCTGGAGCTGAGACTAATATTAGATGATAATAATAATAATAATAGTAATAATAATCTTTATTTGTACCCCGCTACCATCTCCCCAAGGAGATGTGGCTTACATGAGGCCAAGCCCAAAGTACATCAAGCAAAACATCAATAAAACAACATCAATCAATAAAATACAAATTATATAAATCACATAAACAAAATACAATCAATAGTGACACAAACAATTTTAAAAATGGCCGGGCCAAATGTAATTGATTAAAATTGAAAAAATGCTGATGTGAGCAGGGTAAAATATAACTAGGATAGGATAATTCAGAGAGAAATGAGGGAGCACAGTCCATCCTAAGTCAGTATTTAAAGTGCATTGTGAGGACATATTGCTGAGAGTTCTCCTTATTCTGGGAAGGCACACTGGAACAAACATGTTTTCAAGCTCCTTCTAAAAATTGCCAAGGTTGGGGCATGTCTAATGTCCCTGGGAAGTGAGTTCCAGAGTTGGGGGGCCACCACCGAGAAGGCCCTCTCCCTCGTCCCCACCAATCGCACCTGCAAAGGGGGTGGGAGCGCGAGCAGGGTCTCTCCAGATGATCGAAGCGATCATGTGGGTTCATACACAGAAATGCGGTCACGCAGGTAGGCGGTTCCCAAACCGTTCAGGGCTTTGTAGGTAAGAACCTGCACCTTGAATTGGGACCAGAAAATGAATGGCAGCCAGTGGAGCTCCTTAAACATTAGATTATTTGGATTAGATTGTTTGGATTGGAAACATGTATTTCCTGATAGCTTGCAAACAAAACAAAAAAGGATCTAACTTCCTGGGAGAGCAGAGCACAGGCTTTGAATGCAAAAGGTCCTAGGTTCAGATGGCCGGCATCACCAATTAAAACAGCGGCGAGCCACCTTTCCAGCCTTGGTGGGCCCATCTGGCGTTGGCCAAAGGATGAGCACACAAATATTCCCACAAATACACGCTTCTTTCTCTCCCAAATGAAAGAATGCCATGTAACCGTGCTTTCGCTGGAAGAGATTCTTGACAGCCCTGACTAATACGGTGCTAATGTGCTGCAAGTGGCAGTTTATTTATTTCAGCTAAATGGCTCAGAAATCAAAGCTCATGCTTCCCATGTCGAAGATCCTAGGCTCAATGCATGGCTCATGCAAGGAGATTGCACTATAAGGAAGCAGTGGGCCCTTCTGCACGATATAATTATAGCGCCACAATTCCACATTAGCGGCCACGCTTGCATCTGGTGGCACCTTAGGATTTAAAACTGGGTGGAAACGAACAAAAATAGTGAGTAATTCAAACCATGAGCCATCCTTTGCCTGCCCCAGTTTAGGGAGTATTTGGCATACAGCTCTTTCTTGCACAACGACAATCTTGCTTCCTGAGAAACCAAAGAAGGTTGGGCTGGGGTTTGTGTGTGAAAAGATATGATTTACAAGGCACTGTTTGAATGACTTTGATGATTAAAATGTGAGTGGGCGGGGGAGCGAAAAGGAAAATGGAAGCATAATGGCTGAGCCTCCGAGTCTGTATTTGTTCTGTTTTCGTCTTTCAAAAGTGCATGTGGCACTCTTCAGAACCAAGGAGTGGCACACACAATCCTGCCTTCTCTCCCCTTCAGCTGAATTTGTGTGTTTCTTTTCCGCCACACGACCCCTGGGCAAGAAGCAGAGGGAACAACTCTCCCCAGTGTCAGGACAGAAGGGCAGCAATTTGATCTGCCATTCGATACTTAATCGTTTATACCTTATGCTTCCTGGGTTTCAGAAAGGGCCACTGCCTGCCTGCTTTCTCCCTGCTCCAGCTCTGAGAAGGCTCACCTCATAATGTCTCCATGGTACAACCAACACATACATACCTCACTACCTCTGAGGATGCTTGCCATAGATGCAGGCGAAATGTCAGGAGAAAAATTGCCTCCAGAACATGGCCATATAGCCCGGAAAAACCTACAACAACCCAACATATACATACTTAGACTTTTATGTATAGAGATGTGCATGTGTGTGTCTTTGAAGTCGAGGAGGAATTTAAAAGGGTCTCATTCTGAAGGAGAGACCCTGTGGACCCACCAAAGAGGGCTCGCTACTTTGGTGAGCAAAAGAAAAAGAAGCCGCAATTTAAAAGATTTCCCTAAGTTCCCAAAAGAATCTCACCGAAGCTGAAGGAAGCACCACCGAGTTGATTTTATTTCAATCCAGCTGGAAAGGATGCAAAGCTGCAATAATTCATCATGCAAAGTATACACTGAATACAAAATAAAGCCTTTTAATACATATACAGAGCTGTCCGATTGTTTGGCGCTCTACAGCTGGGAGGAGGCTTGGGTGCCTCCTGAGCGCCTTAACCAATGGGTGAGCTCACGCCACTTTGGCCTCCTGGCCAATCAGGAGAGAAGGAGGCGGAACAAGAGGGAAACAATGACAACTGGAGTGGATTATGGAAATATGTGGTGTCCATGTGGTCGGCGAGTCCTCAGGAGGCCTTCTAGCTGACCAGCCTATTGTCTTGAGGGTTGGCAATCAACGTTGATGTCTGGCGAGATGGCCAGAATCTGTTTTTTTCTTGAACTGAGATATGGAGACAATGGGGTAATCCTGGCTGTAGTTTTGGTGGATGGAAGATAACTAAGAGAACAGATCAGGACAAATCGTGGCTTTCCGAAGGCCCTTTGTCCTGTTGAGATATGATCAATCATGCCAAGTGGGCACCTTCCCCTGGGGGTCCAAACTCTGAGCCCCAGGGTCAAAGCCCATTGAATGGTCCATGCAAATATGTCTTTTGACAAAGTTCTTTTCAAACAGGAAATTTCCTCCTTCCAGAGTCACTGAGAATGGCTTCTTATATTTTTTAAAACTTTTTTAATAAAAGGGAATAGGACAGAAGGGTCAGGCAAAGGTCATTCATAGGGGGCTTGAAAAGGTAAAATTTCCAAAAAGTTTCTAAGAGTCCTTCAGAAGGGGAAAAAGTCCCATAGAAGTTCAAGAGAATACATAAGTATAAAGGGAGGTGGTTTCTCAGTAATAAATCTGTTACCTTCTGCTATAAATATATGAAAATAGGGCATAGAAACCTTGATTAAATGATACACACTATCTAACAAGGGAAGGGCCCTTGTTGTTGTTAGTGTCTTGGCAAATTGACCAAGGCTTAACCCTTATTATCCAGTCTGGTGTCCTTGTCCTTAGCAAAACGATGTTACTCTCTTTTATGTGGGTGGGGGTCATGTTCAACTTCGTCTTCTTAATTGCCTCCATGGCAGTGGTTTCCAACCTTTTGTTTTTTTACCAGGCACCACTTGACCAGGCACCACTCTCCATCATTCATACCAATAGGGTTATGAATCAGTTTTTGGTCAACTTTAAATGTGGATGAGGCACTACAAATGATTAGTGAACGTGGTACTATGACTTAAGACTAAAGGCTGCCTGAGCGTTCTTCGGCATTAGGTGACAAATACTGAGGCAATTAATAATCCCAAACACATTGACTTCCCCTGTACTATTTATGTTGCCAATAGCAACCAGTCACTGCTCAGCTGTCATTTCTTATACTATTGAGGTAAAATTAAAGCTTCTCTGTGATTGGTTGGTATTTCTTATACTGCTGAGGTAAAAGGAAAGCAGTGCTGTGTTTTGTTATTTCTTTTACTGCTGAGGTAAAATGAAAGCTGCTCTGTGATTGGTTGGTATTTCTTATGCTGCTGAGGTAAAAGGAAAGCTGTGCCACGATTGGTTCCTAGAGCTCAGTTTTCATTTCTAATACTGCTGAGGTAAAATAAAACTAGGCTGTGTTTGGTTACTATGAGCAACAGATTCTCTTTTGGTCAACTTTCATAAGTTAGTGCTGGGATCATTTTTGTGGCAACTTTGTTTTACTCTAAATCATGCGTGTATTCGAATGCAACGTTGTGTCAAAATTTCATTTTATTACAAAGACACATGCAATTTGGAACGCAACGCAGTATCAAAATTTTAAGTCACTCGGCCAACTACTTTTCAAGTTTTGCGAGCAGAAACAATACAGAGGCTGCATTTTTATATATAAAGATGTCCCCATTTAAGAGTTGGAAAGACCTCTCTTTTTATAGAGCTCAAACAAGATGCCAAACTTGTCCTGTATTCTGAGACATTATGGGCCCTTCGTAAAAGCAGAAACATGTGTGTCTCATATAGTCTATTGTTTTCAATGGGGGTCCTTTCATTCATTCATTCATTTATTCATTCATTCATTTATTTACTATGCTTCTATACCGCCATTCTCAGCCCGAGGGCGACTCATGGCGGTTTACAAAATGGCACAATTTGATGCCCACAACAGTACAAAGATAATTTAAACATTAAAAACATTTAACAAGGATAAAAAAAACACTTCATTACAATTAACACCAATAAACATAATAAAAACCATAAGTCCCCTGCATTTCATTACCAGTCATTGTCCAGTCACGTTGTCCAACCGTTCCGAGATCAGAGTTTAATAGCTACACTGCCTTTGGGAAAGCCTGCTCATATAGCCAGGTTTTAACTTATTTGCAAAACTTTAAGAGGGTAGGGACTGATCTAATGTCCCTGGGGAGAGCATTCCACAACTGAGGGGCCACTGCTGAGAAGGCCCTATCCCTCGTCCCCGCCAATTGAGCCTGTGAAGATGGCAGGGCCGAGAGCAGGGCTTCCCCAGAAGATCTTAAATTCCTAGAGGGTTCATAAGGAGAGATATGTTTGGACAGGTAAGCAGGGCCAGAACCGTTTAGGGCTTTGAATGTGGGCAATGTGTTAATTCGACAAAGAGACGCAGGGCTGAGTTGGAAGCTGCTGTAAGAATTCAGATACAGGATGGGATGATACACATTTCAATTAGTAATAAATACGGTGATCGAGTTAACTAAAATCCAACACTATTCATTTGGTATTTCGTTGGAAGGCAAGCTATAGCAACTTCCATATCATGAGTGTCGACTATCTCTTATTGCTGCTTTGAGCATTTGGTGTCACTTTTTGCATCAGGCAGCAAATTGCCTTAGACCAGTGTTTCTCAACCTTCCGAACCCCACAATCCCTTAATACAGTTCCTCAAGTTGTGGAGATTCCCAAACATAACATTATTTTCGTTGCTGCTTCATAACTCTCATTTTGCTACTGTTATGAATCATAATGTAAATATCTTATATGCAGGATGTATTTTTCCTGGACCAAATTGGCACAAACATCTGATACGCTCAAAGTTGATTACTGATGGGGTTGAGGGGGATTGATTTAGTCATTTAGGAGTTGTAGTTGCTGGGATTTATAGTTCACCTACAATCAAAGAGCATTCTGAACTCCACCAACAATTGAATTGAACTAGTCTTGGCACACAGAGCTCCCATGACCAACAGAAAATACTGGAGGGGTTTGGTGGGCATTGACCTTGAGTTTAGGAGTTGTAGTTCACTTACAATCAATGAGCATTCTAAACCCTACCAGCGATAGAACTGGGCCAAACTTCCCACACAGAACACCAATGACTAACAGAAAATACTGTGTTTTGTGATGGTCTTTGGTGACCCCCTTGGACTCCCCCCCCCCCAGAGTCCCGACCCCCAGGTTGAGAAAAGCTGCCTTAGGCAAATACTGCTTCAGGCTCTTAGGGAAGGAAGGGATGGAGACAGAGAGAGCTCTTCTATCAACTTCAGAAATGAAGGCAAGCTTGTTGATGAACGCTGGCTATGAGAGATGCACAAAGGCATGGATGTGATCGCCTCTCATGTACCCGAAGAGATGACAACCCCAAAGCTTCACTAAATTATACATGTTATTTGGGGGCTGCTGTCCTCAAGCTACCCTCCGTCTGCAAAGGGATTGCATTACTTTGCCTTCTGGTGTAGGTTTTCACAACGGCATCCACAAGAGAAAGTGCTGTTGGTTTATTATCCCCACTACAAATACCAACTTAATTCGAATGAGCAAAGCAAATGAATGACATGCTATCAGGTCATAAAAACCAGACTCTGTGTCCAATTCTGGGCCCCACAATTTAGAAGAGAGATTGACTCTAAGCTGGAAAGTGTCCAGAGGAGGGAGACTAAAAGGATCAAAGGTCTGGAGACCATGAACAATCCCTAGTACATTTATTTATTTACTAGCTTGGGTGCATAAGGTTGTGGGTGAACTACAACTCACATAATGCCAGTTTAACACTGAGAAACTCCATCAGTACCTCAAGTTTGTCATGTTGGGCTAGTTTGCTCTAGATGCATCATCGGTGGGGTTCAGTGTACTCTCTGGCTGTAGGGTAAACTACAACTCCCACTATGAGGAGTCAGTCTCCTCAAACCCCTCCAGTAAGTTGAGTTAGTCATGGGGGTTCTGTGTGCCAAGTGTGGTCCAAGTCCACCATTGGTGGAGGTCACCGTTTCTCTGGTTGTGGGTGAACTACAAATCCCAGAAAGGACGGTCAGTTCTCCCCAACCCCCCCCCCCCCCAGTAATCAAATTTGGCCAATCAGGTCTGTGTCCCAAGTTTAGTCCAGATCTATTGGCATTTGGGTTCACAGTGCTCTCTGGATGTAGGTAAACCACAACTCCCCCAAATCAAGGAGAATTTCCCTCAAAGACCTCCAGTATTTTTTGCTGTTTGTTGGGGCTCTATGTGCCAAGTTTAGTCCAATTCCATCATTGGTTGAGTTCAGAGTGCCCTTAAATTGCTGGTGAACAATATGTCCCAGGACCTACAATTCCTATAAATCAAGGTGAATTATCCCCAAATCTCTCTAGTATGTTCAGTTGCTGATCAATTCCTCTGTTTGCTGTGTGCCATAGAAAAGAATAGGAAAGGGTTAAGGGAGAGGCAGTGGGTGGAGTCATGCAAATTCCACACCAATGGAGAGAGTCAGAAATACTGGTATGCCTGTGGTGGAGGAAAAACGGAAAGTCTAGGATGAAATTGTCACCCATAACCTTATGCATTTTGTACAATTAAAAAATAGAATTTTTCAAATAATGCCGGGTACCCAAACTAGTGTGTGTGTATATATATATATATAAAATTGTCACCCAAAACCTTATGGATTTAGTACAATTAAAAATAGTATTTTTCAAATAACGACAGGTACCCAAGCTAGTGTGTGTGTGTGTGTGTGTGTGTGTGTGTGTGTGTGTGTGTGTATGTATGCAAACATGTCAGGAACCGGTTTCCAGGTCTTCAGTTTTGGTGCTGAAAACCAGGGTCCTGACATAGGGTCCTGATTGCAGCTGGTGACCTCGGGGGAAGGCAGTTGGCGTTTGGCGGGAGAGTTGCGCGGGATTTACCATTTGGCGGGAAGAGTGTTTTCAAATGTGGGGGTGGGTATAAAGGGGATGACCAGCGGCTGCTGGTCAATCTCGGCTTTTGTTATGTCTGAGCATCCTGCAGTAAAGTTTCTAATTGATTACGGATCGGAGTCCTGTGTCATTATTGGGGACGGCTGCTGTGAGCTGACACAAACATATGTCTACCTAAAGATTTGCTCACTTAGCAGCCCCCGGCTACTTTTCATGTTAAAACAAGTGAGAGGGAACGATGCCATATGAAAAAAAAGGTCTCACGTTGCACAAGGGTTTTGTATAACTATTGTTCTTTCGGCATCTGCCCAAATCTGCCACTCTCATGGGGCTTGAGGCTGTTGCAAACAACATATCCTTCCATCTGGAAGCAGCTCCAATTTGGCAAAATGCAGGACTGTCTCATACGCCAAATGGGAATACAGGATCTGCTGGTGCTTTTTAACACTGTCTGGAAGAAGCAGCAGGACAATGTTTCTGTGGTCAACCAAGGACATGGAAATCATTCCAAGATGGGAAAAGGTGGCAGAACGACGGAGGAGCTTCTTTGATACTGAATGGCAGGTATCCCAAAATAACGATGGTAGCATCAGACGTGCCCCTGCTAAGCCGGATAATGAGCCGAAAAGACCTTCGGTGCTGCGCATGGAGTGAATCTGAACATGAACATGGAAGAGATTGAACAAAAGAAGTCAAAGGTGGAGAAGAGTGCCAGGTGGAAGAAGCAACAACGTCTCAAGATTCTCCTTTTCTGGCTGCTCGGCTGACCTGGAAAAGAAAGTCCTTCTGAACACAATGCATAATCAGACCACATGATGGGCTCATGTGCTTTTATGGGAAATTCCCTTCTATGAGAAGTCATCCTCTGTTTGAAATGCTTGGTTTAAAGATATATGGGAGGCAAGAGGATCAGTAAGTAGATTAGGGAAGTATTTCTGCCGGGACAGCAAGCTTAGTTAACTCACTGTTCAGAGCTCAGGAGACAAACATGCAAAGTCCAATCTTTAAAAAATCACAAAAGGTTTATCTTCTATATATATATAAATACTCTGTGCATAATGAGTGCCTTAAAAACAAAAGAACCAATGAACGAAATCACACCAAATTTGGCAACAAAACGTCTCACAACACAAAGAGTGACCATCACTCAAAAATTATGATTTTTTTTTCATTTGGGATTCACCTATAATCAAAGGGCATTCTGAATTCCACCAACGATGGAATTGAACCAAATTTGGCACACAGGACTCCCCTGACCAACAGAAAACACTAGAAGGGTTTGGTGGGCATTGACCATTGTGGGAGTTGCAGTTCACCTACATCTAGAGAGCACTATGGACTCAAACAATGATGGATCTGGACAAAACACTCAATATGCCCAAATATAAACACAGATGGAGTTTGGGGAAAATAGACCTTTACATTTGGGAGTTGAAATTACTGGGATTTATAGTTCACCTACAATCAAGGAGCATTCTGAACCCCACCAACGATAGAATTGGGGCAAACTTCCCACACAGAACCCTCATGACCAACAGAAAATACTGTGTTTTCTGGTGGTCTTTGGCAACCCTTCTGACACCCCCTTGCAACCCCGCCCCAGGGGTCCCAAACCCCAGATTCAGAAATGCTGCCTTAAGGCCATCCAGACCAACTCCTTCACCAGGGCAAGAAAACATAAAGCGCTCCTGACAAAGAGCCATTTAGCCATAGATATAGATAAGTATATATGATTCACACACACACACATGAAGTTGAGGAGGAATTTAAAAGGGTCTCGCCCTGAAGGAGAGACCCTGCGGACCCACCAAAGAGGACTCGCTACAATGGTGAGCAAAGAGAAGCCACAATTTAAAAGATTTTCCTAAGTTCCCAAAAGAAATCTCACCAAAGTTGAAGGAAGCGCCACCGAGATGATTTTATTGCGATTCAGCTGAAAAGGATGCAAAGCAGAAATATTTCGACAAGCTGAGCATAACATGTACACAAATAAAAGCCTTTTTTAATACAGAAACAGAGCTGTCAGATTTGAATCAAGCAAACAAACAAGGAGCTCCTCTAGCATTCCCCCTCCCACTGACTACTATTTTAATGTGCAATTTTATTATCTGTTCATTGCCTTTGTTTCCTATCTCAGTGGCTTCAGTGTGAGAGTTTTGAAAATTCCCGTCATATTAGATCATAAAATGGGTGCGGACGGATCTGTTCACAACCCGTCACACATGTGCCATTTGTTGCAAACGAGTCCTGGCAACAAAAAAGCCGACAAGCCCCAGAGCCGTTTTAGCAAAGCGAGCTTCTCCTCCAAGTGTTGGCTTGATCTTGTCTTCCTGCAGACATCACAATATGGTTGTTGCTGCTTTTTTTCCCCCTTTTCCTGCCAGCACCTCATCCACTCATCTCAGCAAAACTGATTTATTTATGAAAAAGTTGGCTGGAGTTCTCCTGCTTCTTCCCACAGAAACACAAAAACGCTATTCAGATGATGCTCACACTGAAAGCCGCATGCCGCCACTATTGTCCGGGTGGTAGTGACTCTTGGCGTTACCCAGAAGCCTGCAGAAGCCGGGCTTTGACACCAAGCAAACCAGGGGCTTCATTTAAAGTGGGTAGCCTCGAGCCCTGGTATTGAATATACCCCTTCTTCATCATTACTGGTTTCTTGACTTTTGCATAATGTTGATATTTCTCTCCTAATGCTTATTTACTGCAGCAAGAATTTGAATTGAAAACATATTTAGATGACACTCTCGGACCCACTCTCTCACCTACACACCATGGCAATGCAATAAAATCATATGAAGTTAGTTAGTAAAAGGCAAAAGCTGCACATCACAAGTGCTGAACCTGACTCAGCACATAGAAGATGGGTTTTGAAAGGCAGCAAATTACAGGAGCTGTCTTCATAGACCTGGCATATGATACTGTATATCATCGCCTTCTCCTGAGAAAAATTTATATCACAAAGGTCTACCACCTTGCTGGCTTCATAGTGTTGCAACTCAGGGTAGTTTTCACCTTGTTCCTAAACACCACCACACCAAAGCTGTAGATTTTGTAGTTTATTGAGAAAAAGGCAAAGTCAAAACATGGTAAAGCAAATGCAATAGTTCCATAGACAAAACACAGGCTTAAATGCAAAAACACAGTTCCCAAGATCCAAAAGCAAAAACATGAAGCATAATCCTTTAAGCAATGGTCAAACAAGAGTCCATGGTAAAACAGTTGAACACAAGACCCAAAATCCCAGAATCAGGAAGCCAGAAGCTTGCTGCTGAAAGCCAAGGTTAATCCATAGAAGTTTGCATGGAAAGAGCCACGTTGAACTGACGCCTGTGTGTCAGTGAGAAGGCTAAATACCCTTTGCAATCATGAACGCATTGCAATGACCCTTAGCCGACTTGGCCTCTCGCTTACTAGCTAAGCAAGAACTTCTCCGGACCCTTAATTGCAGTCGATCTTGCCTGCTCATTAATCCATTATATTCAAGGCTCTCTAATCCCTTATCTTGGTTTACCAGCTGGGCTGGATCACTGTGGGAAGGAAAAGGAGGCGAAGACATCTCCACCTGGCCGTGTGAGAATTCACTCCCGTTATCAGTCTCACTGACATTCTTTTCCCCTGAGAACTGACTTGCTGCTTCCCCTTCTGCAGCCTCACCTTCAACTCTGTCTGAGACATGAACAGAAATCTGTAACCCATCATCCTCCTCATCAGGGAACTCTGGCTCACAAGACCCACAGGGCTCAGCTTCAGACTCAGAGTCAAACTGAGTCACAACACATAGRAAATCTTGCTACCAAACAGGAGTTTTTTTGTTGAGTTCCAGGGCCAGAGAAGCAGATGGCGAAAACAGAACAGCCTGCCTCAGGGAAGCATGCTTGCTCCACCCATGTTTAATATTTACACAAATGACCAGCCACAGCAAGAAGGAACCGAGAGTTTAGTTATTTATTTACCATATTTATATACCGCCCCTCTCAGCCCAGAGGCAACTTGGAGCGGTTCACCATTGGCAACAATTTGATGCCTCAACAATTAAAACAAATAAAACGGTCATAAAATACTGTTAAAAACATTAGCATGCAATATAAGAATATAAAAACCGTACAAAGCCTTAAAACATTATCATGAGCGTCTCCATGTCAAGTCATTATTCAATTTTAGAGTTTTACCTATGCTGATGATCATGCCATCGTCGCTCAAGTAGAGAGCTTTGAAATGGTTGAACAAAAGCTCTGACAAGCACCTTAAGCTCTGCCTCAAGGGAGTGTGCTCGCTTCATCCATGTTATCATTTACAGAAATGATCAGCCACTGTCAGAAGGGACAGAGAGTTTCATCTATGCTGACAATTGTGCCACCACTACTCAAGCAGGGCGTGTGACTTGAGAAACTGCAAGTTGCTTCTGGTGTGAGAGAATTGGCCGTCTGCAAGGACGTTGCCCAGGGGACGCCTGTATCTTTTTTGATATGTTACCATCCTTGTGGGAGGCTTCTCTCATGTCCCCGCATGGGGAGTTGGAGCTGATAGAGGGAACTCATCCACACTCTCCTCGGGATTCGAACCTGTGACCTATCGGTCTTCAGTCCTGCCAGCACAAGGGTTTAACCCACTGCGCCACCGGGGGCTCCAGCTTTGAAATGATTGAACAGAAGCTCTCCAAAGCTTTAGGCGCTCTTTCTGCCCATTACAGGGGAAACCAGATAAATCCCAATCCATCTGAAACACAGACATGTGCTTTTCATCTTAAGAACAGACAAGCATCTCGAGCTCAGAGTGAAATCATGGAGGAATTTTAAAGGGTCTGGTCCTGAAGGAGAGACCCTGCAGACCCACCAAAGAGGGCTCGCTACAATAGTGAGCAAAGAGAAGCCCAATTTAAAAGGTTTTTCCTAAGTTCCCCAAAGAAATCTCACTAAAGTTGAAGGAAGCGCCACCGAGATTTTATTGCGATTCAGCTGAAAAGGATGCAAAGCAGCAAGATTTCACCAAGCTAAGCATACATGAGTACAAATAAAAGCCATTTTTATAGAGAGTTGCCCAGTTTGAATCTCCCGCTCCCTGCCCTCCGCCCGGCTTGAAGGTGATTGGCTGGCGCTTCAACAGCTGGAAGGAGGCTCAATCACCTCTCGAGCGCCTGGGCCAATCACAAGGTTTCTGCTGCGCACCTGGGCCAATCAGAGGGCTTCTGCCGCCTCGGCGCTTCAATGAATCAGGAGGGAGGGAGATGGGACAAGGGAATACAATGCATTTTTGAGTGGATTATGGAAATTCAGGAAATGTCCAAGGGGCTGGCAAGTCTTAAAGGCCTACAAGCTAGCCAGACTACTGTTCTGAATGGTTGCAATAAACATTGATATCTGGCGATACCGCCATAATCCGGATTTTCTTCTATGTCAAGACAGAGGAACAATGGTGGAAACTTAGGTGGATGTTTTAGTGAGAGAGATTGAATAGGTGGCAGATCAGGAAGAGATGCAGCTTTCCGAAGGCTCCCCTCTGTCCCATTGTGATATAATCAATAGTTGCCAAGTGGCCGTTTCCTCTGGTGGCCAAAACCTCCGAGGCCAGAGGTCACGAGCCTTTGTTATTGTCCATGCAAAGGGTTCTTTCAATTGGTAATTCCTTTCCTTTCCAGGGCCAGAGCGGCTTCCCTACATTTTTATACATTTTTTTCCAAAAGGGGAATGGGGCAAAAGGGTCAGGAAAAGGTCAGACACACAGGGAGAAAATATGAAAATATAGAAATCATCTATATATATAAAATCCGAAGTGGCGTCGTATGAGGAAGCAAAACTCAAAAACCCCCCAACAGAAATTAACCAAAATTCCCATGCACATACCTCAACCCACTAGGTACAAACAAACCCAATCAAAATCAAAAACAACACAACACCACACTCACAAAACGGCAAAACAACTGAGCATGCGCATTGGCACCCAGCCGCAAGTTCCCTGGCACGCGCACATGGCCTGGCGGCCAACGTTCCCTCCGCGCAAGCCACGCCCCCATCCTCACGCCGCGCCGCTTCCCGCCCTGTCAAAACCATCGCAACTCACCCTCCTTCAACTTACCCTGCTCACGCAGCCACACACACACACTCACGCCGGTAAGACACGCCCCCTCCCTCCCTCCCTTCCCCCCCCCCACCCCTTCCCTCCCTGTCTCACTCTTTCCCTCCTCCCACCCTCCGCCGGTAAGACATGCCCCCTCCCTTCGCCGCGGTGGCCCAAGCACACTCACGCCGGTAAGACACGCCCCCTTCCTTTCCCCCCCTTCCCTCCCTGACTCACTCCTCCCCGTCGCAAACACACACACACACACACACAACGCTCCTTCACTCCTCCCCCCGCCGCCCACACACACCTTCCGCCACACACACACACATTCACTCCAGTAAGACATGCCCCCTTCCTTCCGGCACACACACACACACACCCTCACCCCCCCCCCCGCGCGGCACACACACACACAGGCTCCCTCACTACCTGTTGGGAAAGCAGCAGCAATGGCAGCAGCAACGGAGCATCCACGCAAGGAAGAAGGGGAGGGGGGAGGGGGAGGAGGAAGGTCCACGGTGCTTGAATGAAGGACCTTCCTTCTCTCCCTCCCTTCCCTTCTTTCCTCCCTTTCTTTCCTTTTCTTCCTTCCTTCTCCTTCCTTTCCTTCTTTCCCTCCTTCCCTTCCTTCCTGCCTCCTTCCTTCTTCTTTTCTCCCTCCTCCCTTTCTCCTTCTTTCCCTTCTTCTTTCCTTCCCTCCCTCCTTTCTTCCCCTCCTTCCTTCCCTTCCCTCCTTCCCTCCCTCCCACTTTTCCTTCCTTCCTGTCTCCTTTCTTCTTCCTTTCCTTCTTTCCTCCTCCTTTCCTCTTTCCCTTTCTTCATTTCCTTCCCTTCTCTTCCCTCCTTTCTTCCCCCCCCTTTTTCCTTTCCCTCCTTCTCTCCCTCCCTTCCTGTCCCTCCTTTTTCCCTTCCTTCCCTTCTTTCCCTCCCTCGCTTTTTCCTTCCTTCCTGTCCCTCCTTCCTTCTTCATTTCCTTCTTTTCCTCCCTCCCTTTCCTCCTTCTTTCCCTTTCATTTCCTTCCACCCTTATTTCCTTCCCTCCCTCCTTTCTTCATCCCCCTCCTTCCTTCCACCTTCCTTCTCCTCCCTCCCTTCATGTCCCTCCTTTTTCCCCCTTCCTTCCCTTCTTTCCCCCCTCCTTTTTTCCTTCCTTCCTGTCCCTCCTTCCTTTCCTCCTTCTTTCCCATTCTTCATTTCCTTCCCCTTCATTTCCTTATTAAATGGAAGGGACAGTCAAGAAGTAATGAGAGGAGGGAAAAAGGGAAGGAAGAAAGGAGACAAGCAGGGAGGAAAGAAACAGGTAGAGATGGAAGAAAGATGAGACATAGAGAAAGAAAAAGAAGAAAGGAAGGAAAGAGAGAAAGAAGGAGAGAAAGAGGGAGGGAAGGTTGGCCACAGCAATGCGTGGCAGGGCACAGCTAGTAGTAAATATACCCACTTGTCCCTCCCACCAGAGTCCCATAGAAGTTCAAGAGAGTACATAAGTGTAAAGGGAGGTGGTTTCTCAGTAATAAATGTGCTACTTTCTGCTATATATGAAACATAGGGCATAAAACCTTGATTAAATGAACACACTATCTAACATGGGAAGGGTCCTTGTTGTTGTTAGTGTCTTGGCAAATTGACCAAGACTTAACCCTTATTATCCAGTCTGGATAATAAGAAGCCCCCGGTGGCGCAGTGGATTAAACCCCTGTGCCGGCAGGACTGAAGACCGACAGGTCGCAGGTTCGAATCCGGGGAGAGGCTGATGAGCTCCCTCTATCAGTTCCAGCTCCTCATGCGGGGACATGAGAGAAGCCTCCCACAAGGATGATAAAAAGATCAAATCATCCGGGTGTCCCCTGGGCAATGACGGCCAATTGTCTCACACCAGAAGCAACTTGCAGTTTCTCAAGTTGCTCCTGACAAGACAAAAAAAATCCAGTCTGGTATCCTTGTTCTTGGCAAACTATAAGTTACTATCTTTTATGGGGGGGGGGGGGGCATGTTCGACTTCAAGAGGATTACCTGGGAAGGAATCCCACTGGAGCATTGCAGCACACCCAAATACCCGGAGTTGCCCTGGACTGTGCTGTGATTTAAAAGAAGCACTGCCTCACTACCAAACAAAAAGTGGGCGCTAGAAACAATATCAAAACAAAAGCTGATAGGCACAACCTGGGGATCACAACCAGACACAGTGAAGACATCTGTCCTTGTGCTTCGCTACTCTGCTGCTGAATACGCATGCCCAATGTGGAATACATCTCACCACGTTAAAACAGTGGATGTGGCTCTTAATAAGACATGCTGCATTATCACAGGATGTCTACACCCAACATCACTGGAGAAATTATACTGTTTAGCCAGCATTTCAGCACCTGACATCCGCTACGAAGTAGCAGCCAACAATGAAAAGGACCAAGGCAGCTAGCACGCCAACACCTTAAATCAAGAAATAGCTTTCTAAGATCTAAAGATACTTGCTAGAAATACTCAGCAAGCGAGAATCCAAAAGTGGCAGGTTAAAACCCAGAATCAATGGCTGAGACTGGATGAGAAATTCATGAGCACAGAAGACGGGAAGACCTGGAAGGAACTGAACAGACTGCACTCTGGGACCACGAGATGAAGAGCTAATCTTCAGAAATGGGTCCACAAAGTAGAGTCCATGACATGCAAGTGCGGAGAAGAGCAAACCACAGACCACCGACTACATTTTACATCCTGGTGTGGTTTGGCCAGGGATGGACCATGGATTATGGGACTTGCAGTACCTTTGCTCAATTCTTGAGACCACTGCAACCCTCATCCAATTACCCATAAAGACCAAACGTGGCACACTGAGTCTCCATGATGCATCCTGGAGAAAAGGGTTCATGACAGAAACGGAGACATGAGAGAAGGAAATTTGCATATTGTCTCTGATTGGCCAGCCTCAATTCCAAAATTCTGAGATGACAAAGAGAGGAAAGGAAAAGGCCAGGGGCTGTATCAGAAAATTACCAATATATACCAAAGTTGGCACACAGAGCCTGCAAGACTCACTTGACATCCTACTGCAGTTTGGAGGAGGATGAACCATGGATGATGGGACTTGCAGTACCATCACTCACATTCTGAGACTGCTGTTAACCTCATCCAATGACTGATCAGGACCAAACTTGGCACGTAGACCTCTCATGACCCACTTTACGTCCTGGTGTGGTTTGGCAATGGACCATGGATTATGGGACTTGCAGTACCTTTGCTCAATTTTTGAGACCACTGCAACCCTCATTCAATTACTGATAAAGACCAGACTTGGCACACTGAGTCTCCATGATGCACTCTACACCCTGGTGGAGTTTGGAGGAGAATGCACCATGGACGATGGGACTTGCAATACCTGCACTCCCTTCCTGAGACCATTACAACTGCCTACAATGATGGATCGGGACCACAATTCACACTGAGAGCCTGCATGACCCACTCTACATCCTGGTGCGGTTTGGAAGAATTTGGCAATGGATGATGGGACTTGCAGTCACTTCACTCACTTCCTGAGACCACTGAGACCCTCGCCAATGGCTGATCAAGACCAAACTTGGCACACAGAGTCCCCATGACCCACTCTACATCCTGGTGCACTTTTGAGGAGGACAGACCATGGATGATGGTGGGATTTCAAGTACCTCCACTCCCCAAGACTGCTGCAAAACTCATCTAATGACCAATCAAGACCAAACTTGGCACACAGAGCCCCCATGACCCACTCTACATCCTGCTGCAGTTTGAAGGAGGATGGACTTTGGATGAGAACTGCACCCTCCCTCATGACATTCAGGAAACTAACAAAGACCTGGTTGTGGAACGCGGCATTTGACAACTGATTTAATTCTTTGCCCACATGAAAGGAGGATGATGAATGGGATTGTGATGGTGTCGGACGATTTGGCTCTTTTAACTGTGATGATAATGTTTTAATGTGTATAGTGTCTGATATTTTAATCGTGTTATGAAGTGGCATTGTGTTGTTATTGTATATTCTTTGTATGTTAACACATGTTGTGAACCGGTCCGAATCCCTCTTTGAAGGTGAGAGGGTCGGTATATAAAACCTCGAAATAAATAATAATAAATAAAATAAAATACTGAAACCACAGCCACCCTCATCCAATGAATGATAAAGACCAAACTTGGCACACAGAGTCCCCATGACCCACTCTACATCCTGGTGCACTTTCGAGGAGGACAGACCATGGATGATGGGACTTCAAGTACCTCCACTCCCTTCCCAAGACTGCTGCAACCCTCATCTAATGTCCGATCAAGACCAAACTTGGCATACAGAGCCGCCATGACCCACTCTACATCTTGATGCTGTTTGGAGGAGGACGGATGATAGATGATGGGACTTCCAGTACCTTTATTCACTTCCTGAAACCACAGCGACACTTATCCAAATACCAAGAAAGAACTTGGCAAACTTTGGCCAACTCAACATTCTGATGAGGTTTGGGGGAGAACAGACTATGGAGGATGTGACTTGCAGTACCTAAACTCATTAACCATTTCTTAAGATTGGCTCTGCATCTCGTGCTGCCAGAGCGCAGTCTGTTCAGCGCCTTCCAAGTCGCCCAGTCTTCTGTATGCCCAGGGGGGAGTCTCTCATCTGGTATCACCCACGGATTGAGGTGCTCGGTTTGAGCCTGCCACTTTTGAACTCTTGCTTGCTGAGGTGTTCCAGTGAGTATCTCTGTAGATCTAAGAAAACTATTTCTTGATTTGAGTCGTTGACGTGCTGGCTGATACCCAAACAAGGGATGAGCTGGAGATGTCTCTGCCTTGGTCCTTTCACAATCCAATGATTGATCAAGAACAAAACTTGGCACACAAAGCCCCCACGACCCACTCTCCATTCTGGTGCAATTTGGAGGAGGATGGCCCACAGATGATGGGACTTGCAGTACCTTCACTTACTTCCTAAGACCACTGCGAGCCATATAAATAACTGATAAAGACCAACCTTGAGACACAATTCCTTTCTCAAATAATCCGGGTCCCCAAGCTAGTTTTTAATAAATCCATGTTGACTATTAGCAATGACTGCATTTGTTTCTAAGTGTTTGCAGACCTATTCCTTAACATTTTTTTCCAGAATCTTGCCTGGTATCGACGTGATCTTCCTTTTTCCTCCTTCTTCCCTTTCTGTTTTCCCCTTTCCTCCATCCCCAAAGGGATCCAGGCAAAGGACGCCTTTGGGGGAAAAGAGAATAGAAAGCGGTGCCGTTTTCGGCCATGGCCACACGATGGCAGCAAAGGGCCGTGGCGGCTCGAATGAAGAGGGGGCTGCACTTCCCGATGTGTCCACTGGGCGGCCAAGGCAAAGGGACCACCCTGGAGCGCCAAAGGAAACCCAGAGGCGCTCGCTCGTTCAACCCCCCCCCAAATGTTTCAGATTTTTTTTAAAAAAAAAACTGGTTTACTCATGAATTTTAACTGGTTAACCAAATCCCCATGCTAAGTCTATGAGATGCAAAAAATTAAGAGTCCCTCCAGAACTGCAAGCACTATCTCAAGCAAATATTGACAATTTATTCACACTGTCATTACTTGCAGCAATAGCCGATGTAGCAAAGCATCCAAGTTGGGGGTGGGGGGGGGGTTGTTGAATGCTCTCATTAAGGAGGCCAGACTTGGTGGAGGTGGTTGACAGGGGCGGAGCTGCAGACTATGGAAGGCTGCTCTGCCCCCTGCTGTGCTCTTTGCGGGGATTGTGGCACAGCTGGCTGAGTGTCAGCTGCATTAAGATCACTCTGACCAAAAGGTCATGAGTTCGAAGCCAGCCCGGGTTGCAGTGGGTTTCCAACCAATTGTGTGTAGCCTGTTGTCGACCTTTGCAACCCGAAAGATAGTTGCATCTGTCAAGTAGGAAAATTAGGTACCACCTTAAAGTGTGGGGAGGCTAAATAAAGAAGACTCCGGCAAAGCATTCCAGCGGGGAAGGTAAAGGTAGTCCCCTGACATTAAGTCCAGTCATGTCTGACTCTGGGGTGTGGTGCTCATCTCCATTTCTTAGCCGAAGAGCCAGCGTTGTCCGTAGACACCTCCAAGGTCATGTGGCTGGCATGATTGCATGGAGTGCCCTTACCTTCTCGCCGGAGCGGTACCTATTGATCTACTCACATTTTCATGTTTTCAAACTGCTAGGTTGGCAGAAGCTAGGGCTGACAGCAGAAGCTCACGCCGCTCCCCGGAATCGAACCTGTGACCTTTCGATCAACAAGCTCAGCAGCTCAGTGCTTTAACCAACTGCGCCACCGGGGGCTCCTCCAGCGGGGAAGCGTGCGGGGAATGCGGAAGTGCTTCATCAGTGTCGCAGATGGACGATGAAAGCGACAGCTCCCCTGGCGGCCAGAAAAAGTTAATAGCCTCTGTGTATGTCTGTATTGTTTGTATGTCAAAATTGGCATTGAATGTTTGCCATATATGTGCACATTGTAATCCGCCCTGAGTCCCCTGCGGGGTGAAGAGAAGGGCGGAATAGAAATACTGTAAATAAATAAATAACATAAATAGAAGGCAGGTTTCAACCCCTCCCCCCCCCAAATTTCAACCCCTCCCGAAATTTTTTTCTGGCTACGGCCCTGCTCGCTCGTCTTT
Source organism: Anolis sagrei ordinatus (assembly GCF_025583915.1). Taxonomy (NCBI): domain Eukaryota; kingdom Metazoa; phylum Chordata; class Lepidosauria; order Squamata; family Anolidae; genus Anolis; species Anolis sagrei. The sequence goes on along the minus strand of NW_026844589.1, from coordinate 16,062,684 downwards.
CTCTTTTTAAACTACATTTAAATCTCCTTGTCTGCTCTCTCTCTCAAAAAAATACGGGGCCATGTTTGAATTTTCATTTCAGGGAGTCTCTCTGGGAGGATTTTTCCGTCAGGCACCACAATAGCCAGCTAAGAATGCCTCGCTGTGCATTGTGGGCCTCGTCCTTGGCTTTGGCGCGAAGGCGCTCTGGCGCGCGTTGCATGGTGGGAAGGCGGCGCTTCCCCCCCTTGAGCCGGATCTTCTTCCAAGCCGAACAAGGGGGAAAATAGAGAAGAATCGCTGCGCCCGTCTTTCCTAGGCCTCGGCCTAGAGTGGCGAGTAATCGAAAGGGGAGCGTAAGGAAAACGTTTGCAAGCGGAGGGACTTCTTTTTCTCTTGCGCATGCGCAATTGGAAAGGCGGAGGCATCTGAGGAGAAAGCGTGCAAGAGTGACGTCACGGCGCGCGCGCGCGAGACTGAGAGGATCCTTGCGCGAGGCAGGTAGAGCCGCCATTTTGTGTCGCTCTGAGGGAAGGCGCGTCCGAGGCGGATCCCTCCCAGTCGACTGGGCCCGGCGCCTGCCTCCCTCCTTCGCTTTGTCAGGCCCCGTCCTTGCTTCCCCTCTCTCCCTCTTTCTTTCCTTCCTTTCTTTCTTTCCCTCGCTCGCTCCCTCCCTTTCTCTCCCCGCTCCGGGCCCTTCTTGCCGGCCTTCCCTTTCTCCACGAGCCTCGGCCCCCGCCAACCGCAGCCATTGCCGACCTCGCCATGTCAGGCGGCGGCGTGATCCGCGGCCCGGCCGGGAACAACGACTGCCGCATCTACGTGGGCAACCTGCCGCCGGACATCCGCACCAAGGACATCGAGGACGTCTTCTATAAGTACGGCGCCATCCGGGACATCGACCTCAAGAACCGCCGCGGGGGGCCGCCCTTCGCCTTCGTCGAGTTCGAGGACCCCAGGTGAGGAGACCCCCCCCGCCCCCCCATTATGTCAAGTCTGGACTGCACAATTCAACCCCTACCAACAGATGGCCACCCAACTTCGGAATCAGAGTTGGAAGGGACCCTCAAAGGCCATCCTGCCCAGCCCTTCATGGCAAAGGATAGTATAATTCAAGCCCTATCAACAGATGGCTGTCCATTCTTCGATTCAGAGACTCCCACAGTTGAAAGGGGCCCCCAAAGACTATCCAGTCCAGCCCTTATGTCAAGGGACAGTGCAATCCAAGTCCTGCCAACAGAAGGACATTCAGCCTCTAGCTCAGTGGTTCTTGTCATGCGTTAGCATGAATCATAGAATCAAAGAGTTGGAAGAGACCTCATGGGCCATCCAGTCCAACCCCATTCTGCCAAGAAGCAGGAATATTGCATTCAAAGCACCCCTGTCAGATGCCCACCAGCCTCTGTTTTAAAGCCTCCAAAGAAGGAGCCTCCACAACACCAGGGCAGAGAGTTCCACTGCTGAACGGCTCTCACAGTCAGGAAGTTCTTCCTCATGTTCAGGCGGAATCTCCTCTCTTGTAGTTTGAAGCCATTGTTCTGCGTCCTAGTCTCCAGGGAAGCAGAAAACAAGCTTTCTCCCTCCTCCCTGTGGCTTCCTCTCACATATTTATACATGGCTATCATATCTCCTCTCAGCCTTCTCTTCTTCAGACTAAACATGCCCAGCTCCTTAAGCTGCTCCTCATAGGGGTTATGTCAAGGGACAGTGCAATTCAAGTCCTACCAACAAAAGGACATCCAGCCTCTAGATCATATACTCCTAGGGTTGGAAGGGACCCTCAAAGGCCATCCAGTCCAGCCCTTTATGTCAAGGTCCCCCATGACCTTCTGGCAAACATACTAGTCCAATATGGGCTAGGCAAAACTATGGTGAGGTGGATCTGTAATTGTTTAAATGGACGAACCCAGAGGTTGTACACCAATGCTTCCTCTTCATCCTAGAAAGAAGTGACGAGCGGAGGGCCATCAGCAGGGTTCTGTCCTGGGCCCGGTCCTGTTCAACATCTTTATTAATGACTTAGATCAGGGATCCACAAACGTTTTAAGCAGAGGGCCAGGTCAAAGTCCCTCAAACTGTTGAAGGGCCAGATTATAATTTGAAAAAAGCATGAATGAATTTCTATGCACACTTAAAAACAATACAATGATTAAAATGAAGTACAATTTTAACAAGTATAAACTTATTAGTATTTCAATGGGAAGTATGGGCCTGCTTTTGGGTGATGAGATAGGATTGTTGTTGTTATTGTGTGCTTTCAAGTCGTTTCAGACTTAGGTTGACCCTGAGTGAGGGCCGAGTAAATGACCTTGGAGGGCCGTATCTGGCCCCCGGGCCATAGTTTGAGGACCCCTGACTTAAATGAAGGGCTAGAAGGCATGATCATCAAGTTTGCAGACAACACCTAATGGTGAGGGAGATCTAATACTCCAGAGGACAGGAGCAGACTTCAAAACGATCTTGACAGTTTTAGAGAGATGGGCCAAAACTAACAAAATGAAGTTCAACAGGGACAAATGCAAGAGACTCCACTTAGGCAGAAAAAAGGAAATGCAAAGATACAGAATGGGGGGCGATGCCTGGCTCGAGAGCAGTATGTGTGAAAAAGATCACGGGGTCCTCATGGACAACGAGTTAAACATGAGGCAACAATGTGATGTGGCGGCAAAAAAAAGCCAATGGGATTTTGGCCTCATCGAGAGGAGCATAGTGTCTAGATCTAGGGAAGAAATGCTACCCTTCTATTCCGCCTTGGTTAGACCACACCTGGAATATTGTGTCCAATTCTGGGCACCACATTTCAAGAGATATTGACAAACTGGAATGTGTCCAGGGGAGGGCGACTAAAATGATCAAGGGTCTGGAGAACAAACCCTATGAGGAACGGCTTAAGGAACTGGGCATGTTTAGCCTGAAGAAGAGAAGACTGAGAGGAGATATGATAGCCATGTATAAATATGTGAGAGGAAGTCACAGGGAAGAGGGAGCAAGCTTGTTTTCTGCTTCCCTGGAGACTAGGACATGTAACAATGGCTTCAAACTACAAGAGAGGAGATTCCATCTGAACATGAGGAAGAACTTCAGCAGTGGAACTCTGCTCCAGAGTGTGGTGGAGGCTCCTTCTTTGGAGGTTTTTAAACAGGCTAGATGTCCATCTGTCAGGGGTGCTTTGAATGCAATATTTCTGCTTCTTGGCAGGGGGTTGGACTGGATGGCCCATGAGGTCTCTTCCAACTCTATGATTCTAAGGGACAGTTCAATTCAAATCCTACAAGCAGAGACATCCAGCCTCTAGATCATGGATTAGATCTGCCTCTTCTCTCCTAACTTTTAGAAAGCTGGTAAAATCATAGCTTTAGGACACTGCATTTGCAGATTGATGACTCAGTCAATAACTGTTGACCTACTGGCGGATGGCGATGAATTTGTGATTTCACTCTGACGAACTGACTTTTTTGTAAATGGTATGAATTGTATTTTAATGTATTTTATATTGATGATGTATGTTTGCTTTACCTTTTTACTGAATCCTCTGTTGTTAGCCAGCCTGAGTCCCTCTCCGGAGGTTGAGAAGACCGGGTTATAAAAGTTCCAAATAAATAAATAAATAGACTCCTAGGGTTGGAAGGGACCCCCAAAGGCCAGCTCTTCATGTCAAGAGACAGCACAATTCAAGCCCTACCAACAGGTGGCCGTCCAGCCCCTGATTCAAAGACTCCTGGAGTTGGAAGGGACCCCCCCCACCCCAAGGTCATCCACTCCAGCCTATTATGCCAAGTAAGGACAACACAATTGAAGTCCTACCAACAGGTGGCTGACCATCCAGCCTCTGAATTATAGGCTCTTAGAGTTGTAAGATGCCCCCAAGGCCATCCAGTCCAGCCCATTATGTCAAAGTTGGGGCAGCACAATTCAAGCCCACCTGACAGAGGGCCAACCAGTCTCTGAATCAGACTCGTAGAGTTGGGAGACACCTCCCAAGGCTATCCAGTCCAGCCCATTACACCAAGTAGGGACAGCACAATTCAAACCCTACCAACAGATGACCATCCAGCCTCTGCTGGAGGCAGGGTACAACATAATTGTATTTCAACTGTTGTTCCCTGCCTCGAGCTGAAGAGGGACAAGTAATAAAAAATTATCCTATTGTTGTGATTTGAACAATTTTCCCAGAAAGGGATTCATCGGGATTGCAACCTCCACTTCCCTTGGCACTTATGGCCTATGGGGCTTATGGGAAATATCATTTCTTTACTGCTCATGTTCACAGGAAGTAGAGTGCAAGACTTGACACCCATCCTCCCACAGTGCTATTGGAGTTGAAGACGTGCTCTTCTTTGCTGTCACCATCTTGTTCTTTTCTCTACAAAACAGCAATTGTTCTGCTTCTGAAGTAAATTAAATTTTGTTCCTTTAAACCTATTAAAATATGTCTGGTATTTGTTAGTTACGCAGAACACAGTATTTTTCATGGACTTGTTTTTTGCTGTCTTATCTACAACAGGCATGGGCAAACTTTGGCCCTCTTAAGAATTGTGGGAGTTGAAGTCCAAAAAACCTGGAGGGCCAAAGTTTGCCCATGCCTGATCTACAAGCAATAGAGTGGGAATGCATCTTTTTGGTGAGCAGAAATCCAGAGAAGAGGCTGGAAAATGGCAGATGGTGAGGCAGGCCCCCATAAGTTCTTCTGGTTCTTAAGCCATACAAGAAAATCAAACTGCTAGATATTCCAAGAGTCTGCACAAAACAGTTAAACAAGTTTAATTTGCTCACAGTTGCTTTAGAATAACTTTCTCCTTGGCACAGCACTATGTTTAGGTGGCTTTTCATCTTCGCTGGCTGCACCCTCCGTGTATACATTATGATGGAGAAAGACATGAGACATCACAAGCTAATCTTGTGTCAGTAATTCTGCAAAGCTTGTTGCTCAGGTCATGGTTTTTGTGGTGATTCGCCTACCTTTTTAAGAGCAAATCTACAACTATCAGAATACATAGTCATGGCATGCACTTGCTAATGTTAGCTAGTGTCACATGTACTATCTCTTTTTCCATGCTTTTTCAAAAAATAGTTGAAATACAGATTGCGTACTCTACATGCACACCTTGGAGTTTCTCTCTCTTGTTTCACTGTAGAGAAGCCTCCATGGGATCTTGGATCTCTGGAAAAAGTATGTGCTTCCAGTGCCATTGACAGCTTTCATTTGCGTTTTTCTAGGGATGCAGAGGACGCTGTGTATGGACGGGATGGATATGATTATGATGGATACCGCCTCCGAGTGGAGTTCCCTCGCAGTGGCCGAGGCACAGGAAGGGGAGGAGGAGGTGGTGGAGGAGGTGGTGCTCCAAGGGGCAGATATGGGCCCCCATCTAGACGTTCAGAATACAGAGTAATAGTGTCTGGTAAGTTGCACATTGGCTTGGGATACAGCATGGTTTTCTTGGGAAATGTTTATTTGGTCTTTGCAATAGAAGTGTGGAGCTCCTGACAGAGAGTGTATTTTCATCTAAGTGCTATCAAATACCATATATATTCGAGTATAAGCCAAGTTTCTCCCTTCAACTGTGGTGCCCAGAACTGGACACAGTATTCCAGATGTGGTCTGAATAGTTGGATAGCATGACTTGCCAGGATCTAGACACTATGCTCCTATGTATGCAGGCCAAAATCCCATTGGCATTTTTTCCTGCTGCATGACATTGTTGGCTCATTAGTAACTTGTCCATGAAGACACCAAGATCTTTTTCACACGTACTGCTCTCAAGCCATGCGTTCCCTTCATTGTTTCTGCCTAAGTGGAGTATCTTGCATTTGTCAACTGTTTTTACTGTTTGTGAACCGCTGTGAGTCGCCTTCGGGCTTGAGATACAGCGGTATATAAGCAAAGTAAATAAATAAATAAATAAGTTTTCCAACACGTTTTTAAGGCTGAAAAAGCCCCCTTCGGCTTATACTTGAGTCAAAGTTATTTATTTTTTACTGTATTATTATTTATTGCTTTCTCTATTATTGTTATTATTACATTTATTAATTTATTCTATTTTTATTATTACATTTATCATTTTACTCTATTATTATTGGAAGGATATGTAAGCACATTTACATTGAAGAAGGTTAGAATAATGAATAAATCTGAGTTGGACAGTATTATCTTACATTACAGTTTAAATAAATACTCAAAAGTATGTCACCTCCTGGTGCCTCAATTAATGTAATTTTATTGGTATTTATTTTTATTTTGAAATTGACCAGTAGGTGCTGTATTTCCCACCCCCGGCTTATACTTGAGTCAATACATTTCCCTTTTTTGTGGTAAAATTTGGTGCCTTGGCTTATATTTGGCTCATACTATGGCTGGGGGTATGTGAGTTGCGCAAAATGTGGTGTCTTACAAACAGTAGCTTTCTCTTTTTAGAACAGTGGTCCCTAACCCGTGAATAAGGTCCACAGCCCCAAAGTAACATCATCATCATTATTATATTATTATCATCATCCTAATCTCCCATTGCCAAACACAAGAATTATAATGGGAAAGCAGCCCTTTGTAAGACCCCATTTAGTCGCCCAAAGTGGTGGCGGTGATGATGATGGTTGTTATTATTAAAGCTGTTAAGGACAGTTTGTTGGGTCTCGCACTCTGCTTTATGTATTTTTTCAAACTCTAAAGTTGACCAAAAACCGATTCGTAATCCTTTTGATACTAATTTTGGAGAGTGGTCGCTGGTCAGTGCGGTCCCTGGTCAAGTGCTCCCTGGTCATAAAAAGGTTAGGAACCACTGTTTCAAAAGAATCACAGAATCATAGAATCAAAGAGTTGGAAGAGACCTCATGGGCCATCCAGTCCAACCCCCTGCCAAGAAGCAGGAATATTGCATTCAAATCACCCCTGACAGATGGCCATCCAGCCCCTGTTTAAAAGCTTCCAAAGAAGGAATTTGGTCCTATTGAAAGAAGATGAAAGCATGCTTGCAAAGGATGGTTTGGTCTGCAATACCAATAAACATCTTTCACTTCATATTCTCAGTGCCAGTACTTCTATTCCTCTCCTTCCACAAATCCTAAATTTCAAAGACAGCATGTACGTGAACGTTTGCAGACAGGTTTTTTAAGCAAAGGCAGTACTATATTGCGTTGGTAAATTCTGAAAGGTCTCCACCTCACTTCAGTAGAAATCTTCTCTAGATAACCTCCAACCTGTCTCTTGTTCAGGACTGCCTCCCAGTGGAAGCTGGCAGGATTTAAAGGATCACATGCGCGAAGCAGGTGATGTATGTTATGCTGATGTTTTCCGAGATGGAACTGGTGTCGTGGAGTTTGTACGGAAGGAAGATATGACCTACGCAGTGCGAAAACTGGATAACACTAAGTTTAGATCTCATGAGGTAGGTTTTCCACTTAATGTTTTGACCAGAATTGGATGCGCAGGGTTGCAATTGGATGCAGTAGGATTGCAGGTAAGGCAGTCCAGTCTCTCTGTTTGCAGGATGGATCACTACAGACAGCTAGTATGATCCTATGTTGAGTATATTGCCTAGTAAGATGTGATGTGACCCCCTTCTTGGTTCTTATAAATCTACAGTCTGTCAGCATGCCTGCAAATAGAGCTGAAAAACTTAGACCTTTCAATCGAAAGTTGTGTCTATTTGATAGGGAGAAACTGCCTACATCCGTGTTAAAGTTGATGGCCCGAGAAGTCCAAGTTATGGAAGATCTCGTTCTCGCAGCCGTAGTCGTAGCAGAAGCCGTAGCCGAAGCAACAGCAGAAGTCGCAGTTATTCCCCGAGACGAAGCAGAGGATCTCCACGCTACTCTCCCCGTCACAGCAGATCACGCTCTCGTACATAAATTTATCTTTAATGGTGCTCCTTTTTGTAGAACCCCACCATGTTGTATGCAGTTTTCTTTTACTCAGTGCAGTCTATTTTTTTTTAATACCAATAATTCAAGCTGTTTTATTCAAAATTGGCTAAAGTGTTTGAATTGCATACTTGTATGATATACCTAGTGGAATATTTACTCCTTAACCTCAACATTCCCTCACGTCTTTTCATAAATTGTATTTTAACAATGTCCTAGGCAGGGCTGTCACTAGTTAGTTTGCTGCCACCACTCTCTTCCAACTGTGATATTGCTGTATAAACATGTCCTTGTTCTGCAATTGGGGGGGAATGTCGGGAATGTTTGGGATTTAATTGTCTTCTGGGGGAAGCTTATATTTTATCTTGCCTTTTCGTGTGTCTTTCTGTAGACATATCTGAAGAGATGGATTAAGGATGCTTTGGATTAAAGGATTGTGGATCACATGTCAAATCATTTTAGGATTGTCAAAAGGAGGATTGAGGAGGATCAGATCATTAATGGAGGCAATGGTATGACTCCAAGTGCTATTGTCAACAGATTAAATTGGCAGTATTGACCTTATACTCTAAGAGACTAACTGGATACACACATCTGTCCTAGACCTGATTTGATTTAGTTATAGTCTTTTTAAAATCACCATGATAGCAATTGTGGCTAAAAGTACCCATGTGACTTTCAGTCCTGGGGGTGGGGAAATATGGCGTGATTGCAGTGTATCAGTTTACCTGTTAAGACACAGGTGGTTCCTTGCCTGTGTGTATAATCTCAATACTGCTAAAATCTGCATGTCCTCTGTGTGACTGATATAGCATTGCTGTTTCACCTTAAGAGTAACAGAATGAGACCAATGTTAAGAAGGGTGGGGTGGGGGATGCCTTGGGGGAGTGTTTCTTAAGTCCACCCTCTTCCCCTTCAAGATAAATCAGAATTGACTTGCTGATAACTTCAGTTAGCTTTGTTACCTTCCTTACTAAGTACAATGAGCTTTTAGTTTAGACATGTCATAGGCAGATAGCTTTAGCAATAAGTTTTGACCACTTTGTAAAATGTTTTTGCCACCTTCAAAATCTGCAACGTGTACCATATTTTGGCATTATGAATCCCCCAGTGTAAATACTAGAATGTTTCCTTCAAATGGTTTAACATTGCTAAAAATCTAAGCTTTGCAATTCAAAAAGCTTGTCTTGGGGAACTGATAGTTATCGATGCACGTCGTGATGAATATTCCGCGGCAGACATAACTCATCATTCCCCAGAATCCTATTTTCCATTACGGTATCTAACTTTCTGCCTCCTCTTTTTTGGTTTTGCTGGTTATAAAGGTTTGGATTGGAGAGGGCTCACTGGATCCCAATCCTTGGAGCTGGATCATTGGATTCAAATCATAATGTGGATAGGATAGGGAGGATCAATGGCAAGGATTCATGGAGCGGGATCAGATTACCAGGACATAGGAGTGGATTCCTGCCCCAACCAAACCGCACTCGTGTGGATTTTTATTCAACTCAATTGGCTATTCCAAAGCTTTTTTTCCTATTTTTGTCGATTGGAGCCCTTAAAGATGCACGATGGAGTTTTCATTTTTTGATAAAAGGAGCAAAGCAAGGACCTGGAGAGGTACGCTGGAGCATTCTCCTTGGAAGGATTCAGCACGAGTAGATGGTAAATGTTAAAGGGGAAAAGGGGGGTTTGTTTACAAACGTTATACCAATAAGTCGTTTGTCTAAATTTAAAAGACAATAAGAAATTGGAGTCATAAGTAGGTTTCCAATTGGCAATTGCCTTTTTTTCTTTTGACAAATAAAATTTTATAAAAAAAAAGTGCATGGTGGTTCTGTTGTATTAAACGATACCTTCTTATTGTCTTATGCCAGTGTTTCTCAACTTGGGGGCTGCGAGGTGGTTTCAGAGGAGTCGCCAAAGACCACCAGAAAACATATATAGGTCTTAGGAACCCCTTTGACAGAGAAGGCTGAAGATCTCTCTGCCTGTCCTTCTGTTTCTTTTTGGAAACAGACAACAAATCCTCCCATCAAAAGCCCTCCTCTGCTGTGATTGGTTGGCCTCTAAGCCAAGGGAAGGGCTGTTTCTGAGACTCCACGCAGGGAGGGGAGAGCAGGCGTGCACGATGCCTGGCAACATGGTGCGCATGCGAGGGAAAGTGTGCAAGGCAGGAGGGAGGCTTGTGTCAGCGAGTCCCTTCAAGGCATGGGAGTTCTTTTTTTAATACTTTTTATTGCATTCATAATTTTACCACAGAAAACTGGGAAAACAGATTGACTTGAGTATAAGCCGAGGGTGGGAAATGCAGCACCTACTGGTAAATTCCAAAATAAAAATAGATACCAATAAAATTGCATTAATTGAGGCATCGGTAGGTTAAATGTTTTTGAATAAAACCATAAGTTAAGTTAAGACTGTCCTCTGATTAAAGCATTATTGTAACCTTCTTCAGTGTAAATGTGTTTACATATCCTTCCAATAATAATAGTTTAAAATAATAAATGTAATAATAACAATAATAAAGAATAAAATAATAAATGTAATAAGAATAGAGTAAAATGATTAAAATAATAATCAGAATAAGAATATAGTAAAATAATAAAAACTCTTGACTCGAGTATAAGCCAAGGGAGACTTTTTCAGCCTAAAAAAAGAACTGAAAAACTAGGCTTATACTCGAGTATATACAGTAATTTTTTTCTTCATAATACTTTCTATTTCTACTATAGCTTTTCCCCAGAACCTCTGTACATATTTGCATTGCCACCACATGTGGATATATGTACCCCTTCCTTGGCAACCCCTCCAACATTTTTCTGAACAACCCTTATTCATATTGTGTATCTTTGTCAGGGTTCAGGTACCATTTCCATACCATTTTGTAGTAGTTTTATCCTAATGTATACATTCTTGAGGTGTCTTGCTCTCCATAATTTTTCCCAATTTCTTTTTCTCCTATTTTTATTCCCAATTCTTCCTCCCATTGTTCCCTTGTTTGTATCTCTTTTCTTCCCCCTTTAATCTCTATTAATATTTTGTATATCATACTTGTTATCCCGTTTTGATGCTCATTTTCTTCTTTAGCCTGTTCTTTTAATATTATATTTTAAAATTTCGTTGGTTCTCTTTCCCCTGAGCTCTTTCCTTTCCAATTTTTGAACCATTGGTCCAGTTGGACCCAATGGAGCCATGATATATTTAATTCGCCTAGGATTTCCTTAATGCTGCTCTTCTCCTTTATTTGTTCTATCCAACTTCCAATTTTGTCTATTTCTTTTTCAATTCCTTTTCCATCACATTTCTCAGATTTTTAGGAAATTTCTCCTCCATTATAACTGGCATTATTTTAGAATTCCCTTTGATTAGGTTTTTCTTATATTTGTTCCATATTGTTACTGTATTTTCCATTTGTACATTTCCCACTTGATTAATTCCCTTTTTTGAGTATTCCTTTAAAATATATACTACCTAATCTCATTTCTATATCTTTATTATTTATTACCATCCAGTCTGTGTCAGCTTTGTTTAGCATCCATTCCATCACATGTCTCAATTGGTTCGCCTCATAATAACTTTTAATTTCGGGTAGTCCTACTCCTCCTTTCTGTAGTTTGTACCAGTAGCATTTATTTATTTTATTCTTTTTCTCATTGTTACAAAATTTGTGTTAATTGCTGCAATTTATTCAATTTTTGAAATTTTGAGGAGTATCATTCTAAATATAAAGTTTACTTTGGGTAGAATTTTCATTTTAAATAATGCTATTCTGCCAAACCAAGATAAGTGCATTGTTATATTCAACTAATCTTTGTCTCTTTCCTTAATACAACTAAATTTTTCCTTTCCATCTCACTTAGATTCTTAGTTACTACTCCTAAGGTAAAGGTAAAGGTAGTCCCCTGACATTAAGTCCAGTCATGTCTGACTCTGGGGTGTGGTGCTCATCTCCATTTCTAAGCCGAAGAGCCAGCGTTGTCCGTAGACACCTCCAAGGTCATGTGGCCGGCATGACTGCATGGAGCGCCCTTACCTTCCCGCCGGAGCGGTACCTATTGATCTACTCACATTTGCATGTTTTCAAACTGCTAGGTTGGCAGAAGCTAGGGCTGACAGTGGAAGCTCACACCGCTCCCCGGAATCGAACCTGCAACCTTTGGATCAACAAGCTCAGCAGCTCAGTGCTTTAATCCACTGCGCCACCGCAGTTATTTTTATCTCCCTCTGATTTTTGAAATTGTCCTCTTCTTGTTTTGTATAGTTAAATAAAATCATTTCTGATTTTTTCCAATTTATTTTCAGCCCTGTTAATTCTCCAAATTTCTTTATGTGTTCTCCTATTATTTTCCTTTTTTCTGTTAAACCTTTTAAACTCAAAATTATGTCGTCGGCAAACTTGCTAATTTTGTCTGTTTCTTGTCATATCCCTATTTCCTTTCGTAGTCACTGTGAATCGTACATTTGGTATCTCTGCGCCTGCGCAGTACAGCTTTCGGAAACTTCCAGAAAATAAAATAAACATCTTAGCCCTCAGCTAGGCTCGCCCATCTCCCTCTAGTATATAAAGCCCATGGGCAGGGCTAGCTGACAGTTCTCTTAATCCTCCCGCTTGTGAAGCAGCTCGGATAACCTTCTGTGTATTTGCGATCCTTCTTTTTCGACTTAATTGATCCTTTTGGTACTTTGAACTTTTGGACTGTTTCCTGACCATTCTTTTGCTGAGCCCTCCTATTGCGATCTTCTATCGGACTGCCTTTAAGGTACCTCGACTCCGGAACCGTCTTTGACTACCTCTTTTGGACTAATCCTGCCATTATGGCCACCACTTCTTTTAAGAAGTGTTCTAAATGTCCAAATACCTTGCTGGACACAGATGGGCACTCCCTTTGCCTCACCTGCTTGGGCGAGGCCCATCTGATCCAATCTTGCTCCATTTGCCTCTCATTTACTCCTCAAACGAGGAAAAACAGGGTCTCCAGACTAAAAGCGGCGCTTTATGAGAGGACCATTCTACCACCTATTGGTGACACAGGACATCCCTGCCTAGTCCCTCGTTACTTTTATTTTATCGGTTACTCCATCATTTTCTAACACCTGTATATAACTTATCTGAATATAGTTGGTTCACTAGTCCCATTATTCTGGGAGTTCTATGTGGGAAGTTTGGCCCAATTTTGTCATTGGTAGGGTTCAGAATAAAATAGTAAAGAGTAGAGACATCACACTGGCAACAAAGATCCGCATAGTCAAAGCCATGGTATTTCCTACGGATGTGAGAGCTGGACCTTAGGGAAGGCTGAGCGAAGGAAGATAGATGCTTTTGAACTGTGGTGTTGAAGGAAAGTTCTGAGAGTGCCTTGGACTGCGAGAAGATCCAACCAGTCCATCCTCCAGGAAATAAAGCCCGGCTGCTCACTGGAGGGAAGGATACTAGAGACAAAGTTGAAGTACTTTGGCCACATCATGAGACAGCAAAGCCTAGAGAAGACAGTTATGCTGGGGAAAGTGGAAGGCAAAAGGAAGAGGAGCCAACCAAGGGCAAGATGGATGGATGGCATCCTTGAAGTGACCGGACTGACCTTGAAGGGGCTGGGGGTGGTGACGGCCGACAGGGAGCTCTGGCGTGGGCTGGTCCATGAGGTCATGAAGACGACTGAACGAATGAATAACAACAAGGGTTCAGAATGCTCGCTCTTTGTAGGTGAACTGTAAATCCCAGCAACCACAACTCCCAAATGTCAAGGTCTGTATTCCCCATACTCCACAAGTGTTCACATTTAGGCATATTGAGTATTCTTGCCAAGTTTGGTCCAGATCCATCATTGAGTCCACAGTGCTCTCTGGATGTAGGTGAACTACAACTCCCAAACTCAAGGTCAGTGCCCACCAAACCCAGTATTTTCTATTGGTCATAGGAGTTCTGTGTGCCAAGTTTTGTTCAATTCCATAGTTGGTTGAGTTCAGAAAGCTCTTTGATTGTAGGTGAACTATAAGTCCCAGCAACTACCACTTCCAAATGACAACATCAACCCCCTCCAACCTCACCAGAATTCAAATGTGGGCATATTGGATATTTGTGCCAAATTTGGTCCAATGAATGAGAATACATCCTGCATATCAGATATTTACATGACGCTTCATAACAGTAGCAAAATTACAGTTATGAAGTAGCAACGAAAATATATGTTTGAGAATCACCACAACATGCGGAATTTTATTAAGGGATCGCGGCATTAGGAAAGTTGAGAAACGCTGTCTTATGCCGTGATGAATTCAACTGCTAAGCTCCTCTGGCCCTTAGTCTGGCAACTGAAGACTGGGCCTAAACGGCTGCTCTGTGACCCATTGCCTTGCATTGGATCTCTGCTGTTCTAGTGTAGCACAAAGCATCATTCAAGGACTCACACAACCAGGTTTCAAACAAGGTGAGAATTTCAGATTTCTGTGAAGAGCAGGACTAATTGTTAAATCTGCTGCTGTAATTTTGCATAAATAGTGTTGGGCAAGTGGGCTTATCAACAAAAGAATATCCGCATAAATGTACAGCAGTGTAACTTATTAGCAACGTGGCCAATGGTAATGCCAGGGTGGTCCATGCCTTAGTCACCTCCAGATTGGAATACTGTAATGCACTCTACATGGGGCTACCCTTGAAAACAGCCCGGAAATTCCAACTGGTTCAACGAGCAGCAGCCAGGTTGTTAACTGGAGCTCTTTACAGGGAGCGGTCAACCCTCCTGTTTAAGGAGCTCCATTGGCTGCCATTCATTTACCCGCCTACCTGTGTGACTGCATCTCTGTGTACGAACCCACAAGATCTCTTTGATCATCTGGAGAGGCCCTGCTCATGCTCCCACCACCATCGCAAGCACGATTGGTGGGGACAAGGGAGAGAGCCTTCTTGGTGGTGGCCCCTTGACTGGAACTCACTCCCCAGGGACATTAGGCAAGCCCCAACTCTTACAGTCCTTAGGAGGAACCTGAAGCGTGGCTGTTTCAGTGTGCCTTCCCAGAATAAGGAAACTCCCAGCAATATGTCCCTAAACGCACTTTAATAATGATTTAAGATTGTCTGCACATTTCTTCCCTCTCCAAAACTTCTATCCCAGTTACATGTCACCTTGTCATGCCCAGCATTATTTTTTAAATTTTAATTATTACATATGGCCCAGCCATAGGTTTTTAAATGTGTTGTGTTATTGTTAATGTTTATTGCTTATTTTTGCTTATGAGTTTATTGTTTTGTATTATTGTTATTGTTTAATGTTTTATTGTGGGCTTGGCCTCATGTAAGCCGCACCGAGACCCTTGGGGAGATGGTAATGGGGTACAAATAAAGTTTTATTATTATTATTATTATTATTATTATTATTATTATTATTATTATTATTATTATTATTCACACTTGTCTCAAGCAGACAAGAGTTCTTTTTCCCGCCCTGGACATCATTCCACATAAACCTCACTTGCCTAGTTTCCAACAGACCTCACAACCTCTGAGGATGCCTCCCATTGATGTGGGTGAAACATCAGGAGAGAATGCTTCTGAAACATGGCCAGACAGCCTGGAAAACTCACAGCAAACCAATAAAATAGATTGTAATGCCCACCCTTCTGGAGAAGCATCTTGTAGCTTCTCACACATGGGAAGAAAGCAATCTTGTAGATCTATATTTGCAAAGTATTGTATTTCAGCAGCTTGAAGAATCTATATAAATAAAGATGTAATGCTCGTTTGTGGTATTCACAGAACTCAAAAACCCGAGGGATGAATTGGCACCAAGTTTGGACATGATACACCTAACCACCCAATGTATGTTCTCCACTCAAAAAAAATAATTAACTGGAAAGAACTTGCCCCCCACAAGGCTAAATGCCTATATAGAGCCTGTGTTAAAAGAACGCCCTCCCCTGCCCTCTTGCTCCTGCACAAGGGGAAAAAACCCATCCGCTGAGAGAGGGAGGGGCGGCACAATGCATCCGCTGGGCTGCTGGGAACTCACAGGTATTCTGTGTGTGTGTGTGTGTGTGTGTGTGTGCCCAGAAACCTCACCCATACTGAGTTATGGGAAGGCATTCTGGGAAATGAAGTCCAGTATTCAAAGAAGGGACAAAAAGGCACGCTCTGTGAGTTAGCAAAGGCTGTCCAGGAAGGCAGAATCAAAACACTCCCAAAAGATGGCCATCCATTTTTACTTTATAGCAACCCTGGGCTATAATATATCTACAATAATAATATCTATATATCTATCAATCTGTAGTAATATATATGTCTATGATATCTATATGTCTATAACAATAATATCTACATTTCTATCATAATATCTATATGTCTGTAATAATGTCCATATGCCTATAATAATATCTATAGGCCTATAATAATATCCATATGTCTATAATTATAATATCTGTCTATCAAAAATATCTGAACATTTATAACAATAATACTTATATTAATATCTATAGGTCTGTAATAATATCCATACATCTGTTGCCTGTTTTTGCTCGAAAGATATTGAGCCCTATGCTCCTATTTTTAATCAGTTTTATACTAATTTATGCAATGCTTTTGATATGAAATTCATAAATAACATCTATAATACTAATATCTATATAGCTTTAATAATAATATTAGTGTCTATAACAATAATATCTATATGCCTATAATAATAATAATAATAATAATAATAATAATAATCTTTATACCCTGCTACCATCTCCCCAAGGGACTCTGTGTGGCTTACATGAGGCCAAGCCTACAATACATCAATACAAGCAATAACAACAACAGTAAACAAATAAAACTCAAAAAATATATATACAATGACAGTAATACAACACACAATTAAAATCTATGGCTGCGCCAAAAGTAATTAAAGTTAAAAATAATGCTAGGCATGGATAAGGTGGGAGAGATATAATAATATCTATATGTCTATAAAGACAACGACAATAATAATACCTATATAATATCTTTGAACTGGGTTATATGGCAGTGTGGACTCGGGTAACCCAGGGCCCTTCCACACATCCATATAACCCTTTGGCCTCGAAGAGACTGAAATGGGCCTGTATTAGCTTGACACTTTGCCACTTCAGTTATGTATTGATAGCTTAGAAACCAGCTCTTCCTCTTTTCTTTCTTTCCCATTTCTCCACAATGAGCCACAGCAATGCGTGGCTGGGTACAGCTAGTATACATAATAAAAATAAATGGGTAATAAATTGGAGTGTGTTAGGGTGGGAAAAGGAGATGACACATGAAGCAAATTTTAAATAGTGTGTCTTTAGACCTCCAGAAATCAAGAATTGATAAGGTTTGTGCTGGCACAGTAGTGCCAGGAGATTTGAATTTCTTTTTCTTGCACTGCTAGTTTGTATGAATTTAAGCCACGCATTTTGCAATCAGGTAGCTTCCCCAGGTTGCACCATAGGGCCAGCAACCTGGCAATCATTGTTAGAGTCTTTAGGCCTGTCCCTTTTCCCAGGGTTTTGGAGGCAAAGGAGGACCTTTGTTCAGTCTCACTGTTTGAAGCCTAACAGCAGGACATGTGGGTTTCTCTTTCCCACCTGCACAAAGGCTTCACTTCTCACAGCTCTGCTGGGGGAGTAAAAGGATAGTTCCACAGCCTTTTCTGGAGCATCAGGACAGTTCCTACAGCCTTCGTGGAGTAGATCTAAAGGACACCTTTCGGCTTGGCAGATCTACAGCAACCATTGTCTGGTAAGGGACCACTCGAGCTATCCTTAAAGTAGCTTGGAGCCAGGAGTAGGGGCCTCATGCCAGCAAGGTAAAGAAAGATTGCCCAGGGAGGGGTCAGACGATTTCCCTAAGGAAGAAAGGAACAGTTTACCACCAGTTGCCTGCCCTTGATAGCAGATCGAGGAAGCTACCGGTTTTCCAAGGTTATGAAGCATTTAATTCATTTGTTTGAAGATTAAAGCCCAAATAAAGAATTTTGTTAAACTTACTTTGAGCCACAATAGAACTTTGTGTTGGGAAATCTAAGGGGCCCTTCAGCTGAGGCACCACGGCATCCTGTTGGGCATACAGAAGGCATGTCCTGTAAACAGACATTATTTCAGGCCCAGCATGCGACAGCACAAGGTTACTTCTGGTTTCCCTGTTTGGCTGCCACAGAATTCCATGAATATGTAAAAATGCTGTGTTTTGAGCTAAAAGCAGCACTTCCACAAAATCCCCATCTGAGAAGAGGTTGCATTATGATTCAAAGAACTTGAGGGATTGAGCTAGATAACCTTAGGAAACCTTTGGCCCTCCAGATGCTTGGATGGAAACTATTAGAATTTAGGTTGCTGTGAGTTTTCTGGGCTGCCTGGCCATGTTCCAGAAGCATTCTCTCCTGGCGTTTCACCCACATCTATGGCAGGCATCCTCTGAGGTTGTGAGGTCTGTTGGAAACTAGGAAAATTGGGTTTATATATCTGTTTCTGGGATGGTTGCTTAAGTGCCAGGCCTATAATTAAGATGCAATTTTCTTTTGTGTAGTAAAACACCTGGGTCTGTCGCTTTAGGCAAAGAGTTGTGAGCCTCGTCAAGGCTTCCCCTTCTCGAGCAGATTCCCTAGGGTATGACACACTGCATAATGATGACAATTACAGCATTCATTAAATTTGCCTGTGACGAGTTGCTCAGCAGAAAAAAAGTGATGCTGCTAGTTCGAGTCTTGGGTATGATGGAAAAGTGTCTCCCTGCTCCCTTAAGCATGATTAGCATGATACTTGAATGGATTTTTGTGCTAGATTTGGTAACTAGAGGTTTGGGGACCTAATGAAATGCTACCATTTCTGGAGGTTTAACACAAGTAGCAAGATAATTTGTTGATCCATTTCCCCATCCCCAATGGAAATTGCTTACTAACACTGTGACTCATAATGGATAATCTGTGTTGTTGAAGCCTTTCATGGCTGGAATCATTGGGTTGCTGCGAGTTTTCTGGGCTGTGTTGCCATGTTCCAGAGGCATAATCATAGAATCATAGGAGTTGGAAGAGACATTGTGGGCCATCCACTCCAACCCCCTGCCAAGAAGCAGAAAGATCACATTCAAAGCACCCCTGGCGTTTCAACCACATCTACAGAAGCAGATGGTGAAAACAGAAGAATGGCCTGCTTCGGGAACATGATTGCTCCATCCACATTTAACATTTACACAAATAACCAGCCACTGCCAGAAGAGAGAGTTTAATCTATGCAGACGATAGTAACATCACCACCCAAGCAGGAAGCTTTGAAATGGTTGAACAGAAGCTCTCTGAAGCTTTAGGTGCTCTTACTGCCTATTACAGGGGAAACCAGCTGATTCCTAATCCGCCTAAAACACGTGTGCTTTTCATCTTAAGAACAGACAAGCATCTCGAGCTCTGAGGATTACACTTGGGAAGGAATCCCACTGGAGCATTACAGCACACCAAAATACCTGGGAATCACTCTGGACCATGCTCTGACTTATAAGTAGCATTGCCTGCAAAAAAAAAATGGGTGATAGAAAGCTGACTGGCACAACCTGGGCATCACAACCCGATACAGTGGAGACAGCTGCCCTTGTGCTTTCTACTCTGCTGCTGAATACGCATGCCCAGTGTGGAATACATCTCACCACGTTAAACAGTGGATGTGGCTCTTAATGAGACATGCCTCATTATCATAAGATGTCTATGCTCAACACAACTGGAGAAATTACACTGTTTAGTTGGTATTGCATCACCAGACATCCGTTGGGAAGAAGCCAGCAATAAAAGGACCAAGGCAGTGACATCTCCGGCCTATCCCCTGTTCTGGTATCAGCCACCACACCAATGTCTTAAATCAAGAAACAGCTTCCTAAGATCTGCAGAGATACTTGCAAGAACACCTCAGCAAGCGAGAGTCCAAAAGTGGCAGGTGAAAACCCAGCACCTTGATCAGTGGCTGAGACCAGATGAGACACTCCCTCCTGGGCACACAGAAGACTGGGCGACTTGGAAGGCGCTGAACAGACTGTTCTCTGGCACAATGAGATGCAGAGCTAACCTTAAGAAATGGGACTACAAAGTGGAGCCCACGACATGCAAGTGTGAAGAAGAGCAAACCACAGACCACTTATTACAATGAAGTCTGAGCTCTGCCACATGCACAATGGGGAACTTTCTCAAAGCGACACTAGAGGCACTCCAAGTGACCAGCTTCTGGTCAAAGGACATTTAGCATAATGCCAAGTTTTTAACTTTGTTTGTGTTTTTGAATGCATTATAACTGTACTCTTAATTTGTTTCTGACATAATAAATAAATAAATAAATAAATAAATAAATAAATAAATAAATAAATAAATAAGCCTACATCTATAGCAGGCATCCTCAGAGGTTGTGAGGTCGATTGGAAACTAGGCAAGTGAGGTTTATATATCTGGAATGTCCAGGGTGGGAGAAAAAACTGATCTGCTCGAGGCAAGTGTGTGCTGCTGTATTTATGCAGTGTATGTAGCTGCTTCATAGTCGCAGAATTGGAACTGAATCTGAATCCAGGACTCTGAAAACAAGGCCTGTAATGTGCACCTCGCACAGATCTCAGAAGCATGGAATGTAAACATGTTTGGGTGGTCTTGTATCTTTTACAGATCTGAGCCAAAAGGCAAAAAAAGTGCATGGCTTTAAAATAAAAGTTACGGTTTCTAATGATCAAATAGCCAACCATGCACCAGAATTCTTCTTAAAAGTATAGCAGTCACAGAATCATAGAGTTAGAAGAGACATCATGGGCCATCCAGTCCAACCCCCTGCCAAGAAGCTGGAAAATTGCATTCAAAGCACCCCAACAGATGGCCATCCAGCCTCTGTTTAAAAGCTTCCAAGGAAGGAGCCTCCACCACACTCCAGGACAGAGAGTTCCACTTCTGAATGGCTCTCACAGTCAGGAAGTTCTTCCTCATGTTCAGATGGAATCTCCTCTCTTGTAGTTTGAAGCCATTGCTTCATTGCATCCTAGTCTCCAGGGCAGCAGAAAACAAGCTTGCTCCTTCCTCTCTGTGACTTCCCCTCACAGAATTGGACACAATATTCCAGGTGTGGTCTAACCAAGGCATCCCCCATTCTGTATCTTTGCATTTCATTTTTTCTGTCTAAGTGGACTATCTTGCATTTGTCACTGTTGAACAGGACCGGGTCCAGGACGGAACCCTGCAGCACTCCACTTGTCACTTCTTTCCAGGATGAAAAGGAAGCCTTGGTGAGCACCCTCTGGATTTGTCCATTTAACCAATTACAGATCCACCTCACCATAGTTTTGCCTAGCCCACATTGGACTAATTTTTTTTGCCAGAAGGTCATGGGGGACCTTGTCGAAGGCCTTACTGAAATCCAGGTACGCTACATCCACGGCATTCCCCGCATCTACCCAGCTTGTAACTCTTATCGATAAAAGAGATCAGATTAGTCTGGCATGACTTGTTTTTGATAAATCTCTGTTGACTATTAGCAATGATTGCATTTGTTTCTATGTGTTTGCAGACCACTTCCTTAACAATCTTTTCCAGAATCTTGCCTGGTATCGACGTGAGGCTGACCGGAAGGTAATTGTTTGGGTCATCCTTTTTTTTCCCTTCTTGAAGATTGGGACCACATTGGCCCTCCTCCAGTCTGAAGATGACTTTCTTTTTGTGAGAAGACCGAGGCAAAGAAGACATTAAGTAGTTCTGCCTTTTCCCTATCGCCTGTCCACATTGCCCCATCTTCTCCTCAGAGAGGCCCTATTGCCACCTTGTTCATCCCTTTTTTCTACTGACATAAGAAAAGAACCCTTTTATTGTTTTTAATGCCCCTGGCAAGCCTGAGCTTGTTTTGTGTTTTAGCCTTGTGAACCGTTTCCCTACAGGAGTTGGCTATTTGTTTGAATTCTTCTTTGGTGATTTCTCCCTTTTTCTACTTCTTGTACAAGTCTCTTTTTAGTCTTAGCACAGTTAGGAGTTCCTAACTAGGCTTGCCTAGGCTTGCCACCTCTGGTTTCTCATATCACAGTTTCAATGTAGAACATCTCAGACTGATTAAGAAGATGGTTTGCTTCCTGAACTACCAGCCAGCTGTAACCAATTGTTTGTGTTTGTGAAAGTCATGGCCTGCAGAAAGTGAAATACAGAAAATACTAGCATTTAGGACAGGCATGGGCAAACTTTGGCCCTCCAGGTGTTTTGGACTCCAACTCCCACAATTCCTAACAGCCATGCCTAATTTAGGATGTAGATTTGATTTGGTTCAAAAACAACTTTCTCAGTGAAGTCTTTAACCATTCTATTCACCAAATCCAAGGTGAATAGAAGAGCTATTTTGATCATTTTCCACGAGCAACATGGGATCCAAGTTCTAATGTTCTTTCACTATTGCTCCAGGTTCAGGAGAATCATACAATGTGTTTGAATGGATAGCACCAGAGGCCATTATGTTTAGGCCAGGAATGGGAAACCCACAGCTTTTCAGGAAACATAATATCTGGAGGGCTAGGTATCATGCATATCATGGTGTAGATCTACATATGTTTTCAGAGAAACTGGTCTAACAGAGTCATCTAGTGGGGAAAGAGTAAAATGCAATCAGGATTCATTTGGATGGATGAGAACTAATAAGGTCAAGAGTTTTGAAAGCAATTTTTGGCTCCAGTCCATCACCACCATGAAAAGTAACTACATCCTGTGTGTTGGGAATGCTTTCCATATTTCTCAAGACTAACTCAATATATTGACAAATACTGCACCACATCACATTGGATAAAAAGTTTGGAGTGCCTTGGTTCTCTTCAGAAGCCTTGATTTCTTCTTCATGGTCTCTGTGAAATGCGCACATATGGTAGTTGATGCACCTGGACAGGAACTGCCATATGTGCGCATTTCACAGATGACCACTCGAAGAAACATGGTTACAGGTAAGCAGCCATCATTTCTCTTCTGGGCATAGAAATACATTTACAAGTAAGTGATTTGTAATTCTTTAATTCCAGGCTCAGAATAAGTGTCGTAAAATTATTACATCCAATGAGGGAGACTCAGTCTAGGAAAGTTTATCCTCCCAACTGGAAGAACTGATCCAGACTCCCATGGCTTTGTCTTTTAATTATACCATAGGGTTACTGTTTGGCAAGGTTGTGTGAGAGGCGATAGTGCTGCCGGTGTCCAGATCGATGCAACCAGATCCTGTTTGATCTTGGAATCTAAGCCAGGTCAACCCTGGTTAGGATTTGGATGGGAGCCTGCACATGATTGCCAGATGCCATAGGCTTGTGTCTTAGAGGTAGGAACCCAGTATTCTTTGACTAAGAAAACGCTGTGAAACTAAATCAACAGGTGAACTGAAGGACAGTGGGTAACAGCACAATGTATTTCTATGAGTTTTCCTAAGCAATTGTCAATTTAGCCTGAATTTCCCCTTCTAGTAATTGTTGAACTCCCCTTGACCTCTGGATTTCAGTAGTGTCCCCTTTTCCTTTGCTGCTTAGGTTTTGGAAGTTTACCTCCTAAGTGAAAATACAGGACACAAAGAGGATTACCGAGCCAGGACTTTCCTAAGCCCTGAGATTTCAGGGCCAAAACCTTAGGCCTAGGAACAATCTACTTGTGATAAAACAGATGGCAAGCCCATGCAGTTTCTCTGAGCATGATACATTCTGCTCCAACCACAGTTGCACAGAGTAGAGCACTGAAAGCCTACTGAATCCCACCCTGTAGTCCGTGGA
Source organism: Anolis sagrei ordinatus (assembly GCF_025583915.1). NCBI lineage: Eukaryota > Metazoa > Chordata > Lepidosauria > Squamata > Anolidae > Anolis > Anolis sagrei. Next base: position 16,039,127 of record NW_026844589.1, on the reverse strand, counting down.
CCACCAGTGGTCCACAAGTACGAAAATATGGCCCATGGTTGCACCATTACTACACCCTTACCTTGAAACTACACAGCAATGAGAGCGACTGGTCTATCGAAACCTTCTTCTAGTACTGTTCTGTTGCGCGCTGGGCCTGTAACAGCTGTCTTTTCTACAGGACGTATACTTTAAGCCCAGCGGGAAGCCAGGGGGCCTCAAAGAGAGATTCTCAGGGATTTTTCTGAAGCAATGGTCTTTAGAGTCTTTAATGATACAACAAAGTCTTTATTATGGAACAAACAACAAATCTTTAATGGTTCAAACAACACTTCAAGGCTTTCTTAGTCTAGTCTTCAATGGACTGGTACCTGACTTTGATTAACTGTACTTTCTCTGTAAGAAAAACCCTTTTTAACCTCTCCCAGGCTGTTTACTATCTATGCCTCATTGGTGGGGTCCTACTACCGATTCCAAATGCGTCTGGGTATCGAGTAGACCTACCAGCCAAGGCTTGTAGATATTTCAGCTGGAGTTCAGTGGATCTGTAATGCTGTCCTCCCTCCGAGAATCCTTTGAAAACTTTAGGGCTATTTTCCCTCTGATTGCTGTGAGGCTGAGAGGCTGTGACCTCTCAGCCAGAGCCTTGGGACCTTTTCCCTGGAATTTCTGTTTCTGTTTCCCCGGATGTTCTTGAGAAAAGAAGCTTTTATACGGGATGAGCTGGTCTGCGTCCTATAGTTTAGTTTCCTTATGTGAGACTGCCCAAAATGGCTCCTTTCCCTCCCAGAGCCCTGAACAAGGGGCGGAACCAAAGCTTAATTATGATGGACAGGTGGCCTGTCCTATGACTGCAAATAGATAACAGAAAGAAAATAAAGTTGGAGCTTCTGGTACAGCCGTACCAGCACCAGTACCAAGGCAACGGGGATGTCAGGAGGGAGAGGCTGCCTACCCACAAAAGATACTACTACCACACCAGCTCTAGATTATTAGCAGATGGCGACTACTGGATGGCATATGTTCTGTATCAGAAGCTCGAGCTGATGTGGTCTATCCAATGCAATTTTCTGAATCAGCATCCCGAATAACCAAACCGAATCTAAAGTTGACGAAAAACTGATACGTACTTTTGATACTAATGTTGGAGAGCTGTCCCTGGTTAAAGTGGTCCCTCGTCAAAAAAAGGTTGGGAACCACTGCTTTAAAAACCTGGTCATTGGATTGGTGTGGCCCAGGATTATTGTGCTAAGACTGTATTTCACTTGGAAGGACAAGCCTGCATTCTGGCCTGCTCTTCATTGCCAACGAGGCCGGCTCTGTCTGTGTCTAATGTGGGAGACAGGAGGCAGAAAAGGCTGTTTTATAGGCCGTCCCAGGGGCCTTTCATGGCCACCGTTTGGTCCCGTGGTCCGGGGCAGCCCGCAACGGCAGCGCCAGCCGCTCCTATTGTGTGGCAGCTGCTGTGACCAGCGGCGGAGGCAGCTGCAAGAAGGGTTTCTTGTTTCCAGTGGAATTCGAGCCATCCGCACTAATCTTCCCTCGGCCTTTGATGTGCCTGTGAATCTCTGCCTTTGTCCTCTTCAACTCCAGGGGCCTCCTTCTCCCCAGAAATATTTCTTTGCCTTCCTCCGCCTAGCCTTTAGTTGGAAATCCCTTGAAACTGGTGCACTTATTTGTTGCACACAGGCACATGCTGTGAAAGAGGTAGAAGCAGGTTTTCTATCAGAAAGCATGAGGGTCAGCGTTAGTTGAAAGGATGTCTCTAGTCCACAAGGCAAAATGGACCAGATAATATATCTCATTGAAATGAACTGGAATTTTCCTTCAATTTGAATCCTCAAAGTGCCATATGTGTCCATTTGGGCCCCTTTGTCACCTCGTTTTATAGTTTGGATTTCTGAGTCTTAGCGCCAGCTTCTGAAAGTGTTTGGAGAAGGACAAAAGGTTTGGTACACAAATCCTATGATTAGGGAAGTGGCATGCTGAATGTGGAAAGGGAATGAGAGTTGCTTGCCTGCAACTAGTGGCGCAGAGGGTTAAACCACTGAGCTGCTAAACTTGCTGACCGGAAAGTTGGCAGTTCAAATCTGGGGAGCTGGGTGAGTTCCCACTGTTAGCTCTAGCTCCTGCCAACCTAGCAGTTGGAAAACATTCAAATATGTGAGTAGAGCAATAGATATTGCTTTGGTGGGAATGTAACAGCACTCCATGCAGTCATGCTGGCCACATCAACTTGGAGGTGTCTATGGACAATGCCGACTCTTCAGCTTAGAAATGGAGATGAGCATCACTCCACAGAATGAGACATGACTAGACTTAATGTCAGTGGAAAACCTTTACCTTTACTTTACCTTTCCTTTTTGGGTGGTTATCCATGCTCTTACACAAACCTTACACTGTACTTGTAAACTACAGCTGGGATAGAAAAGCCTAAATTGCCATTTGGAGGTGACACCTTAAGAAATGCACAAGAAATTCCTCAAACCCTTTACAGACGCTAAGATCTTATTCTCTATCACCAAGTCTCTAAAGTTCTTCTCTGCGTTGTCAACAGCTGTCATCCTCATATTTTCCGTCCAGATTTCTTTTGTTTCTTTGCTCGAGGTGCCTTGACATTTTGTGTGTTTGCTCAAGTCCTTTAGTTTCATCTCCAGGGTAAGCCTTTGGAATGCAATAAGAGAGCGGTGGAAGATGACTGCCAAAGTTTGGGGCTGGAGTATGGGAGATTGCCATTCAGACTCTTCAATCTCGTCCCTCTGTGCACTACCTAAACCATTCTTTGGACTAGGATTCTCCAGAACAATGGCATTTTCACGTATCGATGGATTTGTGATTCGCCATTTTCTAGGTCCCCCAGTGTGACTGACTGATATTATCCATAGTTTGTATATCCATATGAAGTCTGGGTACATATCCCATGTGTGCCTGTGTATGTATATTTACTGTATACGCCCACACACAGGAGAAACGTAATATAGAGATTGCAATGTTGGATTAGAATTCTGAAGCCCTGCTCAGCCCCAGAAACCCACTGGATGATCTTGGGCAGGTTATACTTTCTCAGCCCCGGAGAAAGGCAAAGGCAAACTCTGTCTGAATAGATCTGATTAAGAAAAACCCAAAAGAGATTAAGTAGACGTTGACTTGGATGTGTGTATATTTATATTGGAGCCCCTGGTGGCACAGTGAGTTAAAGCGCTGAGCTACTGAACTTGCTGACCGAAGGGTTGGTGGTTCAAATCCGGGGAGTGGGGTGAGCTCTCTCTGTTAGTCTCAGCTTCTGCCAACCTAGCAGTTCGAAAACATGCAAATGTGAGTAGACCAATAGGTACTGCTTCTGCGGGAAGGTAACAGCACTCCATGCAGTCATGCATGTGGGGAGAGAGGTGGACAAATGTCAGTGTGCTGGAAGAAGCAAAGACCATCAGCGTTGAAGCGATGCTCCTATGCCATCAACTCTGGACTGAATGCCATGTTGTCCGAATGCCGGATCACAGTCTCCCAAAGCAGTTACTATACTCCCAACTCACGAACAGGAAATGGAATGTTGGTGGACAGGAAAAGAGATTGAAAAATTGACTTAAAGCTAACCTTAAAAACTGTGGCATAGACACTGAGAGAGAACTGGGACGCCTGGCCCTTAAGCACACTAGCTGGAGGTCAACTGTGACCAGCAGTGCTGTGAAATTCGAAGGGACACAAATGAAGGGAGAAACGTGCCAAGAGGAAGGCATGTCAAGCCAACCCTGACTGGGACCATCTTCCACCTGGAAACTGATATCCTCACTATGGAAGAACACGCGGATCAAGAATAGGGCTCCAGCATCACCTACATATCCGTCACCAAGACACTACACTTGGAAGGCCATCATACTCAGATAACAAAGGATCACCTAAGTAAGCAAGCAGTGTTAGATTACAATTCTGAAGCCTTGCTCAGCCCTAAAAACCCACTGGATGATTTTGGGCAGGTTACACTCTCTCAGACTGTGGCCAGGAAATCAGAAGACGCTTACTTCTTGGGAGGAGAGCAATGTCCAGTCTCGATAAAATCGTAAAGAGTAGAGACATCACACTGGCAACAAAGATCCGCATAGTCAAAGCCATGGTATTCCCTACGGATGTGAGAGCTGGACCTTAGGGAAGGCTGAGCGAAGGAAGATCGATGCTTTTGAGCTGTGGTGCTGGAGGAAAGTTCTGAGAGTGCCTTGGACTGCGAGAAGATCCAACCAGTCCATCCTCCAGGAAATAAAGCCCGGCTGCTCACTGGAGGGAAGGATACTAGAGACAAAGTTGAAGTACTTTGGCCACATCATGAGGAGACAGCAAAGCCTGGAGAAGACAATTATGCTGGGGAAGGTGGAAGGTAAAAGGAAGAGGGGCCGACCAAGGGCAAGATGGATGGATGGCATCCTTGAAGTGACTGGACTGACCTTGAAGGAGCTGGGGTGGTGACGGCCGACAGGGAGCTCTGGCATGGGCTGGTGCATGAGGTCATGAAGAGTCGGAGACGACTGAACAAATGAACAACAACAACACTCTCTCAGCCCCAGAGAACGGCAAAGGCAAACTCTGTCTGAATAGATCTGAGTTAAGAAAAACCCAGAAGAGATTCACTAGAAGTGGACGTTTACTTGGAGGCGCCCGTCAACAAATTGCTTGGAGGGCGTTTCTACTAGTGTGGCCTTAAATCTATACCCTGGACCTGCCTTCCAGGGAAGATGAAAGGAAAATGACTAAAAGAAGCCTGAGCTTGCCTGATCACAAAGTGTGATTCCTTTGCCTCAGAATGCCAGGAACTTGGCTCGTGAAAGAGGAGTTTTCAGCTGAGTCACCGGAGCTCATGGCCACAGTTTTTGCAAGCCCTGGGCGCTGAGTCATAAATCATCCATTCACTCACCTTTTTTCTGTCTCCTCGTAAATAGTTGGATACCTCTGGGCAATGTATAAAGGTGTCCATCCCCTCTGCAACACCAGGGAGTTTCATTTGGAACTGTGATCTTTAGGAATGTACAGATTGCCAGACTGTAGCTTGCGGGGAAAGCTTGCTTTCAGTTTAGTTTCCAGAGCTGAATATTCTTTAAATAGATGACTTCCTAAAACAATATATTTTAATAAAACTTACATGGATTGTAGCATAGGTATAACATTATTTTTCCACATAAACACCATTCAGTTCAATACATTTTGTCATCCTTGGGACGCGTTTTTGATGTCTATGTCATAGAATTTTCCCTCCACCTTTTTCAGCCAGTTCATCACCTCGATTTCCACCTTGTCCTCGTCATAAAAGTGTTTTCCAACCAGGTGTTTCTTCAGTTTAGTGAACAAATGATAGTCATTGGGTGCGAGATCGGATCTGTGAGAGAGGTGGCTTAAAACATCCCAACCAAATGAAGTCAACCACTCTTGTGTTGCATGAGCTATGTGTGGATGTACATTGTAGGGCTGGGCAACCACGGAAAAATTTGTTTCTAAACTCGATTCGTTTTTTGGGGTTTTTTGCGTTTCGATATTTAAAAGAATTCCGAAATTTTTCTTTAAAAAAGTTCGATATTTACGAAATTTCGTAAAATTACGAAACAATTACGAAACAAACTAATACGAATCGATTCGTTAATGGCGGACGCGACCGCGCAATACGCTAAAAAACCTCCATATGGGACAGGGGGAACTTCTGAAGCTTCCCTCTCCCTCTGTTGTTGACTGTTGGTGTGATATTTATAATTTTTTTTCACTGATTAAACAAACAACAGCTATAAAACTTGCCCCAGACATGCGGAAATAATAACGAAACGATGTCGAAACGAATACGAAGCAATTACGAAACGAATTGAAAAATTCGTTTCGTTTTTTAGATGCTCCTGAATGGTTCAAAATTGCTTCGTTATCAAAAAAAATAACGAATTTTTAACGAATTACGAAATTACGAAACGAAACCGCCCAGCCCTAGTACATTGCTATGAAGGAGACAAACTCCCGCTGTCAGCATCCCACAACATTTGTTTTGCCTCTGCAAAGTTTCTTCATGGTCTCACAATATATTCCGCACCCATTTTGTCACATGCTGTCTTGACATTACATCCTCTCCATAAACTGAAACTATTCCGTGATGAATCACAGCAGCATACATGCCCTTAGCATTTAGGCAGTGTTTTACAGCGTGAACTTCGCACTTGGAGGGATATGGAATGAGGATGCTCATCTCTAACCTTCATCACAATGCCGGTTGATGAGCTACTGATGACTGGCACTGCTCATTCACTTCCACTGGCTTCCCACTACATGGCAGTGATACCAACTTCTCCCACAAAAATTCCTGTGAGAGCTACATGCCTTGTAGCCTTACTTTCTGGATATCCCTCGCATAACGCGAACTTTGCACTTGGAGGGAAATGGAATGAGGACGCTCATCTTTAACTTTCACCACAATGCCAGTCAATGAGCTACAGATGACTGGCACTGCTCATTCACTTCCACTGGCTTCCCGCTACACGGCAGTGACACCAACTTCCTCCACGAAAATTCCCCGCGAGAGCTCCGTGCCTTGTAACCTTACTTTCTGGATAACCCTCGTATCTTGACAATGCTATGACATGGCTTAGCTACACATGTCTCTGTTTCCATCTATGAAACATGTCCTTTTTCTTCAACAGGATTGTTAACATTTCTAAATTTCATCCTTGTTGTGTCACTGCTTTTTTCCCATTTACGGCAGGCCTCCTTTCTCGCCTGTGTTTCCTGAAGGTTTGTTTTTAATTACTAGCCCAAGTAAGCATGAAAACTCTAGCGTAGACTGGGAGGAAAAACAACACAGGCCAGAACGCTATCCCCAGAATTCACACCAAATAATAGTCCAGACAAGGTGAAATCAGTTCTGAAATAGGAAGTGAGGCTGAGAGAAAAGCTTTTCAAGGGATTGATCAAGATATCCTCAGTCTCTGGCCATCCTTGAGCAGCATTGTGTTTCCTGAGACGTTGGTTTATCATTGCTGCAGTCAGTTCCACCCCTCTTTTCAATAAAAATTGCACATCCCTGGCGGTTTGCAGGCAGGGAAAGGACTTAATGGGCCATCTCCGAATGAAAGCAGCTGCATCAGCATCTTCCCAACTATCTCTTCTTTGTGTTGTCGAAGGCTTTCATGGCTGGAATCACTAGGTTGCTGTTAGTTTTCCGGGCTGTATGGCCATGTTCCAGAAGCATTCTCTCCTGACATTTCACCGACATCAATGGCAGGCATCCTCAGATGTTGTGAGATCTGTTGGAAACTACGCAAGTGGGATTTATATTCCTGTGGAATAATATCCAGGGTGAAAGAACTCTTGTATACTTGAAGCAAGTGTGAATGTTGCAATTGGCACCTTGATTAGCACTGAATGGCCTTGCAGTTTCAAAGCCTGGCTGGTTGCTGCCTGGGGGAATCCTTTGTTGGGAGGCGTTAACTGGCCCAGATTGCTTGAGGCAGGTGTGAATGTTGCAGTTGGCCACCTTGATTAGCCTTGCAGCTTCAAAGCCAGTTGCTGCCTGGAGGAATCATTTGTTGGGTGGCGTTAGATGTGGGTGAATATATACCTTTGGACACTTGAGCAAAGCAAGGAGATGCAGCAAGGCAGACTGAGAAAAAGGCAAGAACACATATACACTTTCCTGTATTTTTGCTCTGCAGCACTGCAATATCTACACTTTTATGCATACTCCCTGGAAAGGTTTCTGGAGAAAGTGAGCCTAGAATCATAGAATTGGAGGAGACCCCAAGGCTTGAGATTGCTTTCACACAGAGATTAAAGGACATAGTATTGAAACAGAATACGACTGGAGAGATGTGCAGGTGGGCAGCCAAAGCAAGGGATTTGCTACCTGTGAGTCTGTGTGCCCAAACAGCACTGCTGGCTTTGGGCACACAAAGCTGCAAGGCCACAAGCACCTCTCTCCATTGCCAGCACTCAAAACTCAGCAACGACCGAGCACATACAAGTTGGCACAAGTTGCTGCAAATCCCAATTTTGGATGTCTTTTGACGACACTCAATACCTGTTTGCAAAGGCAGCTGTCTCATTCTGCCAAGTGGTGGAGCCAGCCTTGTGGGGTACCTTTTTTCACTTTTCAGTCGGTCTCATAGCTGGGTAAAAAAGCTTTCGGTGGAATAATAGAAGGGGATGAATGGACAGGACTGCAAAATGTTTGTAACATTGCCCTTGTTCTCCTGTGTGTAAGGGGCAGAACCTAACAGAACCTTGCTCCTTTATTCAGAGGATGAGTATGTCATGCTCAAGGTCACACTGTACATGCAATAGGCAAGTGTGGATTTGAACGCCAGTTCTTCCGAGTTGTAATCTAATGCCCACACTGCTGCTCCACAATTAGGGTACCAGAGAACTCTAGAGTTGGAAGAGACCACATGGGCCATCTAGTCCAATTCCATTCCTTGCAGGAAAAGTTGTGATAGCACAGTGGATTAAACCATCAGCTGCAGAAAATCTTGCTGACTGGAAGGTTGGCAGTTTAAGCCGTGGGTCAGGGTGAGCTGCCACCATCAGCCCTAGCTTCTGCTTACCGAGCAGTTCGAAAACAGTAATGTGAGAAGATCAATAGGTACCACTTCAGTAAAAAGGAGGCCAGAAGATGTCGGCAATTTGGTCAGGAAGGGGTCCACGGACAACAGGCTCCTTGGCATGGAAAATGGCACAACAGCACCTCCCCATGGCTGGAGTTGAGCACTGCCTCTGGATGCTAGAAGATGGAAAAAGAGGAAAGCTTTGGCCTCTGTTTGTGTACTGTCTGTCTTTGTTAATTGTATAACGGCATTTAATGTTTGCCATATATGTGTTCCGTAATCCGCTCTGAGTCCCCTCAAGGAATATAAATAAATTATATTATTACTTTACTGACACAAAAACACAGTATGTCACAGCAAACAAGACCTATATGCTAGATTTCGTGTCATAAAATCACAAGTCAAACACTTCCTGGGCGTCTAGGACTGTGTGATGTATTTTCGAATGATGCGCACAGATCCAAGTCAGGTGGCCTTTTACAGTTGACAGATTGTGATTTTGTCAGTGTTTGTTGTTTCCAAATGCCGGCTCAGATCTTTTGGCATGGCACCCTGTGTGCCGATGACCACTGGGACCACCTGTACTGGTTTATGCCAGAGCCTTTGCAGTTCAGTTTTGAGGTCCTGAGAACACCTGAATTTTTCCTGTTGTTTTTTCTCAATGCGACTGTCACCCAGTATGGCAACATCAATAATCCAAACTTTTTTCTTTTCCACAATCGTGATGTATGGCGTATTGTGTTCCAAAACTTTGTCAGTCTGAATTTGAAAGTGTCACAGAATTTTCGCGTGTTCATTTTCCACTACTTTTGCAGGTTTATGTTCCCACCAATTCTTTACTGCTGGCAGGTGGTACTTGTGACATAAGTTCCAGTGAATCATTTGGGCCACAGAGTTGTGTCTTTGTTTGTAGTCCATCTGTGCAATTTTCTTGCAACAGCTGAGGATATGATCCATGGTTTCATCACAGTCTGCATTTTGGGTCATCTGCTGATTTTTCAATCCTGGCCTTAATTGCATTGGTTCTGATGGCTTGCTCCTGGGCTGCAAGAACCAGGCCTTCTGTCTCCTTCAATGTTCTATTCGTAAGCCATAACCAGGTCTTCTTCCTGTCAACTTTTCCTTCAATTTTGTCAAGGAACTGCCCATGCAATGCTTTGTTGTGCCAGCTGTCAGCTCTGGTTTGGAGTGCAGTTTTCTTGTACTGATTCTTTGTCTGCTGTTTTTTGAGAAGTTTCTGATTACTGACTTCAATTAAAGCAGGTTCTTGGCTTTCCTTGACATATCCTTGACATAGTGTCTAGATCTAGGGAAGTAATGCTACCCCTCTATTCCGCTTTGGTTAGACCACACCTGGAATATTGTGTCCAATTCTGGGCACCACAATTGAAGAGAGATGTTGACAAGCTGGAATGTGTCCAGAGGAGGGTGACTAAAATGATCAAGGGTCTGGAGAACAAGCCCTATGAGGAGCAGCTTAAGGAGCTGGGAATGTTTAACCTGAAGAAGAGAAGGCTGAGAGGAGATATGATAGCCATGTATAAATATGTGAGAGGAAGCCACAGGGAGGAGGGAGCAAGCTTGTTTTCTGCTTCCCTGGAGACTAGGACACAATGGAACAATGGCTTCAAACTACAAGAAAGGAGATTCCATCTGAACATGAGGAAGAACTTCCTGAGCCGTTAAGCAGTGGAACTCTCTGCCCCAGAGTGTGGTGGAGGCTCCCTATTTGGAGGTTTTTAAAGAGAGGCTGGATGGCCATCTATCAGGGGTGATCTGAATGCAATATTCCTGCTTCTTGGCAGGGGTTGGACTGGATGGCCCATGAGGTCTCTTCCAACTCTTTGATTCTATGATTCTGCCAGGGCATCGTGTTTTTCTTATTCAACTGCTTGTTTTACTTGCAAAAGTACTTTGCCCCAAGACTTTCTAGGCAGATAGAGACAGTCAACATCACTGCGAGGATGTAGTGAATGATGAATAGTCATGAGTTTTCTTGTTTTTCTGTCCAAATTGTCCAGTTCTGCCTGCGTCCAGTTTATGATGCCACCAGTGTATCTTATGACAGGTATGGCCCAGGTGTTTATGGCCTTGATGGTATTGCCTCCATTGAACTTGCTTCTGAGAATTTTTCCGACCCTTTTAATGTATTCTTTGCTGACCACAGTTTTCACATGTTCATGTTTGATGTTGTCCAGCTGTAGTATGCCCAGATATTTATAGGCCTCTGGCTGATGACACTTTATCGCTTGGCCATTGGGCATATTTATGCCCTCACTTTCAATTATTTTTCCCTTCTTCAGTGCCGCTATCGAACATTTGTCCAAACCAAACTCTATGTTCATATCAGTGCTAAAGATTCGGAGAGTGTTAGTCAGAGACTGGATTTCAGTTTCAGTTTTCCCATACAGCTTCAGGTCATCCATGTACTGCAGATGTGAAATTTTGTGAGATTTCTTAGATGTTTGATATCACAGGTTTGCTTTTTGTAAGGTTATTGACAGAAGGATCATGGCAATGATGAAAAGCAGTGGGGACAATGAGTCTCCCTGGAAGATTCCTTTCCTGATGTTGCCAAGTCCATAGTTCTCATTTCCAACAAACAATTCAGTTTTCCAGTGCTTCATCATATTTCACTTCACTTCACTTTATTTCTTAATTAGTCACTCTCCACCAAGGTGCTCCGAGCGACTTACAATCTAAAATAGCATTTACACAATATAAAAACATTCAACATAAAAACATTTCAATAAAAGTGCCAACGTTTTCATGAATGCCGATGGTTTCTAGGCACTTGATGATCCAACTGTGTGGGAGTGAGTCAAAGGCTTTTTTGTAGTCAATCCACGTCATGTGAAGATTAGTTTTTTGGCTTTTGCAGTTCTCTAGAATCATTTTGTCAATTAATAACTGGTCTTTTGTGCCCCTGATTTTCTGTTTGTTGTCTTTCTGTTCATCTGGCAAGATGTTATTTTTTTCAAGATAATCTTGAATTCTGTCAGCCATGATGCCAGTCAATAGTTTAAACATAGTGGGCAGACATGTTATCGGCCTGTCGTTTCCTGGTGCTGCTCCTTTTGCTGGATCCTTCTGTATCAGATATGTTCTTCCAGTTGTTAACCATTCACTGATACTTCCTTTTTGCAGCATCTCATTGAATTGTTGGGCCATTATTCCATGTAGGCTAGTCAGATACTTTAGCCAAAATCCATGCAGTTGAGATCACTACCAGGCAATGTCCAGTTCTTGACTTTTTGCTGATCATTTCAGTTGTTATTTCCATCTGTTCCATTTTGTTCTGTGAGAATTTTTCTTCAAACTCCTTTATCCACCCAGCGTTTTTGTTGTAGTTCTTATTATTTTCCCAGAGTTCTTTCCAAAACTCAGTTGTTGCAGTTTTCTCAGGCTTTATGTCTACTTTGTCTGTTGTTTGGTTCAGACTCTGTTAGAATCATCTTTGGTCTGATTTAAATAGTTGATTTTGTCTGTACTGGATGATTCTGGCTTCATATCTTTCGATTTTTCTGGCTATCGCTGTAATTTGTTCTTTCACAATTCCCAAAGTTTCTTCAATTTTTCTGGTATTCAGCCAGTACTTTCTGATCAGATATTGCTTGCTTTTGTCATTCTTCGGTTTCTTCTCCTTCATATTTTTCAGGTTACTTGCATCTGATCATAGATTTTTGATTTTCAACTCCAACCTGACCTTCCATTTTGCTTTCCAGTTGATTTTCTTGGAGGCTGCAATGGCTGTAGGAGCCCAAGGTCTTCTGTTACCAGAGGTGGCCCTAGGTAATTTTCAACGGTAAGCAAACAGTATTCCCCCCCCCCCCCCAATCACTGTTCGTCATGGGAGTTCTGTGTGCCATATTTGGTTCAATTCCATCATTGGTGGAGTTCAGAATGCTCTTTGATTGTAGGTGAACCATACATCCCAGTAACTACAACTCGCATATGTCAAGGTCTATTTTCCCCCAAGAGCGCCTCAAGAGCGCCCCTGGGCAAAATCAACTATACTGCAAATGCTTACTTTGCGTAATGGGTTGAGCCGGCCCTGTCTGTTATTATCACTGCTGTACTGTAGGCAAACTGGTTTGTTTGTTCAATGGATGTTATTTGGACAGTAGAAAGTAGTGTATTCACATCCGTCATGAGAGGTGCCAGGTGTCTCTTAGACACTGTTTTTAAAGTTGGGAGTCACTTTCTTACTGCATTTGATACGGTGTGTGTCATGATTTTATCCTTGAGCTCTTGTTGTCTTGCTATTAATGTTCCTGGTAGTTCAACAAGTGCTTCAAATGCTGGTTCTTCAAATTCTTGCAAAAGCTCCACATTTTTTCTGGTTCAGTCTGTTCCAGAGTTCCAAGTGTTGCTGGAGTCTCTGCTACTGTCTGTGCTGTGACCTGATGGTCATTTGCTTTGCAGATTTTCTGAATTTCTTCGAGTTCAACTTCATTGAACACTTATGAATCTTCGTTGATCAGATGATTATTATTATTAATAATAACAATAATAATAATAATAATAATGAAAACACCCCTGACAGATGGCCATCCAAGCTGTTTAAAAACCTCCAAAAAAGGAGCTTTCATAGCTGAAAATGCCCTGAAAGGGGCAGTGTGCTGTCGCACGCTTGGCCTATGACGATGTCTGTTTATAGGACGTGCTTTCTGTATGCCCAACGGGATGCCAGGGTGCCTCAGCTAAATGGTCCCACAGGTTTCCCAACACAAAGTTCTGTAGAGGCTCAAAGTAAGTCCAACAAAGTTCTTTATTAAGACTTAAATCTTCGAACAAATGAATAAAATGCCATATAATATTGAAAAACTGGTAGCTTTCTTGATCTGCCGACAAGGGACAGGCAACTGCTTGATAAACTGTTCCTTTCCTCTTTAGGGAAACCTTCCGACTCCTCCTTGGGCAAACTTTCTTAACCCTGCTGATGTGAGGCCCCAACTCCCGGCTCCAAGCTGCGTTATGGAGAGCCCGAGTGGTCCCTTACCAGGCAATGGTTGCTACTGATCTGCCAAGCTGGTGTCCTTTTAGTTTCTCCACGAAGGCTGTGGAACTATTTCTTTTGCCCAGCAAAGGCTGGCTGTATTCCTCTAGCAAAGCTGTAGAGGTTTTCCCTTTTTCCCCAGCATAAGCTGGCTGTAGATCTATTTCTTTGACCCCTGCAGCTGTAAGAAGTGAAGCTTTTTACAGGTGGGGTAGAGAAAAGCCCACACGTCCTACTGTAGGGCTCCAAACTGTGAGACTGAACTAAAAATCCCCTTCTCCCTCCAAAACCTGGGGAAAGGGGTGGGTGTAAAGGCTCTAACAATGATTGATAGGTTGTTGGCCCTATGATTGCAACCTGGGGAAAGCTACCCAATTGCAAAAACAGCATAGCTTGAATAGATTCATGCAAACTAACAATATAAGAAAAATAATCAAATCTCCTGGCACAGCCGTGCCAGCACAGGCACAGCCGTGCCAGCACAGGCACAGCTGTGCTTTCAAAATAATCCCAAACATCTTGAATTTCACACCTGAAGTAGTAGTAGTAGAAGTAGCAGTAATGATAATATTAATGAATTGTTGCATCTACCTAGGCTGACTTTTGGAGAGAGTGGTCCAGGAGCTCATGTCCCAAGCTGTGGACATAGTCTTTCAGGGGATACTGAAATACAACACTGCTTGAGCTCTGCGAGTGCTTCATTTTTCCCAATGAAGCAGAGAGCGTTTGAGGACCAGGACATCCGTAGGGAGACCTTGTTTATAAAGCTATTATACTCCCAATTCTGCTATATGCCTGTGAAATGTGGACCGTCTACAGATGTCACACTCAACTCCTGGAACGATTCCATTAGCGTTGCCTCCGAAAAATCCTGCAAATCTCTTGGGAAGTCTCCCAGTATGTTGGGATTCCAACTAATCAGCAAGAGGGAAGCTTGGCTGCACTTGTGACATTAACAGGGATCTATGCAGGAATCATGGAGAAATTTGGCACAGCGTGTTGCTGATCAACTACTCGTTAGAGTGGATCATACTGTAATTAATGTGACAGCTACCATTCAGATGTTAGCAGCTGCATATTAAGGGCACATGGATCCAGGCAGAGAAATGTGGCTGTTTTAGTGGCAAATCAGTGCAATCAGCTTGCAGAGCTCCACTTCTTAAAGAGGCTGCAACTAGATAGGACCCAGTAGAGTTCCTTTAATTGAGAAACAGCCTAATACGTTTTGTCCGAATTTGAAAACTGCTAGTTATAGGTAAGATGCTACTCATTTATATTTTCCCTGTGTCAAAATGTTAACTAGGTTACAGCTGGAATAGAATGAGGGATAGTTTCACTCCTGTTGTGATACCAGTGGCCCTCCCTCCATTCAAATTGCAGGTTATAGTGAGCACCATGAACATATACATTTATTTATTTCATATACTTGTACCCCACCATTCTCACCCCCGAAGGGGGACTCAAGAGTTCTGCCCATGTTCTCCACAAACATCATACTGCCCACCACCCAAGGAATGCTTTCATTCAGGGACAATTTAATCCTAAATTTTACGTGTTTCCTCCACCACAGATATCTCAGTGTTTCTTACTCTCTCCATAGGTGTAAAATTTGCATGACCCCACTCACTGCACCTTCCTTAAACCTTTCCTACCCTTTCCTATGACACACAGCAAACAGAGAGGAATTGTTCAGCAGCTGAACATACTGGAGGGGTTTGGGGACTGATTCAGCATGATGGAAGTTGACCCTGCATCGAGACAGAGTGCTGTGACCCCCACCAACAATGGACCCAGACCACATTTGGCACACAGAAACCAACTATGTTGTAGGTATTGGGATGTATAGTTTGCCTGCAATCAAAGAGCACTCTGAACCCCATCAACAATGAATCTGGAACTAAATTGGCACAAGATCTCCCATGACCAACAAAAAATACTGGAGGTTTTTGGGTGGATTTATAGGAGTTGTAGTTCACTTACATCCAGAGAGCACTGTGAACCCAAACAATGATGGATCTGGATCAAACTTACCACACATACCTGATATTGCCCAAATTGGAATACTGGTGGGTATTGGGGGGAGTTGTAGGTATTGGGGTTTATAGTTCACCTACAATCAAAGAGCACTCTGTAGCCCACCAAAAAGGGAATTGGACCAAACTTGGCACACAGACATCATGGTATGGTTTAGGGGAGGACGAATCATGGATGATGGGATTTGCAGTAGCTTCACACAATTCACCTCCAACTTTCACAGACTACTGCGACCCCCACGAATGATGGACCTGAACCAAATTTTGCACACAGCCCCCCCCCCCTCCCATTACACTCTTTATGTCCTGGTGTTGTTTGGGGGAGGACAAGCCATGGATGATGAGATTTGCAGGACCTTCACCAGATTCAGTTCCAACTTCAATAGACCACTGAGACCCTTACAAATGACGGACCTGCACCAAACTTGGCACACAGATTCCCCATGACCAATAGAACATATGGAGATGAGGAAATTGACCTTGAATTTTGGGAATTATAGTTCACCTGCATCTAGGGAAACTGTGACCCCCACTGACAATAGACTGGGACCAAACTTGGCACGGAGAAGCCTCATGGCCAACTGAGCATACTGCAGGGGTTTGTGGGAATTGACCTTGATTTTTGGAGTTGTAGTTCATCCTTATCCAGAAAGGGTGAAATTAACTGCTTTGTTTGAGAGGCGGGGCTTCCTGAGTTTAAAAATTAACTGCTTTGTTTGAGAGGCGGGGCTTCCTGAGTTTAAAAATTAACTGCTGAGAGGCGGGGCTTCCTGCTTATCCTATATAAACCAGTGTCTGAACCCAAGGGGCAGTTGGGCTTTCCACAGAAGTTGAGGAAGCAGGAACCCATTTTGTTTCCTTCTGCTTCAGGGTAAGCTTTGTTTAAATTTAACTGCTTTCAGCACTGTTGAGAGGCGGGGCTTCCTGAGTTTAAAAATTAACTGCTTTGTTTGAGAGGCGGGGCTTCCTGATTATCCTATATAAACCATACACTCAGTAACCTATACTTTCACCCCTGCATACAGACAACATCAAACACACACCGAGAGGAGGTCATTAGCAACCTCCAGATGGAACAAACACGAAAACTTCCTGTCTCATGCACAAGCTGTGGCATGTTCAGCTTTTTCACACTACAATTACTCAATTACATCTGCCCCAAGTGTAAACAGATCACTCGCATGGAACACAGGATCCGACAACTCGAGGACCGTATTAAGACCCTTAAGGACATTCAGGAACTTGAGCTGTTCTTAGACACCACACACCACACTGTCCTAGACACGCAGCCCATATCACACCAACATTACGGGGAGGCTCAACAGAACAGCACCTCAGATGTGGACAACCCTCAGGCTTGGAGAAATGTCACCCTTAGAAGGACACATAGGACCCGGAAGCCTCCTCAGAATACTTCCGCTCAGCTGCAGTTACACAATAGATTCCAAATTCTCACACAACTATCACCTGACCAAGAAACACAACATATTGGGGAAGACCAGAATGGCTTAGATACTGATCAGTGGCTCATCCTTGATCAGTGTGCAGGGGATAGCCCTGACTGGGACAGCACTTCACAACATTCACACTTGCACAATCCTGCAGGTGTACCATCCCCAACCATAGACCAGGAGCAACAGGAACACATACAGGAGAACCATAGGCTCTTGGACGAATCTCAATGGATTGTCCTTGACGAATGCACCGGGGATGTCGAGGAGGAGGACAACACTTTTCACCTACACAATTCACACCAACAGGATCACTTTTCTGGAGACCTACACACTACATTGCACAAAAGGGGCCCTGTCATTCCCGAAAGTAAACAGGTCTTGGTAGTAGGCGACTCCCTCCTTAGAGGAACGGAAGCTGTCATTTCCAGACCGGATGGGATGGCTCGAGAAATATGCTGCCTACCGGGGGCAAAAATACACCATATCACTCAGAGGCTCACCAAGCTCCTCAAGCCCTATCACCGTCCTCCCCTCATGTTGATTCATGTAGGAACCAATGATACTGCAAGGCATACGTTTCAAAAGATCACAAATGATTTTCGAGCTCTAGGAGCAAAGCTAAAAGAATGTAATGTACAGGTGGTCTTTTCATCCCTCCTCCCTGTTGTAAGACACGGACCCACAAGAGCCAGAAAAATAGTACAGGTCAATAACTGGCTTAGAAAATGGTGTCAGGAGGAACGCTTTGGCTTCCTCGACCATGGCCTGCTTTTCCAGGAGGATGGCCTACTGGCAAGGGATGGGGTGCATCTCACACAAGTAGGAAAACACCTTTTTGCTCACAGACTCGCAAACCTCATTAGACGCACTTTAAACTAGGTCCACCGGGGGAGGGGGACAACAGCCTTGCGAACACTACTTTACCCATAATGTCTGGGAATCGCCAGAAGGCTAAACGGAGGGCTGCACAAACACAACAAGGACCAACTACCAAAAGCACAATATTCCCAATTAAACAGCTCAAGGGAAGATCTCAGGGGCTCACATGTCTTTACACTAATGCACAGAGCATGGGAAATAAACAAGACGAACTCCAACTTTTAGCACAACACCACAAATATGATATCATAGGGATCACTGAAACCTGGTGGGATGACTCCTATCGCTGGAATGTAGATATCGAGGGGTATAACCTCTTTCACAGAAAACGAACAAAGGGGAGAGGAGGCGGAGTAGCCTTATATGTCAAAAACTCTTATGCTGCAGAAGAGATTCAAGACAGCAATCTGGGAAACCAGCTTGAAATCATCTGGATAAGAATCAAGGGAACTGGGACTCAAAAAGATGTAGTTGTAGGCGTCTACTACAGACCCCCAAGCCAGGAGGAAGAACTTGATGAAGTCTTCTGCCAACAGTTGACCAAACAGGCACAGAGAAGAGATGTAGTAGTCATGGGCGATTTCAACTATCCCGATATTTGCTGGAAAACAAACTCGGCCAAGAGTACAAGGTCCAACAAATTCCTCGCTTGCCTTGCAGACAATTTCATGGTCCAGAAGGTAGAAGAGGCAACAAGGGGATTGGCTACTCTTGATCTCATCCTAACAAATGCGGAGGACCTGATCGATGCGGTCGAAGTGGTCGGATCCTTAGGGGCAAGTGACCATGTGCTCCTGCAATTTGAGGTACAAAGGAAGGCCGAAACTAAGACAAGTCAAACCCGCATTTTGGACTTTAGGAGAGCTGATTTCCAAAAAATGAAGGAAACGCTGAGCAGCATTCCATGGACACAGATACTAAAAGACAAGGGAGTTACGGATGGATGGGAATTTCTCAAGAGTGAAATACTCAAGGCGCAATTGCAAACCGTGCCAACAAAGAGAAAAAATAGGACAAGTGCAAAGAAGCCAGAATGGATGTCCAAAGAACTTCTAACTGTGCTAAGACACAAAAGAGACATGCACAAGAAGTGGAAAAAGGGAGAAATCACCAAAGAAGAATTCAAACAAATAGCCAACACCTGTAGGGAAAAGGTCCGCAAGGCTAAAGCAAAAAACGAGCTCAGACTTGCCAGGGACATTAAAAACAATAAAAGGGCTTCTATTCTTATGTCAGTAGAAAAAGGAAAAACAAGGAGGCGATAGGACCTCTTCGAGGAGAAGATGGGGCAATGCTGACAGGAGATAGGGAAAAGGCAGAACTACTTAATGCCTTCTTTGCCTCGGTCTTCTCACAAAAAGAGAGTCTTCAACCTCAGCAAGATGGAGTGGATGAGGGATTGGAGGACATCCAACCCCAAATTGGGAAAGAAGTCGTCCAGGAATACCTGGCCGCTCTTAATGAATTCAAGTCCCCAGGGCCAGATCAACTACACCCCAGAGTATTGAAGGAACTAGCGGAAGTCATTTCGGAACCATTGGCAACCATCTTTGAGAGTTCTTGGAGATCGGGAGAAGTTCCAGCAGATTGGAGGAGGGCCAATGTGGTCCCAATCTTCAAGAAGGGAAAAAAGGATGACCCAAACAACTACCGTCCGGTCAGCCTCACGTCGATACCGGGCAAGATTCTGGAAAAGATTGTTAAGGAAGCGGTCTGCAAACACTTAGAAACAAATGCAGTCATCGCTAATAGTCAACATGGATTTATCAAAAACAAGTCATGCCAGACTAATCTGATTTCTTTCTTCGATAGAGCTACAAGCTGGGTAGATGCGGGGAATGCCGTGGATGTAGCGTACCTGGATTTCAGTAAGGCCTTCGACAACGTCCCCCATGACCTTCTGGCAAGGAAACTAGTCCAATGTGGGCTAGGCAAAACTACGGTGAGGTGGATCTGTAATTGGTTAAGTGGACGAACACAGAGAGTGCTCACTAATGCTTCCTCTTCATCTTGGAAAGAAGTGACAAGTGGAGTGCCGCAGGGTTCCGTCCTTGGCCCGGTCCTGTTCAACATCTTTATTAATGACTTAGATGAAGGGCTAGAAGGCATGATCATCAAGTTTGCAGACGACACCAAATTGGGAGGGATAGCCAATAGTCCAGAGGACAGGAGCAGAATTCAAAACGATCTTGACAGATTAGAGAGATGGCCAAAACTAACAAAATGAAGTTCAACAGTGACAAATGCAAGATACTCCACTTTGGCAGAAAAAATGAAATGCAAAGATACAGAATGGGTGACGCCTGGCTCGAGAGCAGTACGTGTGAAAAAGATCCTGGAGTCCTCGTGGACAACAAGTTAAACATGAGCCAACAATGTGAAAAAGCCAATGGGATTTTGGCCTGCATCAATAGGAGCATAGTGTCTAGATCTAGGGAAGTCATGCTACCCCTCTATTCTGCCTTGGTTAGACCACACCTGGAATATTGTGTCCAATTCTGGGCACCACAATTCAAGAGAGATATTGACAAGCTGGAATGTGTCCAGAGGAGGGCGACTAAAATGATCCAGGGTCTGGAGAACAAGCCCTATGAGGAGCGGCTTAAGGAGCTGGGCATGTTTAGCCTGAAGAAGAGAAGGCTGAGAGGAGATATGATAGCCATGTATAAATATGTGAGAGGAAGCCACAGGGAGGAGGGAGCAAGCTTGTTTTCTGCTTCACTGGAGACTAGGACGCGGAACAATGGCTTCAAACTACAAGAGAGGAGATTCCATCTGAACATGAGGAAGAACTTCCTGACTGTGAGAGCCGTTCAGCAGTGGAACTCTCTGCCCGTGAGTGTGGTGGAGGCTCCTTCTTTGGAAGATTTTAAACAGAGGCTGGATGGCCATCTGTCAGGGGTGATTTGAATGCAATATTCCTGCTTCTTGGCAGGGGGTTGGACTGGATGGCCCATGAGGTCTCTTCCAACTCTTTGATTCTATGATTCTATGATTCTAAGCACTGAACCCAGCCAACGTCAGATCTGGACCAAACTTGACAGACAGGCCTAACATGTTCAACTGTGCATACAGGCTGGGGTTGGGGGTGGGTGACCTTGGATCTGGGAGTTGTAGTTCACCCTTCTCCAGAGAGCACTGAAACCACCTGACAAATAACCCGGCCAACAAATGCCCTTTTCAAATAACCTGGGCATTACCGGGTCCCCAACCTAGTTTAAAATATTGTGTAAAATCCTAACCTTTGGTCTCTGCTGATGTGACAGGTGGAAACAACTACTTTCTTACTAGCCGTAGGTTGATCCTTTGGACTTTTGTTTGTGTGGCAATTGGGGAAAACTCTCTTTTTTTGTACTAGTTGAAATGATGTAATGTTAGCATGCTGGCTTGCAAATTCCACAAATACTTTCAGCAGGAGGCTAATAGTTTCTTGCCAGTGGCAGCACTGACCGGTAGGACAAATCCTGAGCAGATGCAAGAGCTTGTAGTGTTGGGTGAGGCCTCTGTTATTTTTTTTTTTACCAATAGTTTGACAATAGTTGATTTTACATTGTATTTGGTTTTTCCAGAAAGGCAGTGCAAGTATGTCAGAACACACCAAGGTGTACACTTAACTAGTCTGTACATTAAATAAAGCCCCATGGTAACTATCATGTCTCTGCATTACTGTGGTGCAATATTTCATCGCCAATGCATTGTTTGCATCATCGCTGGAGGGCAGAATAAATCAAATTTGAAAAAAACGCGAGCGCCACGCAAACAAAGAGGGTGAAACAGAGTCACGCTGGGGTTTTTTCGGAACCTACCTAATGGACACTAGAGATAGCATCTCGTGCTTTTTTATGCGTCGTTGAGTGCAATCTTTTATTAATAGCTGAGTGTTGAACATTTTGAGTGATGTTCTCGTCGTCATGCACCCCGACATGTTTACTCAGTAGTAAGTCCCATTAATGTTAATTGGATTGGGCTGCAAGTTGATTTAGCATTGGGTAGCAGCCTTTCCCAGTGTGCCCATGCTTGGGAAGAAGGCTTTTAAATGGGGAAGACTTACACGGTCACATTCCTGGGAGAGGCCCTTTGCAGTCTTTCTCAGAACAACTGTCTGAAGATGATTTGTCAGGTGCAGAAGTTAATGATAATCAAGTTAATGCAAGTGTAGCTAGAGAGTGTAAACAGAAACAGAGTGCTCAGGCGCAAAGAAGATCAGTTTGTTTACAGGAAAAGAGAGATTAAAAATCTTTATCTGGGTGTAAGGTCAAGAGAAATGCTTTCCTTTTGGTTTTGGGATCTGGAAAACCTTTATATTGATTCGTGGAAAAGAGTTGCCTCAGTTGGGTCAATGTTGAAATTTCATGACAGTCTTGCTTTCAAGTGTTCTTAGTTTCATGTACCAAGTTTTTTTTGCCAAACTCCCGATTTGGTTATTGGATTTTTCATGGTGCCTTGTTTCATGGATTCTGGTGCCTGTTTCATGGATTTGATACCTATGGATCTTGTTTTGCCTTGAAGCTCATGGACTATCCTTTGTTTTGGAACTTTACTCGTTTTGCTAATTTTACTGCTTTGCCTTATTTTCTTCAATAAACTGCTTGCTGATTTTACCAAGCTGTTGTGGTGCTTAAGGTCAGAGGTGTTCTTGCTCTGGTGTACGACACCCCAACAGTTTGAGACTTACTATTAAAATAGGCCTAACACTCAGTCATATCACCAACTCGGCATTGACTTAATATGGCTTGATCTAATCTGGTGTATTTATCATTTCCCAATCTTGAACCAGTCTGTTGTTCCATGGTCAGTTCTTACTGTTGCTACTTGGTCCTTATACAGATTCCTCAGGAGATAAGGTGATTTGGTTGGGAAAGACGTATGGCAGTGTTGCATACTCTCACCCAACCTATTAAACTTGTATGCAGAACACATCATGCGATGTGCGGGGCTTGATGAATGCAAGGCTGGTGTAAAAATTGCTAGAAGAAACATTAAGAACCTTAGATATGCAGATGACACCACTTTGACGGCTGAAAGCGAGGAGGAGCTGAGGAGCCTTCTAATCAAGGTGAAAGAAGAAAGCGCAAAAGCTGGGTTGCAGCTAACATCAAAAAAACCAAGATTATGGCAACAAGAGTAGAGACATCACACTGGCAACAAAGATCTGCATAGTCAAAGCAATGGTATTCTCTGTAGGAACCTCGGGATGTGAGAGCTGGACCATGAGGAAGGCTGAGCGAAGAAGATAGATGCTTTTGAACTGTGGTGTTGGAGGAAAGTTCTGAGAGTGTCTTGGACCGCAAGAAGATCCAACCAGTCCATTCTTCAGGAAATAAAGCTTAACTGCTGATTGGAGGGAAAAATAGTAGAGGCAAAGATGTATTTTGGCCACGTCATGAGAAGACAATAAAGCTTAGACAAGACAATGATGCTGGGGAAAAGGGAAGGAAAAAGGAAGAGGGGCTGACCAAGGGTAAGGTGGGTGGATGGTATCCTTGAAGGAACTGGCTTGACCTTGAAGGAGCTGGGTGTGGCCACAGCTCTGGCCTGGGTTGGTCCATGAAGTCACGAAGAGTTGGAAGCGACTGAACGAATAATCAACAACAAAAATACGCAGTCATGTCACCAACTCTGCATTGACTTAATATGGCTTGATTTAATCATTTACTGGTCTGATTTTGCCATGATGTATACACTGAGCCTTCAGCATCTGTATATTCTATACAGCCTTGTCTCCCTAAACATTGTGTCTTTCTGAGGACAACTGACACCAATAAAGGCTTGAGGAGGGCAGCAGGCCACAGCGCTTGAGGTGGCGGCCTTTTCTCTCGCTTCCCTCTTCCACTCCTGGAATATTGTGTCCAATTCTGGGCACCACAATTGAAGAGATATATAGACAAGCTGGAATGTGTCCAGAGGAGGGCAACTAAAATGATCAAGGGTCTGGAGAACAAGCCCTATGAGGAGCGGCTTAAGGAACTGGGCATGTTTAGCCTGAAGAAGAGAAGGCTGAGAGGAAATATGTGAGAGGAAGTCATAGGGAGGAGGGAGCAAGCTTGTTTTCTGCTGCCTTGGAGACCATGATGCAATGGAGCAATGGCTTCAAACTACAAGAAAGGAGATTCCCTCTGAACATGAGGAAGAACTTCCTGGCTGTGAGAGCCGTTCAGCAGTGGAACTCTCTGCCCCGGAGTGTGGTGGTGGCTCCTTCTTTGGAGGTTTTTAAACAGAGGCTGGATGGCCATCTGTCAGGGGTGCTTTGAATGCAATAATCCTGCTTCTTGGCAGAATGGGGTTGGACTAGATGGCCCATGAGGTCTCTTCCAACTCTTTGATTCTGTGACTGCTATACTTTTAAGAAGAATTCTGGTGCATGGTTGGCTATTTGATCATTAGAATTGGACACAATATTAAGTGATGCTATGACTTAATGTGGCTTGATTTAATCATTGACTGGTCTGATTTTGCCATGATGTATACATTGAGCCTTCAGCATCTGTATATTCCATACAGCCTTGTCTCCCTAAACATTGTGTCCTTCTGAGGACAACTGACACCAATGAAGGTTTGAGGAGGGCAGCAGGCCACAGGGCTTGAGGTGGCGGCCTTCTCTCTCGCTTCCCTCTTTGTAGGCCCAAAGAGACACATCCACCCTGGGAGGAGAGCCAAGGCAGAGCTCCTCCAGAGCCTTGGAGGGGGATTCCTCTTGGCTGCTTGGCCTTTCCCCTCGAGGGGGAAACTCCAGCCTTCACGGCCTCCTCCATCTTCTGAGGTGGAAAAAAAAATCCCTCCCTCTCCCCCCATTTTCTCTCAGCAGCGGCCTGAGGAGAGCGGGCTGTTCCATTCCGCGCCTCGGAGGGGGAGCGCTTTGACAGAACTTCCTCATTATCCTCCTCTGAAGGAACCTTTTCCCTTGGAATGTGCAATATGGATAGGAACGAAGGGATTCGATACGAAACCGGATCCCGGGTGGGTTGGTTTGTTTCGTTTTGGTTTCCCCCACCCGGTTTGGTTTTGGAGCGCCCCCTATTTATCGGAATGGTGCGGTCCGAGGGGTTAGCGGAAGCGCGGCGGCGGCGGCGGGGCTGCCATGTTGAGTCGCCTCCTCCTCCTCCTCCTCCGCCTCAGCCTCCTCCTCCTTCTCCGCCGCTTGTGCTTTGTTGTCGGCTCCATGTATAGCTGAAGGCCCCGGGGAAGGAAAGAAGGAAGGGAGGAAGGAAAGGAGGAAGGAAGGAGGAGGAAGAGAGAGGAAGCCCGACGCCTCAACGCAAAGCAGAGAAGGAGGAGAGGAGGGAGAGAAAAGACCAGGCCGCAGGGCCTGAGGAGGAGGAGGAGGAGACGAGGGATCTCTCCAGAGAGGAAAAGGAAGAGGCATTATTTTCTCCCCAGTCTTTCCCTCCTTTTTGGCCTCCCCCCTCCTCTCCGCCATGGAGGCCAATTGGACCGCGTTCCTCTTTCAGGTGAGGAAGGAAAAGCCAGGCAGGAAGCCCCGGGAGTCTTTTCCCGAAGGAAAATCGGACCCATTTTGTGGAAAAAAGGGGGGAAGGGGGGAGGACGGCAACGTGCGCGCTCCCGCTCCCCCCCCTCTTAAAAAAGGGGAATGGAGGTCGGCTGTCTGTCAAAACGAGAGCCCCCCTTTGCCCCCCCCCATTACTATGGGGAGGGGGGAGGAAGAGGAGGGGGAAGTCTCTTCCCAGGGAGGCCTCCCTTTTCTCCCTCGCTGCTTCTCTATGGGAGGCCGGCTGGAGCGCGCCCTTTCTTTCTCCCCATCCTCCTCCTCATCCCTCTCCCTCCCCTCCAAAAAGCATTGTTTTTCCCCTCTTCATCCCCAATAGACATTAACTTATTTTATTATTATTATTATTATTATTATTATTATTATTATTATTTCTTCTCCCTGGAATTGTTTCATCATCATCTCCCCCCAATATAGACCAACTTGTTCTCTTCTTTTTTTTCTCCCCATCCTCATCATACCTCTCCCCCCTCAAAATACACACTAATTTATATTATTAGTTTTTGTTACTTTTCCCTGGAATAGTTTCATCATCATCTCCCCAATTTATACCAACTTGTTCTCTTTTTTTTCTCCCCATCATCATGATCCCCCCCCTCAAAATACACACTAATTTATATTATTAGTTTTTGTTACTTCTTCCTTCTCCCTGGAATAGTTTCATCATCATCTCCCCCCAATATAGACCAACTTGTCCTCTTCTTTTTTTTCTCCCCATCCTCATCATGATCCTTCTCCCCACTCAAAATACACACTAATTTATATTATTATTTTTTGTTACTTCTCCCTGGAATAGTTTCATCATAATCTCTACCCAATATATACCAACTTGTTCTCTTTTATTCTCCCCATCATCATGATCCCCCCTCAAAATACACACTAATTTATATTATTATTTTTGTTACTTTTTCCTGGAATAGTTGACCCCTCTCCCCCCCTCAAAATACACACTAATTTATATTATTATTTTTTGTTACTTTTCCCTGGAATAGTTTCATAATCTCTCCCCAATATAGACCAACTTGTTCTCTTCTTTTTTTCTCCCCATCCTCATCATGATCCCTCTCCTCCTTCAAAATACACACTAATTTATAGTATTATTTTTTGTTACTTCTCCCTGGAATAGTTTCATCATCATCTCCCCCCAATATAGACCAACTTGTTCTCTTCTTTTTTTTCTCCCCATCCTCATCATGATCCCTCTCCCCCCTCAAAATACACACTAATTTATATTATTATTTTTTGTTACTTTTCCCTGGAATAGTTTCATAATCTCTCCCCAATATAGACCAACTTGTTCTCTTCTTTTTTTTCCTCCCCATCCTCATCATGATCCCTCTCCCCCCTCAAAATACACACTAATTTATATTATTATTTTTTGTTACTTTTCCCTGGAATAGTTTCATAATCTCTCCCCAATATAGACCAACTTGTTCTCTTCTTTTTTTTCCTCCCCATCCTCATCATGATCCCTCTCCCCCCTCAAAATACACACTAATTTATATTATTATTTTTTGTTACTTTTCCCTGGAATAGTTTCATAATCTCTCCCCAATATAGACCAACTTGTTCTCTTCTTTTTTTCTCCCCATCCTCATCATGATCCCTCTCCTCCTTCAAAATACACACTAATTTATAGTATTATTTTTTGTTACTTCTCCCTGGAATAGTTTCATAATCTCTCCCCAATATAGACCAACTTGTTCTCTTTTATTCTCCCCATCATCATGACTCCCCCCTCAAAATACACACTAATTTATATTATTAGTTTTTGTTACTTCTTCCTTCACCCTGGAATAGTTTCATCATCATCTCTCCCCAATATATACCAACTTGTTTTCTTTTTTTCTCCCCATCCTCATCATGATCCCTCTCCCCCTTCAAAATACACACTAATTTATAGTATTATTTTTGTTACTTCTTCCTTCTCCCTGGAATAGTTTCATCATCATCTCCCCCAATATATACCAACTTGTTCTCTTCTTTTTTTCCTCCCCATCCTCATCATACTCCCTCTCCCCACTCAAAATCTCTTATTTTTCTCTTTATCCCCAATACACACTAATTTATATTGTTTTTGTTACTTCTTCCTTCTTCTTGGAATTGTTTCATCATCATCATCTCACCCTCCCCCCAAATATATACTAACGTACTCTCTTCTTTTTTGTTACCTCTTCTCGCCCCCCTCCCAATGTCCACTTTCTAATTCTTTTTTGTTACCTTCTTCCTTTCCCCCAAATTGTTTCATCATTATCTTTCTCATCTCCCCTCCCCCCTCCAATATCCACTTTCTAAATCTTTTTGGTTACCTTCTCCATTTCCCCAACATTGTTTCATCATTATCTTTCTTCCCCCAACTTACTTATTTTCTTTCTTTTTTTACCATCTCTCCCCTCCCCCCCCCCAATATATCGTTTACTTTCTCCCAATATGACTAATTTATTTTCTTCTTTTGGTTACCTCATCTTTCCCCCATAGCTTCATCTCTATCCTTCTCCCCTCCCCCCAATGGCTTCATTGGCTATCTTTATTTCCCCCTCCCAGCTTACACTAACTTTCTTCCATAGCTTCATTGTTATCCTCCTCTTCCCCCAATATACACTAACTTAATCTTTTTGTTGTTGTTCTCCCCCCATCATTATCGTTATTCCTCCCCCAAATGGTTTCATCAGTCATCTTTCTCTTCCCCTCCCAGCTTACACTAACTTACCCCCCATAGCTTCATCATTATCCTTTTCCCCTTTCCCCAATATACATTAACTTGTATTCTTTTTTGTTTTCTCCTCCTTCCAGCTTACACTAATTTAACCCCATAGCTTCATCACTATCCTTCTCCCCTTCCCCAGTATAGACTATCTTATATTATTTTTGTTCTCTCCCCATAATCATTATTCTCTCCCTCCCAGCTTACACTAACTTTCCCCCATAGCCTCATCACTTCCCTTCCTCAATATACACTAACATTCTTTTTTGTTCTCTTCCCATCACTGTCATTATTCACCCCCAAAATGGCTTCATCAGTTATCCTTCTTTCCCCCTCCCATCTTACACTAACTTACCTCCCATAGCTTCATCACTATCTTTCTATCTCCCTCCCATCTTACACTAACTTATCCCCCACAGCTTCATCACTATCATTCTCCTTTTCCCCAATATACACTAACTTATATTCTTTTTTGTTCTCCCCCCCCCCCCATCATTGTCATTATTAGCTCTCCTGCCCCCCAGCATACACCAACTTATTTTATTCCTTCCTTTTTTATCACTACTTCTCCCCCTCACCACCCGGCCCTTTTGAAATGGGGGGGGGGGGGGAGATAATCAGCTTTCCTAGGGTGGTTTTTTTTGTTTGCTTCGTCAGTCGCCATTTGATTATTTATTTGAAAAACGATATCCAGGACGTGTGTTTAATGACTTATGTTTCCCCCTCTTTTTTGCTGAGCTTGACTCATCTCTTTGTTTTTCTCTCTTCCCTCCTTCTTCTTTCTTTCCTGCCCCAAGTTCTGTCCAGCCTGTGAAGTTTAAAGGAAAACCCTGCTGTTTCGTTCTTTCAAAATGTCCCCTAGGTTTTTAGGACTGGAAGGAACTCCGTCCTTCCTAGAGACTGTTTTTGAACATATTCTGGCCTCCCTATTTGTTTTGTTTGTGTCTGATTCTGCATTCTTCAGCTTTTTCCCCTCCCTTCACAGTTTTTAAAAAGTCTTTTACTAATTTGCTAGACACCCCCCTTCTTTTGAATTCTTTTTGCATTTGTCTCTTCCACACGATTTTCTGCTGTTTCAATCTTCAGCCCTTTTTCTTCCCCAAGTTTAGGATGTTTAATTGATTCCCAGAATATTATGTCTATGCTCTTTTCTTCCCCACCCAACCTTTTGCAATTTTCCCCTGTTTCAGTGAGAATTCGGAATGCTTCACTTCACTCATTTGGGCCTCTTCTCCATCTTGTGTGCTTCTCTCTCCCTGCTGTTCATTTGCTGCTGTATTTTTCTTTTCTTCCTTGTCTCTTCGGGATTTCTGTCCATCTCATCTGCGTCCTCCTTCCCTCCCCAATGCACTCTTGCCTCCATCTCTGGTACCATTTTGTTTGAGTGTATTTGTGCTTGAATTAATTATCAGGTTTTATAATTTTGCTGCCTTCCATTAAAAGGTGCCTCTCTTCTCCTCATCCAGTTTATTTCACTTGCTTTAATCTTTTCCCACATCTTATCATTGATACTCCTCCTTTAGTCTTTATGGTGTTATAGGACCTTGGCTTTGGGGGTATTTTGTAACAGATCAGCACAATTAGTCTGGTATTCTTTGATTTGTGGTTGCTGCTTCTGCTGCTTCCCTTTCTGTGGCAGCTTTTAACCTGTATTTTACTGATTTTTCATTGAGAGTTTTCCTTTTATTTCCACACATGCATATGGGATTCCATTTTGCTCCCTTCTGTTTTCCATTTTTCTGTTATCCTACTCATTTCTGTTTTCATCATACAGAATGGCTCTCTTTAGTTTCTCTTTTGATCTCCTTCAGGGACCTTTCCACACAGCCCTATATCCCAGAATATCAAGGCAGAAAATCCCACATTATCTGAGTATGGACTCAGAAATCCCAGTTCAAAGCAGATATGAGGGCCTTTGGAAATAAAAGGAAAAAGAAACCAAACAAGAAATCATATAGGATATGATACTATGAAACTTGAGAATATATTATGAGAACTAAGGGAGAGCAAAAAATATAGTAATATATAATAGTAATATTGTGCTATGTTAATAATATAATATATTGTATATACATGTGTTTTATGTTTTAAATTGAATACTGTTTTTAATTGTTGTAAACCGCAATGAGTCGCCGACTTAGGCTGAGATATTAGCGGTATACAAGTGTATAAATAAATAAATAAATAAATAAATGTTATATTTATAATATTATAATGTAATACTATATAATATTAATAATACAATATAATTGTATATATTACATGTAATAATACTGCAGTATAGTGCTATGCTAATAATATAATGTATGTGTATATAATATTGATGATATTGTAATTCAACATAATACTAATAACAATATAATATAGTAATATATTTTATATTACATGTAATATTACTAATGTAGTGTACTGGTATAGTACAATATAGTAACATATACTATTTGTGCTATACTAATAATGTAATATATTGTGTGTGTGTGTGTGTGTGTGTGTGTGTGTATATAAAATATTGTAATACAATATAATAATACAATATAATAGTAATATAATGTATTTTATATTACATGTAATATTATTGAAAAGTGGTAAAGTACAATATAGTAATATATATTATTGTGTGATGTTAATAATATAATATATAGTATGTACATGTAACTTGTAAGCTGCTCTGACTCTCCTTGGGGTGAGAAGGGCAGGATATAAATGTCGTAAATAAATAAATAACAGCTGAGCACAATAAAATAATAGTGGAGGAAACACAGGATTATGGTATAGGGCCTTCCACACAGTCCTATATCCCAGAATATTAAGGCAGAAAATCTCACATTCTCCCTTTTCTAAAAACCACTTTTTCTACTCTGTATTCTTTTGTTCTACTCCGCTTCATAAAAATGCTATTATCCCAGTAGCTGTTTTATGTTTCCTATTCTGTCACATAAAGGCCTTCTATATTTTCTGCTTGTGTTTGTCACTCTCCCATTGGTGGGGGAAAACTGCATCACCGCATTCTGAAAAATAGATCAGATGGCTCAGCCTGGAAATTAAATTGGTTTGAACAAGCCTTAAGGACATACAATGTATTAATTTTCAAGCTGGGCCTTCTATTGCTGTATAGGTCAGGAATCTCCTCACCTGTATAAGGGATGAAAAAGTGAGCTACTTGGAGGAGAAAGCATTAATACAATATAATAACCAATTCCAGGTAATAGCAGGTTGATGTTGGGGTAAATCATGTGCAGTGATGGTGGCAGTGGGAAGAACTGTTTCACTTTCTAACAAATTTGCTAATTTAAAGCCGCTTTCTGAGACTATTTACCCAAAATAAAATTCTACATATGGCCTTCATCAGATCAGGGTATGAGAGAATGGTAAACAGCTCAAGCTATTCTCTCCCCATCATCACTAAAAAAATAACTCTTTGAAAACTATTAAAGATGGTGGGGTATAATGTTGCTAAAATGATGCTACATAGCTTGCAGCTTGAGTCACTCGGAAGCATTAATCTTTTATCAGGAATGCAGCTTCCAAGACTGTTTCTTCTGTAACATCTACAATTCAATGGAGTGTAGATTCTCTTTTTCAGCTTGAAAAGGGTGTTCTAATTGTAGTACTTCTCGGTAAAATTATCTTTTTTGCAAATTGCAAACCTGTGACATTCATCTGTTCCGTTTTCAAAAACCCAAAGCATGATTCCAGTTTAAAAACATGAAGCGAAGGGATAAATCTGAGACAAATGTACTGCAGTCTTTCTCTTCTCAAGGAAAAAAAAAGAGCCACTCTCTTCCAAGTACAAAGATGAGTCACAGGCTTAGGTGCCCAGTTTCTGGAAGCAGACTTAGAACACACTCTTGAAAACAAAGTGCATTTGAACATATAGTAAAAAAAGTTTTGGGGGTAGCCGATCTTTGCCTTGTAGTATACTAGGTATGAAATATTTTGCCAGCGATATTATTTATGCAGGCCAGTTGTAGATATAATCACTTCCTCTATTTTGAGATTTGAACATTATTTATGTGAATGAAACAGCATTTCTACTGCCACAATTAGAGGCAACTCCCCCTTCCCCTACTATATCTATTATGTATTTGAAGGAGCAGTTGTGGTGGCTGAGTCTGTACAAGAATGTAATGAATTGTCAATTTGGAACTGAGTTGATCCTCTCTATACCTAGATTAAAAACTGGGATGAGAACTGTGTAGCCCTCCATAAACTATTGAACTAAAGTAAAGGTAAAGATTTCCCCCTGACATTAAGTCTAGTTGTGTCCTACTCTGAGGGGTGGTGCTTATCTCCATTTCAAAGCCAAAAAGCTGGCGTTGCTCATAGCTGCCTCCAAGGTCATGTGGCCATCATGACTGCATGGAGTGCTGTTACCTTCCCGCCAAAGCAGTACCTATTGATCTGCTCACATTTGAATGTTTTCAAACTGCTAGGTTGGCAGAAGCTGGGCTTAACAGTGAGAGCCCTCTCCCCAGATTCAAACCGCTGACCTTTTGTTCAGCAAGTTCAGCAGCTCAGTGGTTTAACCCACTGGACCACTAGGGGCTCCTATTGGACTGTCATGCCCATATTAATACATTCATTGGGCTGGCAGGGAATTGTAGTCCAGTTTGAGGGTTGGGCTATGATTCTGAAGGCTAGAGTTCGACTCCCTGCTCAGCCATGGCAACCCACTGAGGGACCTTGGGTGACTCATATACTTTGCCTCAAAGGCAAAAGGAAACACTCTCTGAACAAATCTTATCAATGTTTTGTTGAAGGCTTTCATGGTCAGAATCACTGGATTGCTGTGAGTTTTCCAGGCTGTATGGCCATGTTCAGAAGCATTCTCATCTGATATTTTGCCCACAATTATGGCATGCATCCTCAGAGATTGTGAGGTATATTGGAAACTAAGCAAGGGAGGTTTGTGTATCTGTGGAAACTCTGAAAACAGGAATTCCAGTCATGAAACAAATCGGGACCAGCTAATAACTCCCAGCAAAGGACTCCCCCAGCCTGGAATCAGCCAGGCCTTGAAGCTCCAAGGCTTTGCAATGCTTATCAGGGTGATTAATTGCAACATTCACACTTGCCTCCAACAGACAAGAATTCTTTCTCCCACCCTGGACCTTTCATTGATATATAAACCTCCCTTGCTTAGTGCGAATGTTGTAAATGGCCACCTTAATTAGCATTTAATGATCTTGTAGCTTCAAAGCCTGGCTGGTTGCTGCCTGGGAAATCATTGTTGGGCAAAACATTAGTAGAGAATTCTTCTGGAACATGGCCATACAGCCTGGAAAACTCACAGCAACCCAATGATTCCAGTCATGTAAACCTTTGTCAACACAGTGTGTTCTTAGTTTAAAATCATAAACTATATAGGTACAAATATTTGGCCTCTTTATAGTTATCTTTTTTTAAAAACCGATGTGCAAGATTTCAGCCTCTGATTAAAAATTCAGTTTGTGATAAACTGTCTTTTAGGTACATTATATCAATCCAGTGATGAAGAGTGTTTCAGATGCAGGTTTTATACCTGAATAACTTTTGCCTTCAAAGTACAGGTTGCATGTTAATAAGGAAGATAACCATCTAATGGCACAATCAAGGTATGACTCACTGATGCTAATTAGCTGCTCTGACATCAAGGCTTCAGTGCAAAAAACAAAAAATCTTTGCCTCTGGCAATGTACATTCAGAATGCTAAATCTTCCACCTGGGGTCATGAACAGTGTTTGGTTACAGAAGGATAGAAAGTTGAATTGTGGGTTTGGCCAAATACAACAATTTTATAAGTGGCGTCAGGAAAAGATCGGCAGGGCTTATTTTATTCTTCATATCATCACTTACCATTTAGTTCTTTCATAGAATCATAGAGTTGGAAGAGACCTCATGGGCCATCCAGTCCTACCCCATTCTGCCAAGAAACAGGAATATTGCATTCAAAGCACCCCTGACAGATGGCCATCCAGCCTCTGTTTAAAAACCTCCAAAGAAGGAGCCTCCACCACACTCTGGGGCAGAGAGTTCCACTGCTGAACGGCTCTCACAGTCAGGAAGTTCTTCCTCATGTTCAGATGGAATCTCCTTTCTTGTAGTTTGAAGCCATTGTTCCGCATCCTAGTCTCCAGGGAAGCAGAAAACAAGCTTGCTCCCTCCTCCCTGTGACTTTCTCTCACATATTTATACATGGCTATCATATCTCCTCTCAGTCTTCTCTTCTTCAGGCTAAACATGCCCAGCTCCTTAAGCTGCTCATCATAGGGTTTGTTCTACAGACCATGATCATTTTAGTCACCTTCCTATGGACACATTCCAGCTTGTCAACATCTCCCTTCAGTTGCCCAGAATTGGACACAATATTCCAGGTGTGGTCTAACCAAGGCGGAATAGAGGGGTAGCATTACTTCCCTAGATCTAGACACTATGCTCCTATTGATGCAGGCCAAAATCCCACTGGCTTTTTTTGCTGCCACATCACATTGTTGGCTCATGTTTAACTTCTTGTCCATGAGGACGCCAAAATCTTTTTCACATGTACTGCTCTTGAGCCACACATCCCCCATTTTGTATCTTTGCATTTCATTTTTCCTGCCAAAGTGGAGTCTCTTGCATTTGTCACTGTGGAACTTCATTTTGTTAGTTTTGGCCCATCCCTCTAATCTGTCAAGATTGTTTTGAATCCTGCTCCTGTCCTCTGGAGTGTTGGCTATCCCTCCCAATTTGGTGTTGTCTGCAAACTTGATGAATCCTGCCTTCTAGCCCTTTATCCAAGTCATGAATAAAGATGTTGAACAGGACCGGGCTCAGGACGGAACCCTGCGGCACTCCGCTCGTCACTTCTTTCCAAGATGAAGAGGAAGCATTGGTGGCCTTCATGGGCCATCCACTCCAACCCCATTCTGTCAAGAAGCAGGAAAATTGCATTCACAGCACCCCCGACAGATGGCCACCCAGCCTCTGTTTAAAAGCTTCCAAAAAAGGAGCCTCCACCACACTCCGGGGCAGAGAGTTCCACTGCTGAATGGCTCTCACAGTCAGGAAGTTCTTCCTAATGTTCAGATGGATTTCTTCTTTCAAGCCATTGTGTCCTACTCTCCAGGGAGGGAGAAAAGAAGCTTGCTCCCTCCTCCCTATGACTTCCTCTTACATTTTTATACATGACTATCATGTCTCCTCTCAGCTTTCTCCAGTACATGTGAAAAAGATCTTGGAGGCCTCGTGGACAAGTTAAACATGAGCCAACAATGTGATGCGGTGGCAAAAAAAGCCAATGGGATTTTGGCCTGCATCAATGGGAGTATACTGTCTAGATCAAGGGAAATAATGCTACCCCTCTACTCTGCCTTGGTTAGACCACACCTGGAATAGTGTGTCCAATTCTAGGCACCACAGTTCAAGAGAGATATTGGCGAGCTGGAATGTGTCCAGAGGAGGGCACTAAAATGATCAACGGTCTGGAGAACAAGCCCTATGACGAGTGGCTTAAAGAGCTGGGGATGTTTAGCCTGAAGAAGAGAAGGCTGAGAGGAGACATGATAGCCATGTATAAATACGTGAGAGGAAGTCATAGGAAAGAGGAAGCAAGCTTGTTTTATGCTGCCCTGGAGACTAGGACAGAGAACAATGGCTTCAAACTACAAGAAAGGAGATTTCATCTGAACATTCGTGCTTCTTGTCAGGGGGTTGGACTGGATGGCCCATGAGGTCTCTTCCAACGCTATGATTCTATGCTCGCCCACAGATAATCATATTTAATAAGCCTCTGCACTATAAGAAGGTTTTGCAAGGCCAGTCGCTCTCATTGCAACGGTGTAGGACGCGGACCATATTTTAGTTCTTGTGTTCCATTGGTGGACAATGGCTCACAGGTTGGGAACTCCTTCTCTAGTTTTTTCACTGCAGGTCAGAAAGGGGTAGAAATCATGTGATATTAAGTGATGTTTTACTGCTATGTTTTTAATGGGTTTGGTTTTAGCGGGTTTTTTTATTTACCAATCTATTAATATATGGTATTGAATTGTTGCCTTTGTTTGGCTGCCCTGAGTCCCCTTCGGGGTTGATAAGGGCGGGATATAAATGTGGTAAATAAATAGATGCAGACACTGTTGTTTTAATCACTCATATGCTGCTTTTCAGGGAAATGACTAAGCCTTGACTAATACTGCCCATATATTCCTTCGTGAACTTGTGTTGAAACCATCTGCACGCTAGGGGTTTAGGAGTTAAATTAGGTGCGTGCTCCATTATACTTCTAAAAGGTCTATGTGAAAATAATTGGAATATGACTGGTTGGGGTTGACTGCTTCCAGGGTTGTAAGATTTATGATTTTGAACAGAGATGACAGTGGGGGTGGTGATGTTATAGTTTGTATGTCTGGCTTTTGGTTTTGTAGTGTTTTATTTAGGCTGTTTTATTGTGAAATCAATTTAAAGTGAAATCAATTTAAAAAAAACAGGTGTGGTGTCATTATTTTGTCATTAGTAGGCAAAATTGTGATAGAAAATGGAGTGAACGTTGTGTTGATTTCATTCTTTGGTTGTTCTGCTTGGGTACCACCTACCTACGCAGGAAAAGTTCCTCCATTTCTATCTAAAGGATAGGACAACCTCATTTGCTATAATCAAACATGCATGCATATATGCATTTCAGAAAGCATGCGTTCTAAATAAATACTCTTTACATTTGATTTCAGCAGGCAGCTATTGCAAGTATCCATTTCAATCAGCTGGCCTCTGGTTGGCTGTGGCTGCAAGCTAGTTTATGGATGGTTTTAGAAAAAATAATCTTCCTGTGGGAAGTGCAACGCTGAAATTTTGTTTTTGTTTTTTGCCTTTTGGTGTGTCCTTTTGCTAATAGAGTAGACCGGGTATTCATAATTATATTTGTAACTCATAGTTAACCAACTAGGATGTCATTAAGATAGAGATCTCCCAGTGTATCATGGCATACACCCAGTCATTAGCCATAAGAATTGCTTCCCTTGGGGAATGTAAAAAAGGGTTTGTGGTAACATGTACCTTGCTGCGTCCGTCTGTGATACGTGCCTGCGTTTAGAAAGCAAGTGACTTCTCTCATGAAAATGACTTTAGATGAGATTATATAACTTGCACTTGCCTCAGTTATGTTAAAGACTTGCTCTTTCGTTCACAGCAGAGAAGAAAATGTCTGAACAGTGCTAACTTCATGTTGAACTGCAAGCTACTATGTGTATATCTGACATTTATGAAAACAGGTATACGATATAGTATATGGAGTTGACCCTCTGTACCCACTGACCCTGTATCCATGGATTCGGACATCCACAGCTTGAAAATACTTTTTAAAAAATCAAGCCTAGAGTGTACTTTTTATATAGGGTACCCCATGTAGGGCCACGGTGGCACAACAGGTTAAACTGCTAAGTTGCAGAACTTGCTGATCAAAAGGTCAGTGGTTTTAATCCGCAGATGAGGTGAGCTCCTGTCATTAGCCCCAGCTTCTGCCAACCTTGCAGTTCGAAAACATTACAATGTTAGGTACCACTTCTGTAGGAAGATAAGGGTGCTCCATGCAGTCATGCTGGCCACATGACCTTGGAGGAGTCTCCGGACAACCTACAGGGAGTGGTCAACTTCCCTGTTTAAGGAGCTCCACTGGCTGCTGTTTATTTTCCGGTCCCAATTCAAGGTGCAGGTTATTGCCTACAAAGCTCTAAATGGTTTGGAACCCGCCTACCTTTGTGACCGTATCTCCCACCATGAGCCGTCCGATCTTCCGGGGAGGCCCTTCTTTCGCCCCGCCAGTCTCTCAAGCTCGCCTAGTGAATTCAAGGGAGAGAGCCTTTTCCGCTGTGGCTCCCTGACTCTGGAATTCACTGCCTGGAGAAATTAGGAAAGCCCCTTCCCTAGAAATCTTCAAAAAGAACCTTAAAACCTGGCTCTTCCGCTGCACCTTTGATGAGTAGGTATATAATTCCATATGACTGCTCTGCCTCAAAAGTTCTGTCATTGGAGTATACGTCCCCCCTCATGGGAAAGCTTGATTCCACAACTCCCACTAAAATGAGCCCTCCTCCATAAATTACCTGCTTCCCTCTTTTAACTCGCCAGAGTTTTTAATTAGTGTTAATCTGTTTGTCCTTTTAATCACTACATGTAGCCCGCCCATTATAATTGTGCCTGTGCATATTTTTTATTTTTATATTGTTATGCATTTATATGTTTTATGTAATTAGGATGTTATTATTTATTGTTCGCGTTTTCAGTTTGTGTTTTTAGTTTTTTTTTAATTGTAATTGTTATTTGGGCTTGGCCTCATGTAAGCTGCTCCAAGTCCCCATTGGTAATAAATAAAGATGATGATGATGATTATTATTATTATTACTACGGACAACGCTGGTTCTATGGCTTAAAAATGGAGATGAGCACCACTCCCCAGAGTTGGACATGACTCTGGACATGCCAAGGGGAAACTTACCTTTACTTTACCTTTACTTTATTTTAGTATGCTATTGTATATAATAGGACTTGAGCATCCACGAATTTTGCTTTCTGTAAGGGGCTCTGGAACCAAATCCCAGTGGAATCCAAGTGCCCCACCACATTTTGTTCCAAGAATTTCATGTAGGGGTTGGCCTACAGATTAATGATCAAGCTTAACTGGCTTTAAAACAAAGCTGCCTTAGGATGCCTCAAACTGTCCTGTACCACAACAAGTTATTTGGCTGTCTAATTGGTGCCACCTATTCTGACTTTTAAAGTCTACAACAGGCACTGTTTTTTTTTCTCCACGTCATCTGCTGCCTGAGATTTTTCTGTCTAGTGATGCCAGGGATTAAATCTGGTACCTTTTGCATGCAAAGTACCTATGTTCTTGTCACTTGAGGTGTGGTGAATTTCCTATATGGGTCAATAGGAACTGCACTTGAGAACATGACCAGAGGCATTCCTCAGTAGTCACGTCCATGTAGAAAGAGTGTCTTGAAGGAAGAAAATTGGGGAAACAGCATAGTTCTTCAGTCTTCTGTATAGTTCAGTGCTATAGATTACAAGCAAGAGTTAATATAAGCGTGCTATAGAGTGATACACAGTTCTAGTTCTACAAGTAAAAACCGGTTTTGCAAGTAGTTACTGGGGATAAAAAGGTTAGTACTGGTTTTCTTTTGAAAAGTGCTGTCACTTTGATGGCATAGCACTTTTGAGGCATTGTACCACAAATTTGTCCAGAAGATGAGACCATTACTGCACCTGATAGTAATTGCACAGTCTTCCTGATTTTGCACCGGACATACATAGGTGATGGACACATTGATACATAGGCACATTAGAACGCTAGAGGACCGAATACGGTATGTCAAAATACAAGCTTGTAAACGCTTTGTCAAGTTTGTTGTTTTATATTTTAGTTTTATATCAATCCAAAAACATCAAAAGGATACAAATAGGATTCATTTATGAAAAAGGATATAAATAGGATACATTGAGTGAAAATATTTATCAGAATAAGACAACAAATACTTAAATTGCTACTACATTAAGTGATAATAAAATTGGATTACTGTGAGTTTTCTGGGCTGTATAGCCATGTTCCAGAAGCATTCTCTTCTGACGTTTCGCCCACATCTATGGCAAGTGAGTTTTATATATCTGTGGAATATCCAGGGGGTGGGGGAGAGAGAAAGTACTCTTGTGTATTTGGGGCAAGTGTGAATGTTGCAATTGACCTTGATTAGCATTTAAAGGCCTTGCAGAGTGCCTCAAACACTTGCCGCAAACTTTGCAGTTTGCCTCCAGCAAACAAAAGTTCTTTCTCCACCCTGGGCATTCCACAGATATATAAACCTCACTCGACTAGTTTCCAACAGAAATTATTGGCAAATAATGCTTGCAGATCTGAGTAGGGTGGCCTTTTGCAGCTGACTGATGGTAATTTTGTCAGCGCTTATTGTTTTAAGTGCAGCCCAATGTCTTTAGGCACTTCATCCAGTGTGCTGATCACCACTGGGACCATCTTTACTGGCTTGTTCCAGAGTCTTTGCAGTTCGACCTTTAAATCCTCATATCGTGTAAGCTTTTCCAGTTGCTTCTCATCAATTCTGCTGTCGCCTGGGATTGCAACATTGACAATCCATACTTTGTTTTTTTCCCCACAATTGTGAGGTCGGGAATTGTGCTCCAAAAGTATTATTATTATTATTATTACTATCTTTTTCCTTTTACCAAAACCTTACTGACTCTTTGTTGAATTCTGAAGTTTGAATGTCTTGCTTTCAGGCACACGAAGCATCACATCACCAACAGCAAGCAGCACAGAACAGTTTGCTGCCCCTCCTGAGCTCTGCTGTTGAGCCTCCTGACCAGAAACCAATTTTACCCTTGCCGATCACACAGAAAACTCAGCCACCTCCAGAAACACTAAAAGATGCCATTGTCGGGATTAAAAAGGAGAAACCGAAAACCTCCTTTGTGTGTACATACTGCAGCAAGGCCTTCAGGGACAGCTACCATTTGAGGCGCCACGAGTCCTGCCACACAGGGATCAAGTTAGTGTCACGGCCAAAGAAAGCTCCTGCCACAATGGTACCCCTAATCTCGACCATTGCAGGCGACAACAGCCGGACATCGCTGGTGTCGACCATCGCAGGCATCTTGTCCACAGTTACTACATCTTCCTCTGCCACCAATCCCAGCAGCAGCGCTGGTGCCACGGCCATGCCGGTGACGCAGACGGCCAAAAAGCCCAGCAAGCCCGTCAAAAAGAACCACGCCTGCGAGATGTGCGGCAAGGCCTTCCGCGATGTCTACCATCTCAACAGGCACAAGCTCTCCCATTCGGACGAGAAACCCTTTGAGTGCCCCATTTGCAATCAGCGTTTCAAACGGAAGGACCGCATGACCTATCACGTGAGGTCTCATGAGGGTGGCATCACCAAACCCTACACCTGTGGTGTTTGTGGAAAAGGCTTTTCGAGGTACCATGTAGAAAATCCCAGGCGAGCTCAAGTATTGGATTTTCATTCTGCGAGCGCGATGGGGGTGGGTGGGTTGGAGGAGGACTTTGTGAGAAAAGTCAGAGCTTGGGATGGTTCAGGGTTAGGGTAGGATGTGGAATTATTTTTGCGAACAATGGAAAAACCTTGTGAGAACTTACTTTAATGTTTTGTTGAAGGCTTTCATGGCCGGAATCACTGTAGGTTTTTTCGGGCTATATGGCCATGTTCTAGAGGCATTCTCTCCTGACGTTTCGCCTACATCTATCCTCAAAGGTTGTGAGCATCCTCAGAGGTTGTGAGGTCATATAGCCCGAAAAAACCTACAGCATACTTTAATGTTACTTTAATGTTGGGTTGTTGTGAGTTTTCTGGGCTGTCTGGCCATGTTCGAGAAGCACTCTCTCCTGACGTTTTGCCTTCCTCTATGGCAGGCATCCTCAGAGGTTGTGAGGTCTTTTGGAAATTGGGCAAGTGGGGCATATTATATATATCTCCAGTTTTGGAGAAATAACTCTTTGTCTGCTTGAGGCAAGTGTGAGTGTTGCAATTGGCCACCTTGATTAGCATGAATGAAGAAGCCAGGCTTTGAAGCTACAAGGTCATTAAATGCTTGTCAGGGTGGCCAGTTATAACATTCTCCCACCCTGGACATTATTCCACAGATGTATAAACGTCACTTGCCTAGTTTCCAACAGACCCCTCAACCTCAGGGTGCCTGCCATAGATGTGGGCGAAATGTCAGGTGAGAATGCTTCTGGAACATGACCATACAGCCTGGAAAACTCACAGCAACCCTGTCATTATGGCCGTGAAAGCCTTCAACACTTCTGTAATATTGGTTAATATTGGGCCTTGTCGTGGTTAAAGACTGTAGGCAGAATAATCTACAATATCTGAACCAGGTTATCTGAGTCCACACTGCCATATATCCCAGTTCAAAGCAGATAATGTGGGATTTTATTCAGCTGTGTGGAAGGGGCCTAGGCTGTGTCCAAAAAAACATATGTTTGAAATTTGAATTGGGAAGTAGGAGAGAATTCAATCTTTGGCACTTGAAATACAGAGCCTGGACTCCAGTTTTCTCCAGTTCTGAGTAAATGACTGGAAGATCTCTCGGTATCTTTAAAATGGCTTTTTTTTCCTTGTCGAAGTGTTCAGGATAGGCCTGCAAATAGCTTACTTGCATGGCGGCTTTGCAAGATGTGACAAGAACATTGCAAAGATCGGGTTACTTGTAGATCAGGGCCGTGGAAGTACGCTGTTTGGGTGTCATTTCTCAGTTCCCTTCTTGTGAAGCATGCTTGGCTGTGTGAGCAATCAGTATTATGTTTATGTGTAACAAATGTGTCTTCTGCTGTCTCTACTTCTCTTTCTTTCACAGGCCTGATCACTTAAGCTGTCATGTCAAACATGTTCACTCTACAGAGAGGCCCTTCAAATGCCAAGTAAGAATTTGCTGATCTGTAAAGCTTAACTTGTTGGGGGTACTGGCTGAACTGCTTCACACCAGATTCAGAAATCAAAGAATTGGAAGAACTGCAGCCTGGGAAGAAAATTGACCAGTTTTCCTTATCCTTGGAAACTGCTCTATATCAGGCATGGGCAAACTTGGACCCTTCAGGTGTTTTGGACTTCCACAATTTCTAACAGCCGAAGTTTGCCCATGCCTGCTCGATAGGCACCGTAATAGGCCTAACTGGCTCAGAACCTCAGCCTTGTCT
Source organism: Anolis sagrei ordinatus (assembly GCF_025583915.1). Classification (NCBI taxonomy): domain Eukaryota; kingdom Metazoa; phylum Chordata; class Lepidosauria; order Squamata; family Anolidae; genus Anolis; species Anolis sagrei. The sequence continues at coordinate 15,996,337 of NW_026844589.1, read as the reverse complement.
CCATGGGCTACATAGGCCAGAAAGCTTTTTATAGGGTAGGCAAAAAGCCGTATTGGAAAAAGCAATCACTGAGGGTCTTTGGCAAGCTTTGGTAGCATATCAGTAGTTTGGAGAGGCAGGGCTTTATCTCTTTTTTCATGGAGAACTTTGGAAGCATTTGTTGTGCCACTCAAGTGCAGTGCAAAATCAAGGTGCCCCTCCTTGTTTTTGCTTTGAGTGTTTCCTTTTCTGACTTAAACTGGAGTACCATATATGCTCGAATATAAGCTGACCCGATTATAAGACGAGGCACCTAATATTATCACAAAAAACTGGGAAAACATATTGACTAGTATAACCCAAGGGTGGGAAATGCAGCAGCTACTGGTCAATTTCAAAATAAAAATAGATACCAATAAAATTACATTTATTGAGGCATCAGTAGGTTAAATATTTTTAATATTTACATAAAATTAATTTAAGCTAATATTGTCCAACTCTGATTAAACCATTCTTCAATGTAAATGTGCTTATGTATCCTTACAATAATAATAGAGTAAAATAATAAATGTAATAATAGGGTTTGGTTTTGTTTTTTAATCGTGTCAGGAGCAACTTGAGAAACTTTCGACAGTGAATGGGTATTGTAGTAACTGTTTATTAATTGTGTAATGTGTTAGGTTGTTAACTGTTTCTATACTGTAGCACTGAATTTTTGCTGTTCGTATTTGTTGTGAACCGCTGTGAGTCGCCTTCGGGCTGAGAACAGCGGTATATAAGTAAGGTAAATAAATAAATAAATAAAATAATAACATTCAACATTAATTGAGAGAATTGGCCGTCTGCAAGGACGTTGCCCAGGGGACGCCCGGATGATTTGATGTTTTTATCATCCCTGTGGGAGGCTTCTCTCATGTCCCCGCATGAGGAGCTGGAGCTGATAGAGGGAGCTCATCCACCTCTCCCTGGATTCGAACCTGCGACCTGTCGGTCTTCAGTCCTGCCGGCACAGGGGTTTAACCCACTGTGCCACTGGGGGCTCCTAATAATAGGGTAAAATAATATAAATGTAATAATAATAATAATAACAACAACAATAACAATAATAATAACAATAATAAAGTAAAATAATAAAGGTAATAATAATAGAGTTAAATAATGCAAATGTAATAATAATAATAAATAGAATAAAAAAATAAATGTAGTAGTAGCAACAACAACAACAGAATAAAATAATAAATAACCTTGAGTATAAGGTGAGGGGTGCTTTTTTCAACATTTAAAAAGGACTGAAAACTTGGTTTATACTCGAGTATATATGGTAAGTTGGCACTTTCCCCTTCACTGCAAGACTATTACCTGGTTTTATTTTACACATTGTGTCGTAAATGTTATGGGAAAGTGCCAACAGCCCTTGATAATGAACAAACCAATTTCAGGTTTGAAGCTTGACTTGGAGGCTTGTTAATGTAAGTAAGAATTTTAGGTTGAACCAAAAAGGTGGGATTTTTTGGAGGTTATCTACCCCCCTCCCAAGGTTAACGGGATAAATGTCAATTTATTTATAATGGCTACCATAAATGCAAGCGACTGTTTCAAATGGTTATTTCGCTTCCTCTGTTCATTTTTGCCTGTTCATGTCTGAGCGTGTTTACGTGGGATGCACTATGGCCAGCAAATGCTTTGTATTAGAAGTTCTAATTCATGCTTGTGTTCAGTTTTGGTCTGTTTTTTTAAAAAGTAACTGAGTAATGGAAAAATGAGGAGTTTTATCAGGAAATCTGCTCAATACACTGCCTGTGCCTGTTCTCAGCATTTATAAACTTCATGTCAACCTGGTATGTGAGGTTGTCTTAACTTTCATAACAAAGCAGTTCTACTCGTGTTCCTGAATGCAATATTTTGTTGTTTCTTGTTGAAAGCTTCTTGGAAGATACACGATTTAGGCAGAAAAAATGAAATCAAAGAAACAGAATGGGGGATACCTGGCTCGACATGCGCATGTGTGAAAAAGATCTTGGAGTCCTCGTGGAGAACAAGTTAAACATGAGCCAACAATGTCATGTGGCAGCTAAAAAAGCCAATGGGATTTTGGGCTGCATAAATAGGAGTTTAGTGTCTACATCAGGCATGGGCAAACTTTCTAACTTGGGGGCTGCATGCTAGCACTCCCTACTAGGAGGACTGGCTACCTGGTGATGGAAGGGAGGAAGGAAAGAGAGAAGGAAGGAAGGATGAAAGAGCTGAAAGGAAGGAGAAAGAGAGAGAGAAGGAAGGGAAGGATAAAGGAAAGAGAGAAGGAAAGGAAGGAAGAAGAAAGAGGGAGAGGGGAAAGGAAGGGTGGAAGGGAAGGTTGATAGGAGAAAGAGGGAGGGAAGGAGGAAGGAAAGAGAGAAGGAAGGAAGGATGAAAGGAAGGAAGGAGAAATAGAGAGAAGGAAGGATGAAACGGTGGAAGGAAAGGATGGAAGGAAAGAAGAAAGGGATGAAGAGAAGGAAGGGGAGGATAAAGGAAAGAGAAGGAAAGGAAGGAAGAAGGAAGAGGGAGAGGGGAAAGGAAGGGCGTAAGGGTTGAAGGGAAGGTTGATAGGAAAAAGAGGGAGGGAAGGAGGAAGGAAATAGAGAAGGAGGGAAGGACAAAAGGATGGAAGGAAATGATGGATGAATGGAAGGAAAGAGAGAAGGAAGGAAGGATAGGATGGTGAGAGAAAGGAGCCCAAGGGGCCGCATCTGGAATGTATCCAGAGGAGAGTGACTAAAATGATCAAGAGTGTGGAGTACAAGCCCTATGAGGAGCGGCTTTAAGATCTGGACATGTTTAGCCTGCAGAAGAGAAGGCTGAGAGGAGACATAATGACCATGTATAAATATGTGAGGGCCTGGAGGGCCCAAGTTCACCCATGCCTGTGTTAGACCCATTAGAGATGGTGAAACGGCTCTCATGGTACTTCATGCTTGTTTGGAAGAATAGTGTGCCATCATTCTTTTGTCCCTTTCCTGTCACAACACATCTAAGTTTGAAGTAAGAGCATAGGAAGCTCATGTATGTGTTACACATACAGTGGAAAAGCTTTGAGATGGATCCCATTGAATTCCTATTTCAGCCTGTTTTCTGGACTTCATGAAAACATAGTAATTTTAATATTAAATATATATTTAGCATATCTTAATATTGAAATATACTGGGAGTATTCAGTAAAGCAGGACTGCTTGCCTCAGGCTTTCTGTTTCTTTCCATACAGACCTGCACAGCTGCCTTTGCCACCAAAGACAGGCTGCGGACGCACATGGTGCGCCATGAAGGAAAAGTGTCATGTAATATCTGTGGTAAACTTCTGAGTGCAGCGTATATTACCAGCCACTTAAAGACTCATGGGCAGAGCCAAAGTATCAACTGTAATACCTGTAAACAAGGAATCAATAAAAGTAGGTGTATACCTTTAAAAATATTTTCATTGTCATCTTTACCATCAATAGTATGTATTAAGTGTGGCATGCTTAAAATCTTAGAAAGTAGAACCATAGGAATGGGCATCTTCATATTGATCTAAAGCAGTGTTTCTCAACCTGAGGGTTGGGACCCCTGGGGGTGAGGGAGTGACAGAGGGGTCGCCAAAGACCAACATAAAACAGTATTTTCTGTTGGTCATGGGGGTTCTGCGTGGGAAGTTTGGCCTAATTCTATTGTCGGTGGGGTTCAGAATGTCCTTTGACTGTAGGTGAAATATACATCCCAGCAACTACAACTCCCAAATGTCAAGGTCTATTTCCCCCCCAAACTCCACCAGTGTCCACATTTGGGTATATTGAGTATTCGTGCCAAGATTGATCCATCATTGCTCTCGGGATGTAGGTGAACTACAACTCCCAAACTCAAGGTCAATGCCCACCAAACCCTTCCAGTATTTTCTGTTAGTCATGGGAGTTCTGTGTGCCGGGTTTGGTCCAATTCCATTGTTGGTGGAGTTCAGAGTGCTCTTTAATTGTAGGTGATCTATAAATCACAGCAACTACAACTCCCAAATAAGGAAATTAACCCCCCTGCCAACCGCACCAGGGCGTATCGGGTATTTGTGCCAAATTTGATCCAGTGAATGAAAATATATCCTGCATATCAGATGTTTACATTGCGATTCATAACAGTATCAAAATGACAATTATGAAGTAGCATCGAAAATAATGTTTTGGTTGGGGGTCACCACAACATGAGGAACTGTATTAAGGGGTCGCAGCATTAGGAAGGTTGAGAAACACTGATCTTAAGGCTTTCAGATCCCTGCCTCTTAAGTGAGTCACCTAAAAGCATCTCATATTCTGAGTGTATGATACAAAATATTGTTCACAACCATTTGAAGTTAGTTGAAGGCATCCTATTGATTTCAGCAGGTTTGAATGGCTTGGTCTTCTTGGCATGCATCAGCTGATGACTAAACACAATTTTTTAAAATCAATTCATTGTGATGCCCTTTTTTAAGGTAGCGAATGCAGTTATGATCATTGCAGCTGAAATTCACCATCATGTTTAGTGGTGCAAATAATTGAGATCTCCACTCACCTGATCCAAAATGGTTACCTAACGCTGGGATTTTTAGAGAAAACTGGCACGAGGCACCTCTTTGAAGGATTTCTGTGTACTTCCATAGGTTTCTAGCTTTTTTATCACTGGAGAGATTTTGAGGCACATAGTAGTTGTGGCGGATGATAAAAAAAAGTATATGTGCATTTATTTATTTTACATTCATCAAGTGGATTTGTATTGTGTTGCTGGTTTGTAAATTGTCACCTGAGAAATCAAATGTAAGGATCATGCTAATTTTATGAACCTCACCTCTCTCTAGGTTATAGACTAGCTAAGCCTGTGCAGCATACTTTTTTTCATGTCAGGAGCGACTTGAGAAATTGCAAGTTGCTTCTGGTGTGAGAGAATTGGTGATCTGCAAGGACATTGTCCAGGGGATGCCCAGGAAGCCATCCTGAAGGGGGCTTTTCTCATGCAGACATAGTTTGCATGGTGTAGAGATGACAGAGATTTGCAGCCGAAACCTAGTGGAATACTTTGGTGTTTAACACCAACAGAACTGTGACTTCCTTCCCATCAAAATGCAGCTCACTGTGACACACACACACACACAAAAAGCAAACAACCCCTTTTGGGGTTTCCTAATCTCCCAAATCAATTTTTGGAGTACATGGGTATAGTACAAGGGAGAGGAATTGCTGAATATGTGATCCAACAAAAATACATCACTGAAACCAGGCTGCAGATGTGGTTTCCCATTTCGAAATGCTTTCATATCTGTTTAAAAAACAGCAGTTGAAGGAGAAATCTTAATTCAATAAGACAATTACTACCACAGAATATTCTCTCTTTCCTTAGTTGTGTGAAGAAGCAACAAAAATGGCATTCCAGACAAAAATTGAAAGTGCAACAAGTCCCGTCTGTTGCCTCATTTGACTGTATTTGGCGATCAGACATGACTAAACAGACGTGGGCTGGTGAAAGCTCTGTTGCAGGCTTATTTATTCAGCTGCCTTAAAATGACTTATAGCCAAAAGAAAAATGTGAATGAAATGCTGCTGCCCTATATGGCCAAATCTGGGAACAGTTCATGTTATCAGATGATGGCAAGAAGCAGTTCACTCTTCCCCATAGTGTCTGTTTTGCCTTATGACCATCATGTGGTTTAGTTCCGGATTATCTTCTGTTCTATCTACACAAGAACTCCGTCAAGGTGCCTTAGATTGAAATAATAGTCTTTCCTTCTCTTTTTCCTCCCTCTCTCCCTTCCTTCCCTCCCTCCCTCTTTCTCCCTCCATTCCCTTCCACCCTTTCGTCCTTCCTTCCTTCTCTCTTTTCTTCCTCCTTCATTCCCTCCCTTTCTCCTTCCATTCTTCCCTTTTATCCTTTCGTCCTTCTTTCCTTCCTTCCCGCTCTTTCTTCTTTCTTCTTCCTTCCTCCTTCTCTTTTGTCTTTCTTTCCTATTCTTTTCTTTATCCTTCCTTCCTTCCCTTTCTTACTTCCTTCCCTTTTGTCTATCCTTCATACCCTGTTTCCTCCTGCCTTCCCTCCCTCCCTCTTTCTCCTTCTATCCTTCCCTTCCTCCCTTTCATAATTCCTTCCTTCTCTCTTTTCTTCCTCCATCCATCCCTCCCTTCCCTCTTTCTCCTTCCTTCCCTCTTTCTCCTTCCTTCTCCCCCTTCCCTCCCTCTTTCTCCCTCCCTCCATTCCCTTCCACCCTTTTGTCCTTCCTTCCTTCTATCTTTTCTTCCTCCTTACCTCCCTGTCTTTCCTCCTTCTATTCTTCTCTTCCTTCCTTCCTTCCTTCCTTCCTTCCTTCCTTCCTTCCTTCCTCCTTCCCTCCCTCCCTCCCTTCCTCATTTCCTTCCTTCCCTCCCTCCCTCCCTCTTTGTCTTCCTTCCTTCCCTATTGTCTTTCCTTCCTTCCTTCCCCCCTTCCCTCTCTCCCTCTTTCTCCTTCCATCCTCCCCTTCCTCCCTTTCCTTCCTTCCATCTCTCTTTCCTTCCTCCTTCCCTTCCATCCTTCCATCACCGGGCAGCCAGTCCTCCTAGGAGATAGTGCTAGCATGCCACCCCCAAGTTAGAAAGTTTGCCCATGCCCTGATCTAAGCTGTGTAAACCCAGATATGAAATCTTCCCAATCTATCCCCATCCTCCTCTTCTCTGTCAGTTGTATTTATTTTCCCCATTCTACTTGCTCACGAGGTGTCTTCCAGAGTAGGGCTGATGTGTGTACTGAGTAAATTGTGCAGCATTGTTTCACCTTGGCTCCTCTTGATTGCAGAATTTGGGTTTTTCAAGCAAGAAAACCTGCATCTCCCCTCTTGTGAGTAACCATTGTTTACACTGGATGTCTTTTAGTGTTGTAAATGTATATGGCAGGAACTGCTAACCTTTCTCTTCCGACCCCATGGAGGTAGCTCCCAGTTTTCTGCTGAGTGCCATTGTACAGACTATGACAATCGGGGCTGCAGTCTCCCTCTTCCTCAGTAAATCATTACTGTGAGCTCTGCGCACCCACTCGCTAATCCATATATCCTGCCATCTGTCAGCTCACCTAGGGCCCTCCCATTTATCTATTTCAGTCATAGTTCTGATCACTGTGGAAGAAACAACTGCAAATTCCTGGTCCCCTGTGTACACATCTCAGTCTGCCACACAGAGTGCAACATGCCCCATTTTGACAAACCGATATGATCGGATTCCTTGTTAGAAGAGACTGCAATGCTGCAAGAGCTGTATTGATAGCAAGCAGCTTGCTCTTTTCTAGGGGAACAGCTCTGGTTTGGTTGTGTTTTCCCCTTCTCAATCACAAGTCTTAAGAACAGGTAACAGATTTAAACATTGGCATTTAAAAATTGGCCTATTAGTTGGAAACCGCCCTGAGTCCCTTTGAGGAGACAGGGCGGTATACAAACTAAGTTTTATAATAATAATAACAACAACAACAACAACAATAGAGTAAAAGCAAGCAAACTGGGCCCTGAAGAATAAGAATGAGGCACAATTCTCTGTAGTTACCGTAAGCAAAAATAAAATGCAATGAGTAGAATGGTGGACTATAATAGTTTTTTTTGGTCATGTCAGGAGTGACTTGAGAAACTGCAAGTCACTTCTGGTCTGAGACAATTGGCTGTCTGCAAGGATGTTGCCCAGGGGACGCCCGGATGATTTGATGTTTTTATCATCCTTGTGGGAGGCTTCTCTCATGGCCCCGCATGAAGAGCTGGAGCTGATAGTGGGAGCTCATCCGCCTCTCTCCAGATTCGAACCTGTGACCTGTCGGTCTTCAGTCCCGCCGGCTCAGGGATTTAACCCACTGCACCACCGGGGGCCCCATGACTATAGTAGTAGTAGTAGTAGTAGTAGTAGCAATAATAATAACAACAACAACAACAACAACAACTTTATTTGTAACCTGCCCTCTCTCCCCCCACAGGGACTCAAGGCGGTTTACAGGAATAACAAAAATGGCAAACATTTTGTCAATAAACAATAATCAAAGCAAAACATGAAATCAAATAATTCAATATAACTCATAAACAAACTGAACTCAAGGATTAGACTAAGTAAACATAATGAATACAGGGAGTCAGACTAATTAAAATACTATACATTAAAAGCATAACATAATACAATGGGACATTCCATGCCAAGACACCATCATGTCTCCAATTTTATTCAAATTTTAGCTGTAGCGCCAGTCAGGTGTTAAATTAAGTTTCCCAAAATATGAGTTCTCTAACCACAATACTTTCTGATCTAGACCCACTTATCTGAGCAGTAGTCAGTCAGCGTGTGCATGACATTTAACAAAATGTCATTTTTGGGGTCTAATAAAATTGAAACTAAATGTGTAAGAATTTTTAAATTTATTTTATTTATTAATCAATTTTATATACCACCACTCCCTGATGGCTTGGGGCGGTTCACAATATACACATGTAATACATAACATTAAAATCAAGGAAAATTTCGATCAGCAAGGTTCAAATGGCTAGTAAATTGAAATCCTGTACAGTTTTTTTTTCTGCTGATTCTGAAGAAATTAATTTTTACATGGATGTTTGTAGGTGCCTCCAAGGTCATGTGGCCAGCATGACTGCATGGAGCACTGTAACCTTCCCGCTGAAGCAGTACCTATTGTTCTACTCATATTTGCATATTTTCAAACTGCTAGGTTGGCAGAAGTTGGGGCCAACAGCGCGAGCTCACCCTGCTCCCCAGACTTGAGCCGCCGACCTTTCAGTTAGCAAGTTCAGCAGCTCAGCGGTTTAAACCACTATGCCACTGGGGGCTCCTAAGTCTGTGCTAAGCACAATTAAATTTCAACCTATTTCTATGTTTCTCAGACAGTTAGAACTGAAACAGCGTAAGTTCAGAAAGGGATTCCAGGAATCTCAGAAACACCGGAATAGCTCTAGATTAGGTTTTGCTTAGCAATCATTCAGAGAAGGTAAAGTGAAGACCTTCTAGAGTTCTTCGACAATTCCCATTATCTTTCACCATTGGTTATATTGGCTAGGATCGATGTGATGGAGGGACACACTTGTCCATCCCCTGTTATGAACCCGTGCGGGCCTTGATATCTGCTGGAAAGGCTCTTCTCTTGGTGCCACCACCGTCACAGGTGCGGTTAGTGGGGACGAGAGAGGGCCTTCTCAGTGGTGGCTCCCTGGCTCTGGAATGCCCTTCCTAAAGAGATCAGATAGCCCCAAATCTCCAAACCTTCTGTTCAAGCCTAAAACCATGGTTATTTCCACGGACTTTTGACCTGGAGCAATGTGCTATAGTCATGTGATGATGTCAGCCATTGCTGTTTGGCTTTGCTGTGTTTGAAGAAACCCAATGATCCACAAGTCTGACTTGTGTTTTAGAATTTTTTTAAAATATATATGTTATGGATTAATGTTGTCCATTTTTTGTATCCAGTCAAATTGTGTATTGTTTTGATGATACATAATTCTTTTTTATGTGTGGCACTTGAATAGCCTCCCCAAGTCCCTTCAGGGAGAAGGTAGCGGGGTACAAATAAATATAATAATAATAATAATAATAATAATAATAATAATAATAATAATAATAATGGGCAATCCTGTTCCCTCTTTAATGCAGAAAACTATTCAGTAGGGGAAAAATCTTTCTAATGTGCATCTGTATGGATGTGTTATCCCTTCGTTTTTCATTGGTTGGAATAGCATGCATGAATGAAGAGAGCAACAACCAGAAGCAGCAGCAGCAGCAGCAGCAGCAACAGCAGCAGCAGACACAACATGTTTCCAACTGGCCTGGAAAACAGGTAGAGACCCTGAGATTATGGGAAGAAGCTGTCAAAGCAAGGAAGAAAGGTAAAAATCTTTGGTGTTAGAAGTGTTGCAGTAAATACTGTTGATTTGAAGGCATTAGAATGGTGGTTCTCAACCTGTGGGTCCATAGGTGCTTTGGCCCTACAACTTCCAGAAATCCCAGCCAGTTTACCAGCTGTTAGGATTTCTGGGAGTTGAAGGCCAAATCATCTGGGGACCCACAAGTTGGGAACCACTGGATTAGGGGAAATCCAACCCCAAATAGGGAAAGAGGTTGTCCAGGAATACCTGGCCGCTCTAAACGAATTCAAGCCTCCAGGGCCAGATCAACTACATCCAAGAGTGTTGAAGGAAGTAGCAGAAGTCATTTTGGAACCACTGGCAATCATCTTGTAGAGTTCTTAGAGAACAGGACAAGTCCCAGCAGATTGGAGGAGGGCAAATGTGGTCCCTATCTATCTCCCCATAGACCTTGGCCCCCTCCTCGTGGTCATGTGTGTTCCAGTGTGCTGTTCCAGTGTGCCTTTCCAGAATAGGAAACTCCTGGCATCAAGTCCCAAATGCACTTTGTTAGAGATTTAGGATTATCTGCACATTGCACCTACCTCCAAATAACTCTACATATCACCTGTCAAGTCCAGCACTTTTTAAATTTTGTCATTTACATTTGGCCCGGCCTTTAGGTTTTAAATGCGTCACGGTGTCATTGTTCTTACTGTTTTATTATTTTGCTTGATGTTTTATTATTTGCTTATGAGTTTTATTGTTGTATTTGTATGCTGTTGTTTGTTGATGGCCTTGGCCTTTGTAAGCCGCATCGAGTCCTTTGGGAGATTTTGCGGGGTATAATAATAATAATAATAATAATAATAATAATAATAATAATAATATGCCCGTGGCAAGGCGAGAGAAAGCCATTAGGGACAGTTTCTTGGGTCTCTCACTCTGCTTTATGTATTTTTTTTTCAATTTCAGCACCCTCCCCCCCCCTTTTTTTTTTATAAGAGCGTTAACAAAAACCCCGGATAACACACAGCCCAACCAAAAAAAAATCTTGGTGTCTTCGTTTTGAGGCCTGTCTCTGGAGTTATTTGGAATGCTGATTCAGCAAATTGCATTGGATCGACCACATCAGCTTTAGATTATTAAATATGGTTTTATGTAGGTGAGCAGATGGCAACTACTGGATGGCATATCTTCTGTATCAGAAGCTAGAGCTGATGTGGTCTATCCAATGCCATTTTCTGAATCAGCACCTCAAATAACCAAACTGAATCTAAAGTTGACCAAAAATGGATTCGTAATCCTTTTGTTACTAATGTTGGAGAGTGGTCCCTGGTTTTTAAAAAAGGTTGGGAATTACTGCTCTAAAAACAGCATACTTGAGCTTACCTTTCTTTCCCAAATGTATGGAGGGTAAAGCCTCTTTTTCATTGACTCGCATGAGCATATCAAACCTCTGCCACATTCCTTTTCATGATTGCCATTTGCATAGGCAGGGGTGGAGGATGGGAAGCAACTCCTATTTAGCTGCACTGGTTGCAACCCCTATGGCATGCTGGTCATTGGTCTTGCTGCCCAAATGCCAGGAACAGCACAAAGCAGGCCAAGAATGAGATGCACATTCTTGGACAAGACCTTGGTTTCAGAGTACTGGTAAGCTTGGTTGCACTGTGTTGTCAAAGGCTTTCATGGCTGGAATCAGTGGATTGCTGTGAGTTTTCCAGCCTGTATGGCCATGATTCAGAAGCATCCACTCCTGACGTTTCGCCCACATCTGTGGCAGGCATCGTCAGAAGTTGTGAGGTATATTGGAAACTATATCTGTAGAAGGTCCAGGGTGGGAGAGGCAACACTTGTTGGAGGCAAATGTGAATGTTGCAATTAATCACTTTGATTAGCATTGCAAATCTGTGCAGCTTCCTGCCTGGGGGAACCCTTTGTTGGGAGTTGATTAGCTGGCCGTGATAGTTTCATGTCTGGATTTCAGAACAACACTCTGAAAGCAGGGGAACAAAAGGATTCCCCTGGGCAGGAATAACCTAGGCCAGTGTTTCTCAGCCTGGGGTCCGGACCCCTAGGGGGATTGCAGGAGGGTACCAGGAGGGTCGCCAGAGACCATCAGAAAACACAGTATTTCCTGTTGGTCATGGGGGTTCTGTGTGGAAAGTTCGACCCAATTCGATCGTTGGTGGGGTTCAGAATGCTCTTTGATTGTAGGTGAACTATAAATACCAGCAACTACAACACCCAAATGTCATGGTCTATTTTCCCCAAATTCCGCCAGTGTTCACATTTAGGCATCTTGAGTATCTGTGCCAAGTTTTGTCCAGGTCCATCATTGTTTGAGTCCATAGTGCTCTCTGGATGTAGGTGAACTACAACTCCAAAACGCAAGGTCAGTGCCCACCAAACCCTTTCAGTATTTTCTGTTGGTCATGGGAGTTCTGTGTTCCAAGTTTGGTTCAATTCAATTGTTGGTGGAGTTCAGAATGCTCTTTGATTTGACAGGGGCCTCTGTCCATCGTTATTCTCTGGATGGGTGCAAGGATTCTTTTCCTAGCAACCTCCTCAAGGAGGAGGGGGTCATGGGTTCCAGAGGAGGGGTTGTTTTGGGGTAGGGATCTGGGTTCTGTAGGGATATGGGATAATATAATGGGAGGGCCTGCGACAGAAAGTTGTGAAGGTAAACAACTGATCTATGATGGAGGAAATTAAATTTTTGTCGGTCAACATAAATGGCCTATCTTCTCCGGTGAAAAAATATAAACTGGCTAGAATGTTAACTGAACAGCATGCTGATATATGCTTAATCCAGGAGACTCATAAGAAAAAAGATAAGGAAAAATTGTTAAACTTAAAGAATTGGGACTTACAATTTGAATCAAGAGGATCAAATAAATCCAGAGGAGTAGCAATCATAATAAAGAATACTAACAGTTTTGTACTAGAGAAAAGGATATCAGATAAGGAAGGGAGATTTATAATGATAATGGGAAAATTAAACAATAGTGATATCTCTATTGCAAGTGTATATGCGCCAAACAAAAAACAAATAAGTTTCATAAATAAAACATTTGCCAAAATTGAAAAACATGCAAAGGGCGAAGTAGTCATTGGGGGAGATTTAAATACGGAGTTATACATGAATAGAAGAAGCTTAGGGGTTAGTCCCCCAAAGTTAGAATGTAAAGTCAATTTTAAAAAATGGAATCTAATCAAGGCCCATAACAGAATAGGTGAAGAGAGTATGGCACCAACTTTCTATTCACACAGACATTCTAAATTCACAACTATAGACTACTTCATAGTTGGAATTAATAACTCTAGAGAAATTAAAGAGATAAAAGTAGGGAAACAATGGCCAGGAGATCATGCTCCGATTTCGCTTAAATTGGGAGAATCTGTAAGGAGACTCACAAAGAAATGGAGATTTAATCCAAAGGTAACTTTCAAAGAAAAGGACAAACAAGATATTAAAAATCAGATAAAAGAATTTTTTTTAATAAACAGACAACCAGAATTAAAAGAAGAGTTAATATGGGATGCTTTTAAAGCTACTATTAGGGGTACATGTATCACTAAAGAAATTGGGATTAATAAGAAAGAAAAATCCACTCTTGAAAAAACTAGAGGTGAGGTAGAGAACTTCCTCCAACAATTTCAAAATCACCCAACAGCAGAAAATAAGACAAGATGGATAGAGAAAAAACAATATTTGGAGAATTTAGAAAAAATTGACGCCACCAAAAAACATCTGTGGATCAAAAATGATTACCAATTCAACTCCATCAATAACTCAAAAAGTTTGGCCAGATTCCTAAAAAAAAGACAAGCTAGAAAGAGAATACTAAAATTAAAAGATTACAGGGGTAAATTAAAATCAACAGATAATGAAATTAGAGAAATTATGGCAAGTTTTTATGAGAAACTTTACGATGATAAAAATACAATAGAACAAGAAGTATATTTACATGAAAATATAGACTATCACTCACAAATAGAATTAAACAACACAATATCAAATTCAGAAATTGAAACAGTAATAGACAGTTTAAAAGTGAACTCAGCCCCCGGGCCAGATGGCTTTACCACAAATTTTTACAAAATTTTTAAAGGGGAAATTACTCCAAATTTGGTCATACTTTTCAATGAAATCATGGAAGGAGGTAAAGTTCCAGACTCCTGGAAGTACTGTGAGATAATAACAATTCCAAAACCAAATAAAGACGAGACAGATCCTAATGCATATAGACCTATCTCCCTTAGTAATGTGGATTATAAGATCTTTACAAAAATCATAGCAAACAGAATAAGAGAAAAAATCCCAAAAATAATCCATGAAGATCAACATGGATTTATAAAAAATAGGAAAATAGCAGACCCTATCAGGATCATTCTAAATACTCCAAGTCATGCTACAGTTAATAGATCCAAACTGCTTATAGTAAAGCTTGACTTTCAAAAAGCATTTGACTCAATAAACCATAAATACCTGAATAAAATATGTGAGGCAAGTGGAATGGGGGAAAAATTATGCAAAGTAATAAAAGAGATATACAGCAGAAATAAGGCAGTCATAAATGTAAATGGGGTTGATTCGAGACAAATTAGTATAAAGAGTGGAACTAAACAAGGATGCCCACTCTCTCCACTATTATTTGCATTGGCCATTGAACCTTTAGCAAATTTAATTAGACAGGACCAAACAATCAAAGGATACAAGGCGGGCAAAGAAGAAATAAAAATAAACCTTTATGCGGATGATGTTATAATAATTTTAAGCGACGTGAAAGAGTCGCTAAGTTCATTGGTCAAATTAATAAAGGAATTTGGGGAAATCTCAGGGCTTGCAACTAATTTAGGTAAAACAGAAATTCTCCATAAGAATTTAACATCGAAAGAACTAAAAATCGCCCAAAATATTATAGGAGTGAAACTGGGAAAGAAGTCATTAAAATACTTAGGAGTAGAAATTCCAAAGAATTTAAATAATATTATCCAATCAAACTTCAACCATTTATGGAAATCTACAAGCAAAGCACTTAAAACCTGGGGGAAGAATTTTCGGGACATCACTTCTAGACTTAAAATTTATAAAATGAAGATTCTACCCAAATTCTTATATTTATTTCAAAGTCTGCCAGTAAACATCTCGGCAAAACTCTTTAAGAAGTGGGACAATTCCATCAAGAAATGGGTAGTGGGAGGGAATAAAAATAGAATTTCTAATTTTATATTCTATGGCACCCAAGAAATGGGGGGATGGGGAGCTCCATCCCTGGAGCTGTATTATGAGACATGCCATATCGCTAAATTAATAGAATTGGAATTGGAAGGGGGGAGAAAATGGGTGAAATTAGAGAAAGAATTAAACGATTGGAAAAAGGGCTCATTTATGGGAGAAAAAATTGATAAAAAAGAGCTTAATAAATTAAGAGAGGGCCCCCTCCTCTCAACATTGTATGTTTGGAAGAAATGGCAAAATAAATTACAAATAAATAAAATAGATCCCTTTCCACTAGAAACCCTAGAAAATAAAGATAAAACATTTAGGAATTTAATCAGGTCCCTGAAAGAGAATGGAATAAAGAAGGTAGGAGACCTCTTGAAACCTAATGGAGATATTAAGAAATGGGATGAGATAAAGGACAAATGTGGTTCAAAGTATTGGATAGCTTGGTTGGGCTTGTCGAAAAGAGTACAAGAAATAAAAAAGAAAGAAACATCAGAAGCTCCATTGGATAGAATAATAGGTTGGAAAATAGAAAAAGAGAAAGGCATTATAGGGGAAATATACAAGGAACTAATAGCCTTATCCTACAATACAAAACATACTTTAGTAGAGGCCTGGAAACAGGATATAAACTTTAATGAAAACTTAGTAAACTCCTGGATCAATAAAACTCAAAAAATTAAACATCTAAGAATCAAAGAAACACAAAAGAAAATAATTTCAAAATGGTATAGGACCCCCTCTCAATTGGCTCACATTATGAAAAACACTTCTAACAAATGCTGGCATAAATGTGGGGAGACTGGTACTTTCTCACACATGTGGTGGGACTGCTCTGAAATCCAAAAATTCTATAATACTGTTAGAGAAGTAATAGAGGAAATAATAGGGCAAAAACTACATTGGGATAAAGCTCGATTTCTGTCCCTCAACATAGAGGTAAAGGAGGGAAACAACGAATGGTCAGAGATATTGAAATTTATGATAGCTGCTACACATGCCACAATCGCCAGAGGTTGGAAAGATAAAACAAGGTGGGACCTGAAAACTTGGTGGTCTTATCTTTCTGAATATTTAATTAGTGATTTCATTTATGAAAAGAAAAATAAATATTTGAATATTCAGTCAAGACAAGATTGGTTTAGAAAATGGTCTTGTTTAATCGAAAAAACGGAAGGAAAAGATAGGTACAGAACTTTAAATCAGGCCTTCCAGACAATTAAATCAATGAATTGATTCAAGTAACCCAGATGGGGGTGGGAGGGAGGTGAGGAGAGGGTGGTAAGGGTGGGTGGGTGGGGAGGGGTTTTTAAAAGGGTGATTAATCAAGATTTATGGTTAAGGGAAGCACAATTGGAACCTGTATCCTAGACATAAAAATTGTAATCAGTTTTTGATATTGTCTTTTGATGCTAAGGTTCATATTGTATTGTTTTGTTATCCAAAATAAAAAATTAAAAAAAAATTAAATAAAAATGCTTTGGAAAAAAAAAAGAATGCTCTTTGATTGTAGGTGAACTATAAATCCCAGCAACTAAAACTCCCCAATGACAAGATCAACCCCCAAGCCCACCAGTATTTAAATCTGGGCGTATTGGATGTTTGTGCCAAATTTGGTCCAGTGAATGAAAATACATCCTGCATATCAGATATTTACACGATGATTCATAACAGTAGCAACATTACAGTTATGAAGTAGCAACAAATATGATTTTAAGATTGGGGGTCACCACAACATGAGGAACTGTATTAAGGGGTAGTGACATTAGGAAGGTTGAGAACCACTTACGTAGGCCATGAAGCTGCAATAATAATAATAATCATCATCATCATCTTTATTTCTACCCCGCCACCATCTCCCCAATGGGGACTCGGAGCGGCTTACATGAAGCCAAGCCCAAACACAGATTACAGCAGAATAAAAAAGGGTAGCTCATTATAGTAGAGGTTGTGGAATCAAGCTTTCCCACACCCCGGGGGGGGGGGGGCACTCCAATGACAGAACGTTGAGGCTAAGCAATAGTGTGAGGTTGTAGCATTGATTGCAGTGCTAATCAAGGTGATTAATTGCAGCATTCACACTTGCCTGCAACAAATAAGACTTCTTTCTCCCACCCTGGACCTTTCCCAGATATATAAACCTCCCTTGCTTAGTTTCCTATATACCTCACAACCTCTGAAGATGCCTGCGATAGATGTGGGCAAAACGTCAGGAGTGGATGCTTCCGGAACATGGCCATACAGCCTGGAAAACTCACTTGGGTTTGCTCTCTTTTACCTACAACTCTGCTTTAAACCCCTTTTGCTTTGCACATTGTATTGTTGGGAACCATTTTTCAGCAGTTATCCCACAAAGCTCTGATGTATATGACGCAGAATCCTAAGGAACCTGATGGCCGGAACAGGCTGCTTTCATATACAGTAAGACTATAGGTCAGGGCCATAGGATAATGTAAAAGCACATGCTATGCAAGCAAAAGGGGACAACCCTTTGCCTTTTGAGTTTAAATTTTTGGGTTTACACAAAATAATAATAAAAATTGTTGTTGTTGTTGTTGTTGTTATTATTATTGATTAGCCCTTAGACCAGTGTTTCTCAACCTTCCTAATGCCTCGACCCCTTAGTACGGTTCTTCATGTTGTGTTGACCCCCAACCTTAACATTTCATTGCTACTTCATAACTGTAATTTTGCTACTGTTATGAATCGTAATGTAAATATCTTATATGCAGGATGTATTTTCAAATCCCAAATACCTAATATGCCCAAATTTGAATACTGGTGGGGTTGGGGGGAGATTGTCACTTGGGAGTTGTAGTTGCTGGAATTTATAGTTAACTTACAATCAAAGAGCATTACGAACTCCACCAGTGATGGAATTGAACCAAACTTGGCACAAAGAACTCCCATGACCAGCTGAAAATATTAGAAGGGTTAGGTGGGTTTTGCCTTGAGTTTTGGAGTTGTAGTTCACCTACATCCAAAGAACACTGTAAACTCAAACAATAATGAATCTTGATGTCAAACTTGGCATGAATACTTAATATGCCCAATCATGAACACTTTTGGGAGTTTGGGGAAAATAGACTTTGACATTTGGGGGTTGTAGTTGCTGGGATTCATAGTTCACCTATAATCAAAGACAATTCTGAAACCCACCAACGATAGAATTGGGGCAAACTTCCCACACCCACACAAAAACTGCATGATCAATAGAAAATACTGTGTTTTCTGATGGTCTTTGATGACCCCCCTGACGTCCTCTGGTGACCCCCTCCAGGGGTCCCGACGCCCAGGTTGGGAAATGCTGCCTTAGACCATATCACACCAAACCAAACAAAGCTTGATAAGACTTGATTGCACTCTATGTAGTAAGTTAAAATAAGACACTTATAACAATATAGTAAATAAATATAATAAAACCGAGTATATACATCGTATTTTCTTATCACTCCTTCAATTTACCCCTACCAGCCCCACATAATGTGGTTCTTAAACCTAGTGTTTTCCTTAAATACAGAGCTGTTTTATATGTTATTTTTGGGCCTTGGCCACACATAAAATATGTTGTTCTGATGTGAGATTCCCAATACATAGTCTGTCTGATATATGGACAAAGGTAGAAGTCTCTCCCCTTCTGACACAATTTACAATCAAATAATATGATTTGTGGTTTATGCATCTTGAAAAAAATGCTACTTCAAAACCTTGTGGAGCTGCTGCTGGTCAGAATATGGAGCTAGTTAGACAATTGGCTTTCCTGGCAATTTTCTGGAAACTTAAAGTAGTGCAAAATGCTGCTGCCTGGCTTCTCGCAGGGGCTCCAGCGAGGTGCCACATCACTCCAATCTTGCAGCAACTGCACTGGTTGCCGATTGAGCACCTTCTTCAAAGTGCTGATTCTTACCTTTAAGGCCTGGGGCCAGAGTACCTGAGGGACCACTTCACCCCCTACCAACCCCCGAGATCCCTCAGTTCAGACGATCAGAATCTCCTTGAAGTTCCCAATTTTAGGACCTTTCACCTGATGTCTGCTAGGCGTAGAGCATTCATGGTGGTGGGTCCTTACCTGTGGAATGCCTTGCCAGTGGAAACATGAGCTCTCTGAGACTTACTGTCTTTTCGTAGAGCTTGTAAAACTTATTTATTTAGGCTGGCATTTGAATCTTGCTGATTGAAATTTTTCTTTGATTTTAAATGTAATGGGATTGCATATGTATATTGTAAACCGCTCCGAGCCTTCGGGGAGTGGCGGTATATAAAATTGATTAATAAATAAATATAAAGAAATAAAATAAGTTGTGATGTGCTCCACAATTTATTATATGCTAACCTTTGACTGGAAATATTTGTGACTTTGTATAAAACGTGAACGCTAGACCTGATAGGTTTAACTCTTGTGCAGAGATGCAGCTTGTTTGCTTTTTGACAAGATAATAGGGACGAAGTAGAGCAATGTTGTCACTGAATGGCTTAATTGCAACCCCTTTCCTCCACCTCCCAATTTTGATTGCAGAAAGTCAGCAGACTCTGAGGCCAACTACAGTCAAGCAAGGTAGGGTCAGATACGTTTCTATCGTAAGGCTGGACTTTCAGCTCTCTTAACCTCCTCCTCCTCCTCGAAATGCCAACGGGGTGCAAAGGTGGCCGTTTCCAGGGTAAAATAACCGTTGTTGCTGGAATGAAGACAGCACACCTGGGGTGGGGGATCCCATTGGACTGAATGTAGGGCCACCTTTCTCTTCACCTTGGGTGCATCCTGCAGTCTGTTTCTCATCGCCTCTGTCCTCAGTTGTGCAGTCTGCTTATGTGTGTAAGCGTAGCCCATTGAGCATTGTGGAAATAACACTGCAAAAGCCAAGCTTGATGTGAAAGGAATGTGGATTCTGTATAATGTGCTGAAAGGTGTATGTGAGTGGCTTTATGACTTGGCTTCATGCCTGAATGTTGCTCAGGTTGAGGTTTCTAAGGGCCCCAGGTTTTATTTTCCATCCCCCCCTTCTCCACATGAGCATGGGATGCATTCAATGGCTAGCCAGCAGGTGGTGCTGAGACATCAGAGGTATATTTCTGCCATATGCTTTTCTATCTTCCTTCTGTGCAGCTAGCCCCAGGTTTCACATTCCAGAAGAGAAACCCTGGTGTGCATTTCTAGCAAAGATGGAAACTGTGCCAACCAATGGGGTTTGATACCCACATCTTATTAACTGGGGTGTTGCAGTGGCTAATGAGCTCCGCTGACTAAAATATTCCACTAATTATAGTTAAACTGCATCTTAAGAATGAAATAAGCAGGTAAATAGTGAAACCAGCTTTGTGTATCGGTCCCTAATAATGACTTTTTAAAACCTTCACAGAATGTCAGTACAACTTTGAGAAGGCTATAGAGTACGTACCATTCGGTATGTACACTCTCCTCTACTTCTAATGTTCCTCATGAGAGGATTTTCTGCTAATACTGTGCTGTTTTTATGAACAAATCCCCCCTTTTATACTAAAAAATAAAGTTCCAGGAAATGTCTTGAATTTGTATGAATTGCATGAAACAAATTACCATAGCTTATAGAACTGTTAGTTCTTATTTTGTTTCACATTTTAAGTAGATGCTGTTTAAGAGTACATATTGTTGTAGCAAGAAATGAGATGTCAAAGCAAAGAATGTATAGATGGGTATGCTTTTTAAAAATAAAGGCTTAACACTTTGGGTTGTTGTGAGTTTTCCGGGCTATATGACCATGTTCCAGAAGCATTCTCTCCTGACGTTTCGCCTGCATCTATGGCAGACATCCTCAGAGTTTGTGAAGTCAGGCTTAACAATTTACCAGGAAACCGAAGGCAACAGTATTATTTATTATTTATTACTTCGCTTATATACCGCAATTCTCAGCCTAATGGCGACTCATTACGGTGTACAACATGGAAAAACAGGTGCAAAAATTCAACATACAAAAAATAATACACAGTACATCATTATCAAAACATCTCATCAAAAACATTAATATAACTACAAGCCATTCCGAGTCGTCTCATCGTCAAGTTCACAATCCAATATCATTTCCGTTGTTCCATTCCTATGGTCGAGTTACCCGTCATTGCACTACTATTCAAATGCCTTCTCAAACAACCAGGTCTTTAACTTCCTGCGGAATATCAACAGGGAGGGGGCTAGCCTGATGTCTACGGGAAGGGTGTTCCACAGCCGAGGAGCCACCACCGAGAAGGCCCTATCTCTCGTCCCCGCCAGCCGTGCCTGTGACGCAGGCGGGATCGAGAGCAGGGCCTCCCCAGAAGATCTCAAAGTCCTCGTGGGCTCATAGGCCGAGAGGCGGTCAGTTAGGTATCTTGGGCCGGAACCGTTTAGGGCTTTATAGGCCAATGCCAGCACCTTGAATTGAGCCCGGTAGCAGATCGGCAGCCAGTGGAGCTGGTACAGCAGGGGGGGTTGTATGCTCCCTGTGCCCCGCTCCTGTTAGTATCATGGCTGCCGCACGTTGGACCAGTTGGAGCTTCCGGGCCGTCTTCAAAGGCAACCCCACCTAGAGAGCGTTGCAGTAGTCTAAACGGGATGTAACCAGAGCGTGGACTACCGTGGCCAAGTCAGTACAAGCAGATAACCTATTTCCAATTCCTCAATAGCCATTAGCTGAACAGCTGTTGTTGTCGAAGGCTTTCATGGCCGGAATCACTGGGTTGCTGTGAGTTTAATAATAATAATAATAATAATAATAATAATAACAACTTTATTTTTATACCTTGCCAACCATCTCCCCTAGGGGACTCGGGGCAGCTTACAAGGGACACGCCCAAAATTACAATAAAAACACACATGTAAAACACTTAACCAATTAAAATATCAGATAAAAACAAATAACAGCACAATTGAAATCAATATAAAAACAATACGGCTGAAAGAAACTTAGCTGAGGTACAGATTCAATGAGTGCAATACGTTTTTACAGGAGCGCAGGAAAGTGCAACATACAGTAAACTGAGCAGGAAATACTGTCATAACATATGTTGAGGTAGAACGTATGCCAGTGTAAAGTGCAGAACTTCAAGTAGGGACAAGAAAGTTACTGGTGAGCTGCTTAGTCAAAAGCGCACCGGAACATCCAGGTTTTTAGTTGACTACGAAAGGAGGACAAGTTGGGAGTCTGTCTGCTCTCCCTAGGGCCGGGTGGTCACCACCGAGAAGGCTCTCTCCCTCGTCCCCATCAACCGTGCATGTGACGGCGGGGGGGGGGGGGGGGGGGGGGAGAGAGCTCCCCAGAAGATCTCAAGGTACGCACTGGTTCATAGAGGAAGATGCGATCGCAAAGATAAGCAGGTCCCGAACTGTTTAGGGCTTTATAGGTGATGACCTGCACCTTGAATTGGGAACGGAAACTTATTGGAAGCCAGTGGAACTGTTTAAACAGGAAGGTTGACCACTCTCTGTAACCAGCTCCCGTGAGTAGTCTGGCTGCAGATCTCTGGATCAACTAGTTTCCGGGCCGTCTTCAAGGGCAACCCTACGTAGAGTGCATTGCAGTAATCCAACTTAGAGGTGACTAGGGCATGGACCACCATGGCCAGATCAGTTTTCCAGGCTGAATGGCTATGCTCCAGAAGCATCCCCTCCTGGTGTTTGCCCACATCTATTGCAGGCATCCTCAGAGGTTGTGAGGTCTGTTGGAAACTAGGCAAGTGGGGTTTTATATATCTGTGGCATGTCCAGAGTAGGAGAAAGAACTGTCGTCTGTTTGAAACAACTGTGAACGCTGCAATTGAATGGCCTTGCAGCTTTAAAGCTTGGCTGCTTCCTTCCTGGGGAATCCTTTGTTTAGAGATGTTAGCTGGCCTTGATTGTTTCATATCTGGAATTCTTGTTTTCTGAGTGTTGTTCTTTCTTTATTGTCCAGATTTTAGAGGGTTCTTTTTAATGCTGGTAGCCAGATTTTGTTCATTGTCATGGTTTCCTCCTCTCTGTTGAAATCGTCCACATGCTTGTGGATTTCAATGGTTTCTCTGTGTAGTTTGACATGGTAGTCTGTCCAAACGCATCTCCCTCTATGAACCACTGCACAGACTAAGATCTTCCAGGGAGGCCCTGCTCGCTGAGCACCTAATGAACCAAAAAGTGTTTTTGCCACACATCGAGGGAACCACTGACCGCATAGGGAAGCTGATGAGGAAACACAACATACAAACTATCTGCAGACCCACTTAGAAAATCCAACAAATGCTACGTTCAGCAGGAATCTAACATATACTATGCAGCTGTGGACAGAGGGACCACCAAACGCAGCATTGCCCAAACATGAATCAAGGAACATGAAAGGCACTGCAGACTACTTAAACCAGAAAAATCAGCCATAGCAGAGCACCTGATGAACCAACCTGGACACAGCATATTATTTGAGAACACAGAAATGCTGGACCACTCTCACAACCACCATGTCAGACTACACAGAGAAGCCATTGAAATCCACAAGCATGTGGACAATTTCAACAGAAAGGAGGAAACCATGAAAATGAACAAAATCTGGCTACCAGTATTTAAAAAAGTATAAAATTATAACAGTAAAACAACACTCAAACACAGGGGAACTCCAGAGAGGAAACGTTTGGGACAGCTAATTATCTCTCAACAAAAGATTCCCCCAGGCACTAAAAAGCCACACCAAAAAACTGCCAGTCAATCAAATGCTAATAAAAGGTGGCCAATTGAAAGATTCAAACCTAGCTCCAACAGACTGTCCAGGGTGGGAGTTCTTCCTCCCACCCTGGACATTCCACAGATGTATAAACTCAAATTTCCTAGTTTCCAACAGACCTCACAACATCTGAGGATGCCTGCCATAGATGCAGGCAAAATGCTTCTAGAACATAGAATCATAGAGTTGGAAGAGACCTCGTGGGCCATCCAGTCCAACCCCCTGCCAAGAAGCAGGAATATTGCATTCAAATCACCCCTGACAGATGGCCATCCAGCCTCTGTTTAAAAGCTTCCAAAGAAGGAGCCTCCACTGTTGAACGGCTCTCACAGTCAGGAAGTTCTTCCTAATGTTCAGATGGAATCTTCTGTCTTGTAGTTTGAAGCCATTGTTCCGTGTCCTAGTCTCCAGGGCAGCAAAAAACATAGCCATACAGCCGGGAAAATCTACAACAACCCAGTGATTCCGGCAATGAAAGCCTTCGACAATACAAAAATAATAATTATTAGAGTGGTCCAGCATCTTTGTGTTTTCTCAAATAATATGCTGTGTCCAGGTTGGTTCATCAGGTGCTCTGCTATGGCTGACTTTTCTGGTTGAAGTAGTCTGCAGGGCCTTTTGTGTTCCTTGATTCGTGTGGACATTTCTTCATTTGGAAGTGAGAGGAATCCATTTGTTGGATTTTCTTAGTGAGTCTATATATAGTTGTAGGTTGTGTTTTTTCATCAGCTTTGGTTTCCTTAATGTGTGGTAAGAACACTTTTCCTCTGGGATAATGCCTGCCATAGATGTGGGCAAAATGTCAGGAAAGAATGTCAGGAAAGAATGCTTCTGGAACATGGCCAGACAGCCTGGAAAACTCACAGTAAGCCAGTGAACTGCTGCTGTTCTGATGAGAACATAACCTGGCAGCAGAAGGCCTAAAGATGGATGGGGTTCCATAGGGACAGGTTTCATAGCATAAGGAGGGCTGGATTTGCAAGAATAAAGCAGTATTCCACACATTTGCACATTAAAGGTTTATTTTAAGGACTGCCCTGTCCATGGTTCAAGATTTCCCCTTTGTGTTTCCCTTTACAAACCAACCCTGGTGTCCTTTTATATCTTGTGTCTGTTTTTTAGAAGCTGCTAACCTGTGCCAAACGTCTACTGCGGCTACTACACCGGTGACCCTTTCCACTCCCTTCAATATCACCTCTTCGGTGGCATCGGGAACCATCACTAATCCGGTCACGGTGGCGGCCGCCATGAATATGCGAAGCCCCGTGAACGTCTCAAGCGCGGTTAACATCTCCAGCCCCATGAGCCTCGGCCACCCGGTCACTATCACCAGTCCTCTGTCGATGACCTCTCCGCTAACGCTCACCACGCCAGTGAATTTACCGACTTCAGTCACAGCTCCGGTGAACATCGCCCACCCGGTGACCATTACCTCCCCCATGAACCTCCCGACCCCAATGACGCTAGCTGGTCCGTTGAATATAGCAATGAGGCCCGTGGAGAGCATGCCTTTCCTTCCCCAGGCCTTGCCCACCTCTCCCCCTTGGTAGGAAGAAAGCAAAACAAAACCTCACGGCAGTATTAAAAAAGAAGAATGAGAAGCAAGTCCATACCAGCAGTTATCTTGTTTTGTTTTGTTTTGAGTTAGCAATGGATTGTGAAAACCAGCCTAATTTTGCTGGGGCAAAAGTCACGCACCGGCTTTATTTGTTTTTTTAAAAGACACTTTATTCATAGTGTTCTGAATTAGTTGGCTGGCTGTTGATCTGTCACTGGGTCCCTTGGTTTCCTTCCACTTTGTAGAAGTGTCCAAAGAGGAACCAGTGAGAGGCGGATCCAGTTTACATGTATCTTCAGTTTAAAAAGCATTGTGAATAAGCCTAGAAATCACGAATGGTGAAATGGTTTGAATCAAAACACTAAAAGTCAGTAAAGGAATGCATGGTGGTGATGGATCACTTTTAATTTGCCAGCTCTGTATCCCTCTGATTCAGAAAGTAGGTTTTGTAGCATTGTTGTGGGTTTTTTTTTTTTAAGTAAATGCATTTCATGGTCCTATTTTATTTTTAATGCATTTTGAGTAATTATGCATTTTTACCTTTTTTGGGAATATGATGATTTCAGGCCAAATTCCCTATGGGAAAAAAGTGATACCAGCTCTGATATGCAAAGCATATATGGTGACTTTTATCATTCTAACCTCTCAATAACAATAGGGATTGCAACCTAATATTTGGAGATGTAAATAACGACGTGACATATTACCCTAAGGGAATTATAACATCATAGTCGATGTAATTGAGAAGAAAAGAAGGAACTGTTTTAATGTTTGGAAGGGGAAACGGCTGTCGCTGGCGGAAGAGGATTTGGAACGGACGCGAGAACAGTCTCGGGTCAAAATCCAGTCGGGACTCTTTCTGAAGAGCCAGTGGTAGGCTTTGGAAAACGGGGGTGGGGCGGGGAGGGATAATGCTTTAAGATGGAAGACTGTGGAGGTGCTGGGGTAGGATTTGTATCTGCCCCCTCATTCTCTCAATCAGAGCCTGCTGGTGTTGTGATGGCAAGAGCAGGCTGTGTTCACTAGAAGTTTTTTTTGTTGTCTTATAATATAAAATGGTATACAGTTTTTATTCTAACCACTAACTAGTTAGGATGCCCCCTTCAGGACAAGCCAAGAGTGCATCTTATTGTTTTGTGTTTACCCCTTTCTTCTCCCCTTTCAATCAAGTGTTGTGCGCTCTCTTCGATTTTGTAAATATTTACAGGAAAAATCTCCCCCTCCCTCCCCATCGTTTGTACTTTTTAGTTACTTGTGTTAACACCTAGTTATTGGCTCATGGGGTTTCCCAGTAACTGTCTGGCCCATCCAGTGAAGTGGAAATCCCTGCCTCCTTTTATGCCCCCCCCCCCCCACAAAGGGTCACATTTAAAGCACCCATCAAAATGACACATTTTATTTCTCCTATATCTGTACATAAAAGTAGTATGGAAAATCTAGGGAAGAGATTGATTTTTCTTTTTAGCCTATCATGTCACAATCACTTTGTTGTCAAATACGTGCCCAACAATTGGAAGGAATCAACGAGGCTTCCTCTGATCACAACAGTGGTGACGGTGCCGTAGTATTTGATATTTGGGCTTTTTTTAATGGGATGCTGGCGAACCTGAGAGGGTCAAAAACCCACTGTTTTTGTGTTTTATACCCATTGTGTCAGTGTAAAAGCAGCATCTTTCGTACTTCTTTGAGACAGACGTCTGGGTTCAAGAGACGGCTGTCCCGATTATGTGAAAACAGTTCTAGGGGCTTGGACTACATAGTAAAAAAAATTAAAAACAAAAATGGGGAAAATGATAGAACTTAGTGTAAAATAATTTTATAAATGATCTTTTTGTACCTTAGGACATCAAATTGTACAACTTTTGTATATATAAAAGCTTAGGAACTTCCTGTGTAGCAAAAAGAACACATTCCTACACTTCTAATGTATATGTTTGTTATAATGTCATGTAAACATATGCCCTATGTTTGTGCCTTTTAATTAGTTTGTCTCAATAAACAGAAAGGTAGAGACTTTGTTGTTCTGTACATTGCCCATTTGCGGTTGAAGCTTTCACCCAAGATTAACCCTTCAGGCAGTGGAAAAGGTAAAGAGTTCTGGTGCTACTTTACGTCTAACTCAGTTCCTCATGTTGTGGTGACCCCCAAACATAACATTATTGTCGTTGCTACTTCATAACTGTAATTTTGCTCCTGTTATGAATCGTAATGTAAATACCTGATATGCAGGATGTATTTTCATTCACTGGACCACATTTGGCACAAATACCCAATATGCCCAAATTTGAATACTGATGGGATTTGAGGGGGGGGGGGTTGATTTTGTCATTTGGGAGTTGTAGTTGCTGGTATTTATAGTTCACCTTCAATCAAAGAGCATTCTGAACTCCACCAACGATGGAATTGAACCAATCTTGCTGCACAGACTCCCAAGACCAACAGAAAATACTGGAAGGGTTTGGTGGGCACTGATCTTGAGTTTTGGGACTTGTAGTTCACCTATATCCAGAGAGTACTGTGGACTCAAACAGTGATGGATCTGGACCAAACTTGGCACAAATACTCAATATGCCCAAATGTGAACACTGGTGGAGTTTGGGGAAACTAGACCTTGACATTTGGGAGTTATAATTTCTGGGATTTATAGTTCACCAATCAAATAGCATTCTGAACCCCACCAACGATTTATTTTTACGATTTAATTTTAATTGGGCCAAACTTCCCACACAGAACCCCCATGACCAACAGAAAATACAGTGTTTTCTAATGGTCTTTGGCGACCCCCCTGACACCGCCTCACAGCCCACCCAGGGGTCCCGACCCCCAGTTTGAGAAACGCTGGTCTAACTTCTCATTCTTTTGCTGATTCTTGAACAGGAATGGTTGGACCAGCACTAGTCCGGGTTCCTCTATGTGGATTGTTGGATCGCACTCATTGTTTTGATGATGGATCAGAAAGACTAGTTAAAATATATGTTCTGTGTTGGTTCCATTGAGGACTCAAGAATGGTGTTCCATAGCTGGAGAGCAGGATTAGGGAGACTAAGATCCACTAGGTAGTTAGGCCTACAACAGTGTTGCTCATCCTTATGGTTGGGACCCCTAGGGGGGTTGTGAAGGGAGGGGGGTTTCAGAGGGGTCACCAAAGGCCATCAGAAAACACATATTTCTAGTGCTCTTAGGAACCCCTTTGGCAGAGAAAGCTGAAGATCTCTGTCCTGTCTTTCTCTTCCTTTTTGGAAACAGACTACGAATCCTCCCACCAAAAGCCCTCCTCCTCTGTGATTGGCTGGCCTCTCAGCCAAGGGGAGCGCTGTTTCTGAGACTCCAAGCAGGAAGGGGAGAGCAGGCGTGCTCAGCACATGGCAGTGTGGTGTGCATGTGCGGACGAGGGAGAGTATGTGAGGCTGGAGGGATGCTCGTGCCAGCAAGTCCCTTCAAGACGGGGAAAAGCGCCCAGGTAACGGGACTGAGAATGACCCAGCAGCATCAGGAGGAGAAGCTAGAGCTGACAGACAGGTGCTCATAATAATTTTATAAATACTTTATTTTTGTACCCCGCCTCCATCTCCCCAGAGGGACTTGGGGCGGCTTACCTATGGCACAATGTGCCTAAAACAACACATAAAATAAACATATAATAGAAGATTAAATCAATCTATATAAATAAAAATGTAATGTTCGTTTGTGGGATTAACATAACTCAAAAACCATTGGACGAATTGACACCAAATTGGGACACAAAACACCTTTCAGGCCAATGAGTGGCCATCACTCATAGAAACACTGAAAAACAGCAAAAGAGACAAAAAATAAATTACAATGCATGCACACACATATATATACATATACACAAATATATACACACACAAAACAAAGATACACAGACTGGGCCACAGCAACGCGTGGCAGGGGTCGGCTAGTAGCATATAAAACAAAATACCCTGTAACCTATGATGAGGACTGTCGAAAAACAACCTATTGTAAGCCGGAGCAGGGAATAGGATAATGCAAATTTTAGCTAATGAACTAAAGCATGGGATGAAAGTGCAGTTCTGTGGGCATTAATTGCAGATCATTGGGACTCCCCCCCCCCCCCACTCCCCAGATTTGAACCAGTGACCTTTCGGTCAGCAGACCTGTGGCACAGCAAACAAGTGAAGGGTTTGGGGGACTGACTCAACAGGTATCCAGAGAGCACTGAACTCAGCCAACGATGGATCTGGAACAAACTTGACCAAACTTTACACAAAACCAACATGGCCAACTGTGAATACTGGCTGGGTTTGGGAGTGATTGCCCTGGGAATCTGGGAGTTGTGGTTCACCCTTATCCAGAGAGCACTGAACCCAGCTGATATCAGATCTGGACCAAACTTGGCACACAGACCCAACATGGCCAACTCTGAATAATGGCAGGGTTTGGGAAGGATTGCTCCACGATTCTGGGAATTGTAATTCACCTACATCCTTATGCATTTTCTAATGGGAGCATTCATAAAAAACAAAAGGAAAGACTGGCTATTTTTCTAATAAATAGCGGTATACCTTACCAAACTACAAAAAACAAAGAATGCTTTTCTCAAATAACCCAGGCACCACTAGGTCCTCAAGCTAGTATTTAATAATCTAAAGCTGATGTGGTCATAATATTTTGTGGGTAGTCAGCCTCTCCCTTCCCGACATCCCTGTTGCCTCAGCACTAGAGACCAGTCACTCTTGTTGATGTGATTTTGAGGCAATGGTGTAGTAATGGTGACGCCACAGACCATATTTTCGTTCTCGTAGACCACTGGTGGTCCATGGACCACAGGTTGGAAACCACTGATTTATTTATGTGGCGCAGTGGGTTAAACCCCTGTTCTGGCAGGTCTGAAGACCAACAGGTCGCAGGTTCGAATCCGGGGAGAGGTGGATGAGCTCCCTCTATCAGCTCCAGCTCCTCATGCGGGGACATGAGAGAAGCCTCCCACAAGGATGATAAAAACATCACATCATCTGGGTGTCCCCTGGGCAACGTCCTTGCAGACGACCAATTCTCTCACACCAGAAGTGACTTGCAGTTTCTCAAGTCGCTCCTGACACGACAAAAAAAATATTATTTATTTATTTTATTATTAATCAATTTTATATACCGCCACTCCCCGAAGGCTAGGAGCAATATACACATGCAATACATAACATTAAAATCAAGGAAAAATTCAATCAGCAAGGTTCAAATGCCAGCCTAAATAAATAAGTTTTACAAGCTCTACGAAGGGATAGTAAATTAAGGGAGTGTAGTATGTTTAACTTGGAGTGGAAAAGGTGCTACTATTCCATAGCATGTTTCCTTCCCTCCTCCTCACTCTGGTTTCAAAACATACAAAGATTGGCCTACTGAGGTTTTGCCATGCCTTTTTCCCATTGAAAAAGAACAACCATTAGCACCGAACATCAGAATAGTTACTCCCTTCGCCCCCACTGAATGGGAAGGGCACATCTGCTGTCTAGAAGAGAGGGTTGAGTGCCTGACCAAACAGAAGGCAAACTTTCAAAATATTCCACGTATTGGGGGGAAATGTCGATGGACATTTGCAAGGATAGGGTTGGGTTAGTCAGTGGATTGGTATCATGTAAGTGCAATTAAAGCAGGCCACAAACTGAGTGTGAGTCATACGTGTGGCACTGTGGAAACCAAAGGGAACACTTCTTGGAGGAATCTGTCAGCTGAGAGTCACATCCTAGTAATGAGTAACATTTCCCTACTTCGATTCCAGACCACGGAGTTTGACATTGTTCCATTTTTAACCCTAATGTTTTTTCTATGCACTGAAAGTCCTATAACTCCACTATTATGAATACAAACACACATAATTTTATTAATAATATATTAATACATTTTGTTGTTCATTCATTCAGTCGTCTCCGACTCTTCGTGACCTCGTGGACCAGCCCACGCCAGAGCTCCCTGTCGGCTGTCACCACCCCCAGCTCCTTCAAGGTCAAGCCAGTCACTTCAAGGATGCCATCCATCCATCTTGCCCTTGGTCGGCCCCTCTTCCTTTTGCCTTCCACTTTCCCCAGCATCATTGTCTTCTCTAGGCTTTCCTGTCTCCTCATGATGTGGCCAAAGTACTTCAACTTTGTCTCTAGTCTCCTTCCCTCCAATGAGCAGTCGGGCTTTATTTCCTGGAGGATGGACTGGTTGGATCTTCTCGCAGTCCAAGGCACTCTCAGAACTTTCCTCCAACACCACAGCTCAAAAGCATCGATCTTCCTCTGCTCAGCCTTCCCTAAGGTCCAGCTCTCACATCCATAGGTTACTACAGGGAATTAATACATTATTATGAATAAATTTCCTTTAGGCTTTGCCAACAATCAGCAGCTGTTTAGGCATTCCTTGTATATGGCAGTTCATTGTTCTCTAATGCCAATACGATAGAAGCCTTTGCACACTGATCTGCCCTCAATTTGTCATCATCTTTTATCTGGGGAATTCTCCATTACTTCCCACAAATTGCCTTTTAACAAAAAAAAAATTTAAATGACCATGTGGTATAATTGCAGGCATTCAACCTTTCAAAAGACAGTCCACTTGCTTGAAATGCCATCACCATATTTCTTCAATATAGTCTGTACTGGTCTATACTGGGTTATACTGGGTCCATAAACCTTGTTGGGCGAGTGCGCTTAATAACAAAAGACCCTCCTCATAAATGTATAGCAGAGTAACTTATTAGCAGCAGTGTGACGCACCACCAGTAGCCCAAAGTGATGAAAAGAACAAAAACACACCAATGTTTATTATTTATTTATTTACAGTATTTGTATGCCGCTTTTCTCACCCCAAGGGGGACTCAAAGCAGTTTACACATAAGTAATGGCAAAAATTCAATGCCAGTACAAACAATTACAATTATACAATACAATTAGACATAAATTACATTAAAAATACATCAATGAGCAATAAAACAATCAGGAGCTGGGCATGTTTAGCCTGAAGAAGAGAAGGCCGAGAGGAGATATGATAGCCATGTATAAATATGTGAGAGGAAGCCACAGGGAGGAGGGAGCAAGCTTGTTTTCTGCTTCCCTGGAGACTAGGACGCAATGGAACAATGGCTTCAAACTACAAGAGAGGAGATTCCATCTGAACATGAGGAAGAACTTCCTGACTGTGAGAGCCGTTCAGCAGTGGAACTCTCTGCCCTGGAGTGTGGTGGAGGCTCCTTCTTTGGAAGCTTTTAAACAGAGGCTGGATGGCCATCTGTCAGGGGTGATTTGAATGCAATATTCCTGCTTCTTGGCAGGGGGTTGGACTGGATGGCCCATGAGGTCTCTTCCAACTCTTTGATTCTATGATTCTATGATTCTATGAATCGCCGTTCCAGTCATTGTCTTTCCGAAATGCTGCATACATTTACTTCTACTGCCCGAAGGCCTGGTCCCAAAACCATGATTTTAATTGTTTTTTAAAAGCCAGGAGGGAGGGAGCGGATCTTATCTCATTTGGGAGTGTGTTCCAATGTTATCTCTTCCATAGGAGGCTTTTCTGTATGTTTCCTTCTTTACTTCCACACTGGGCTTCTTTCTCTTGCAGATAGAATCATAGAATCAAAGAGTTGGAAGAGACCTCATGGGCCATCCAGTCCAACCCCCTGCCAAGAAGCAGGAATATTGCATTCAAAGCATCCCCGACAGATGGCCATCCAGCCTCTGTTTAAAAGCCTCCACCGCACTCTGGAGCAGAGAGTTCCACTGCTGAACAGCTCCATTCTCACAGGGCCTCTTCTCACACCAAAGTAACACTGGAGCTTCACACAGTAGCCTTTTACACACAGCAGCCTTCACATGGAAGCTTCACATATGATGGCCTTCAACCTGGGGCTTCTCTCACCAAAGCTTCTCACACCAGGCCTTCTCATACTGAGACCTACTAACACTGAAGCCTTTCTTCCACTGAGATCTCACACTGAGGGCTCTCTCAGACTGAGGCAAAGTAACACTGAGGCCTTCTAACACACTGAGGCCCTTTAACCACAGAGACCTCTCACAGACAGGGCTACCTCAGACTGAGGCCTATCATACTGAGGCCTCACTCATTGAAGTCTTCTCACACTGAGGGCTCCTCAGGCTAAGGGCTACTAAGCTACAGGCACACCCCTTGTCAATGTCAATACGAATATAGATATAACTATCTTTATAAAGAACAATGAGCGAAAGCACAGGATGGAAGTCAATGGACTCCCCCCCCCTCCCCCCGTTAGTTAGAACTGTCTTTCTTTCTCCTTCTTTCCTACTTTTTCTGGAAACCAAATGTTCTCCCACTTTCCATGTTCTTATCTCTCTCGTGTATCTATCAATTTTTATCTTATTTTATTTCATTTCTGATGTATACATAAAAAAAGATTCCCACTCATTTAAACGTACCCAAGAATGAATCTGATCAACTCTTTTGTAGAATCGTAGAATCATAGAGTTGGAAGAGACCTCATGGACCATCCAGTCCAACTCCCGGCCTCTTCTGATTCCAGGCAGTTATACTTTTCTCACACATGCACATTCAATCAGCCAGATATGACTCTCCAAATGTATAACGATTTGGGAAGGGTGTCATAGGGTAAAGGTAAAGGTTTCCCCTTGACATTACGTCTAGTCATTTCCAACACTGGGTAGTGATGCTCATCTCAATTTCTAAGCCAATAAGTCGGTGTTGTCTATAGACGCCTTCTAGGTCATGACTGCATGGAGTGCCATTACCTTCCCACTAAAGAGGTACCTATTGATCTACTCACATTTGCATGTTTTTGAACAGCTAGGTTGGCAGACTTTACTTACTTAGGCGATCTCCCGTAATCCAAGGATGATGGTCCTCCAAGAGTGATATCCTGGGGGTGGGTCCGTAGGTGGCTGTGGAGCCCTGTTCTTGATCTACATCTTCTCCCGCAGAGAGGGCATCGGTTGCCAGGTGGAAGGCGGTCTCGGTTAGGGTTGGCTTGACGCGCCTTCCTCTTGGCACGTTTCTCTCTTTCGCCCTCCATTCATGCCTCTTCAAATTCTGCAGCACTGTTGGTCACAGCTGACCACCAACTGGAGCGCTCAAGGACCAGGGCTTCCCAGTGTCTATGCCAGAGTTTTTAAGGTTGGTTTAGAGCCCATCTTTCAATCTCTTTTCCTGTCCTCCAACATTCCGTTTTCCATTCTTGAGTTCGGAGTAGATCAACTGCTTTGGGAGACGGTGGTCGGGCATCCGGACAACATGGCCGGTCCAGCGGAGTTGATGTTGGAGGAC
>NW_026844589.1:15930153-15961533 GCF_025583915.1 Anolis sagrei ordinatus | reverse complement strand
AGTTCTAAGTTGTCGTTGGGTGTATAGACGTAAACAAACAAAGGATGGTGGTTATTTGTACAAAGCCAGATTAGTTGCTAGAGGTTTTGAACAGATATATGGAGAAAATTTTAATGAGATATTTAGCCCCACAGTATCTGGTGAAGCACTAAAAATAACCCTTGCAATTGCCAGTAATAGAAATTTAAAAGTTAAACATTTTGATGTGAATACTGCATACCTTCATGCAGATTTAGAGGAAAAAGTTTATATTTCTGCTATTCCAGGTTTTGAATCTGATCTTCCTGATGGGACTTATCTTCTTAAAAAAAGTCTTTATGGTCTCAAACAAAGTGCAAGAAATTGGAACTTACATTTAGACAAAGTGTTGACAAAGTTAAATTTTGTTGCAAATAGTTTTGATCCTTGTTTGTACTCAAAAGGAAGTGGAGATACACAAATGTTTATTATAATTTATGTGGATGATGTGTTATGTATTGGATCTGAAGAACAAATTGAGGAAGTTTTTCAGAATTTAAGCAAAGTATTGAAAATCAAAAATCTTGGAGATGTTAATAGATATCTTGGCATAAATATTGCTAGAAATGAAACTGGTTTTGAATTAAACCAAACTGATAAGATTTATGATCTTTTGAAAAGAACCAGAATGGAAAATGCAAACACTGTTAATACTCCTATGGCTCTTCAGTTCTTACAACATGTAGATGGAGAAGTGTTTGATAACAATTTTATTTATCGTTCAGTTCTTGGTTCTTTATTGTATATTGCAAACAATACTAGGCCCGACATTTCGTTTTCTGTTGGTATCCTAAGTCAAAGGATTCAAAATCCTTCACAAACAGACTGGGCCGGAGTAAAAAGAGTTTTAAGATATTTAAAGCAAACAGCTGAAAAAATATTCAGAATTTGCCCAAATGACAAACAGTCTTTGGAAATCCATTGCGATAGTTCATTCGCTAATTTAAAAGGAAATAAATCTGTCACAGGATTTATAATAAAATATGCCAATACACCAGTTTGCTGGAAAAGTAGAAAACAAAACTTAGTTGCTTTAAGCACAGGAGAAGCTGAGTTTTCAGCATTATCTGATGCCTTGACATCAGTAGAGTGGATTGAATCTCTAATTAAAAATATGAACATTGATTTGGAATTACCAATACAGGTGTATGTAGATTCTCAAACTTGCATCGCATTGTGTAAGAGTCAAAATTTAAAAACGAAATCTAGATATATCAATGTTAGATATTCTAACGTGCAACAATTTGTAAAGAACAAAAGAATTGTTCTTAACTATGTGTCTTCTGTTGAAAATGTTGCAGATATTTTGACGAAGCCTCTTACATGTGATAAACATAACCAATTTTGTGAAAGACTGAATTTATAATTATATAAATATGAACTGATATAATTTTGTGGAGGAGTGTCAGGAGAACTGTAAAAATGTGCAAAATTTTATCTGTTCATTGTATGTATTTGGGTTATGTATGTATAAGTAAGTTTGTATCTTTAATTGCTGAAATGCTTGTGATGTGGTTTTGGTTAATTGGGTGCAGGTGGATCTAATTACTGTGGTTATAATGTGTTGCATCTGCCTGCAGCCAGCAGCAGCCTTCAGCAGCTTTCAGCGTCCCTCAGCGTTCTGCTATTGCTATAGCCTTGAGCTTTTGGAGAAGCTATGGCGTTTTGGAGTTTGGGACTCTAAATGTTTTGTTTAGGGTCTGATATCTGATGCAAGATGTTTGTTTTCTTACTTTTGATGTTTTCCACTATGAATTTATAATAAAGAAAGACTCTGCTAACAAAGCTGTATCTCTGGCATTGGAGACGGATTGGCTGGTGACTGCTAGAAGAGCACTTTGGTTTTCTCGATGTTTAATGACAGGCCAAGCTTCTCGTATGCTTCTGCAAAGGTGTTTAGAGTGGCTTGTAGATCTTCTTCTGAATGCACACATACGACGTGGTCATCAGCATACTGGAGTTCTATAACAGATGTTGTTGTAACCTTGGTTTTAGCTTTCAGTCTGCTGAGGTTAAATAGCTTGCCATCTGTCCGATAGATGATTTCCACTCCGGTGGGAAGCTTCCCGTCAACAAGATGAAGTATTGTAGCGATGAATATGGAAAATAAGGTTGGGGCAGTAACACATCCCTGTTTGACATCTGATTCCACCTGAAAATGGTCACTTTGGGAGAAGCTGGGGCTGACAGGAGGAGCTCATCCTGCTCCCAGGATTCAAACTGCCGACTTTTCGGTCTGCAAGATCAGCCACAGGGGCTCAATGTCATAGGGTAGATTAATGATTAATGTTAGTTATTTTGTGTGTGTGAAGTAATATAGATTGTATCTGTATATACATTTGTGTGTGTTTTAAGAAAACTGAAACAATGTAGTTCACAAAGCTCATGCAAAGTGCGTTGTAGGAAAGGAGGGAATATATTTTGCAAATGTTAAGAATATCCAGAGACTTCTGACAGAAGGGATTTCTTTCCATGTATGGATGTAACTTTGCAAAGCGTGCTAATGGATGCTAAAAATACCAGCACAGGCTTTATTAGCTACTGCACTACAATGGCAGAAGTTTCCACTCTCCAATAGCGGGAGAAAGGCTATAGCTGGCTCATACCTGAATGGAGCAGTGGGGATGCCCCTTCTCAAAATGTAGTGGTGAAATTCCCCCATTGTCAAGAGCACCATGGCCAAGGGGATGCTTTCCATAGAAAAAGGCCCAGGTGCGCAACTAAAAGGTTGGCAGTTCAAATCTGGGCAGTTCAAGTCTGTCAACTCCAGCTTTTCATGCGGGGAAATGAGAAAAGCCTCCCATAGGATGGTAACACATCCGGGTGTTCCCTGGGCAACGTCTCTGCATAAGGCCAGTTCTCCCAGCCCGGGAAACTCACAGCAACACACTCGGTTTCAAGCTTTAGGTGCTCTTACTGCCTATTAAAGGGAAAACCAGCTGATCCCTAATCCATCTAAAACACAGACATGTGTTTTTCACCTTAAGAACAGACAGGCACCTTGAGCTCTGAGGGTGACCTGGGAAGGAATCCCACTGGAGCATTGCAGCGCACCCAAATACCTGGGAGTCACTCTGGACCGTGCTCTGAACGACAAGAAGCACTGCTTGACAATCAAGCCAAAAGTGGGTGCTAGAAACAACATCATACGAAAGCCAACTGGCACAACCTGGGGATCACAACCAGATACAGTGAAGACATCTGCCCTTGCGCTATGCTACTCTGCTGCTGAGTACGCATGCCCAGTGTGCAACACGTCTCATCACGCTAAACAGTGGATGTGGCTCTTAATGAAACATGCTGCATTATCACAGGATGTCTATGCCCAACACCACTGGAGAAATTATACTGTTTAGCTGGTATTGCATCATCTGACATCTGCCGGGAGGTAGCTCGGCCTTTCATTGAATATTGAGAAAACCAAAGTGCTGTTCACCAGCCAACCCCTCTCCAATGCCAGAAATACAGCTTAATGGTGTAACATTAGAAAATGTTGACCATTTCCGCTCTCTTGGCAGCTACCTCTCCACAAAAGTCAACATTGACACCGAAATACAACACCGCCTGAGCTCTGCGAGTGCAGCATTTTTCCAATTGAAGCAGAGAGTGCTTGAGGACCGGGACATCCATAGAGAGACCAAGATGCTTGTTTATAAAGCTATTCCCCTCCAAACTCTGCTATACACCTGCGAGACGTAGACTGTCTACAGACGTCACATGCAACTCCTGGAACGATTCCATCAGCGCTGCCTCTGGAAAATCCTGCAAATCTCTTGGGAAGACAAGCGGAGAAATGTCAGTGTGCTGGAAGAAGCAAAGACCACCAGCACTGAAGAGATGGTTCTCCGCCATCAGCTCTGCTGGACCGGCCACGTTGTCCAGATGCCCGACCACCCTCTCCCAAAGCAGTTGCTCTATTCCAAACTCAAGAACAGAAAACAGAATGTTGGTGGACAGGAAAAGAGATTGAAAGATGGGCTCAAAGCCAACCTTTAAAACTCTGGCATAGACACTAAGAACTGGGAAGCCCTGGACCTTGAGTGCTCCAGCTGGAGGTCAGCTGTGACCAGCAGTGCTGCAGAATTTGAAGAGGCACGAATGGAGGGTGAAGGAGAGAAATGTGCCAAGAGGAAGGCACGTCAAGCCAACCCCGACCGGAACCGCCTTCCACCAGAAAACCAATGCCCTCACTGCGGGAGAAGATGTAGGTCAAGAATAGGGCTCCACAGTCACCTACGGACCCACAAGAATACTGATCCTGGAAGACTATCCTACTCGGCCAACGAGGGATCGCCTAAGTGAAGTGAAGTAGCCAATAATGTAAGGATCAAGGCAGTGACATCTCCGGCCCATCCTCTGTTTGGGTATCACCTTGCATGCCAATGCCTTAAATCAAGGAATAGCTTTCTAAGATCTACAGAGATAGTTGCAGGAACACCTCAGCAAGCGGGAGTCCAAAAGTGGCAGGCTAACAACAGGAACCTCAATCAGTGGCTGATGCTGGATGAGAAGCTCCCCCCTGGGCACACAGAAGAGTGGAAGACCTGGAAGGCACTGAACAGACTGCGCTCTGGCACCATAATATGCAGAGCCAACCTTAAGTAATGGGGTCACAAAGTGGAATCCACGACATGCGAGTGTGGAGAAGAGCGAACCACTGACCACCTACTGCAATGTAGCCTGAGCCCTGCCACATGCACAAAGGAGGACCTTCTTATAGCAACACCAGAGGTACTCCAAATGGCCAGCTTCTGGTTAAAGGACATTTAATAGAATGCCAAGTTTTTTAAACTTTGTGTGTGTTTTAAATACATTACAACTGAACCCTTGGTTCATTTCTGATAGTAAAGGTATAGGTTTCCCCTGGCATTAAGACCAGTCATGTCCGACTCTCGGGGTGGTGGTGCTCATCTCCATTTCTAAGCCGAAGAGCTGGCATTGTCCATAGACACCTCCAAGGTAATGTGGTCGGCATGACTGCAGGGAGCGCCATTACCTTCCTGCTGGAGCGGTACCTATTGATCTACTCACATTTGCATGTTTTTGAACTGCTAGGTGCGCCACTGGGATTGAGGCGCAGCTGGCTGAGTGTCAGCTGCATTAAGATCACTCTGACCAAAAGGTCATGAGTTCGAAGCCAGCCTGGGTTGGAGTGGGTTTCCAACCAATTGTGTGTAGCCTGTTGTCGACCTTTGCAACCCGAAAGACAGTTGCATCAGTCAAGTAGGAAAATAAGGTGCCACCTTAAAGTGTGGGGAGGCTAAATTAACTGATTTATGAGGCCATAAAGAAGACTCCAGCAAAGCATTCCAGCGGGGAAGCATGCGGGGAATGCGGAAGTGCTTCATCAGCGTCGCTGATGGTCAATGAAAGCGACAGCTCCCCTGGTGGCCAGAAAAAGTTAAATAGCCTCGGTGTATGTCTGTATATGTTTGTATGTCAAAAATTGGCATTGAATGTTTGCCATATATGTGTACACTGTAATCCGCCCTGAGTCCCCTGCGGGGTGAGAAGGGCGGAATAGAAAAGCTGTAAGTAAATAAATAAATAAAATAGGTGGGCAGAATTGCTTCTGGTACGACAAATAAAATCAGCTTTATCCACGCTTCTTTCATGGCTTCAGAGATGGAGGACAAAATGCTCTGCATTGCCTGAAGAATTTGCTCACTCCATGGGTCTTTGCTGTGGCTGCCAAGGTAGCGGGAAATGGTCAAGACTATGTCCCCCAATGGTCTTGACCATTTCCCGCTACCTTGGCAGCCAATGGGCCCAATTAATGACTTAGATGAAGGGTTAGAAGGCATGATCATCAAGTTGGCAGACAACACCAAATTGGGAGGGATAGCCAATACTCCAGAGGACAGGAGCAGGATTCAAAATGATCTTGACAGATTAGAGAGATGGGCCAAAACTAACAAAATGAAGTTCAACAGGGACAAATGCAAGATACTCCACTTAGGCAAAAAAAAAAAATGCAAAGATACAGAATGGGGGACGATGCCTGGCTCGAGAGCATGTGTTGCTGTGACCCAGTCTTGGAGTCCTCGTGGACAACAAGTTAAACATGAGCCAACAATGTGATGTGGCGGCAAAAAAAGCCAATGGGATTTTGGCCTGCATCAATAGGAGCATAGTGTCTAGATCCAGGGAAGTCTATTCTGTCTTGGTTGGACCACACCTGGAATATTGGTTGGACCACACCCGGCCAGGGGTGGCTCGTCCATTACGCGAAGTAAGCGGTCGCAGAACACTTTTTTTTGCCAGGGGCGCAGAGGCGCCTCTGTAAATGCCCCTCGACTGCCACTTGAGGAGCGCCCCCTCAGCTCACAACAGCCCTAGCAGTCCGGGGGGAGCCTTGGCTTTCTTGCCTCGCTGCCGGGCGATCCCCTTCCCGTCGGGCCCTAGAGCCTCGCCTAGCCCTTCTCATTCCTGCTCCACCCGGGTGCGTGAGCAGAGCCGGCGCTCAATTGTTCTCCGCATTCGATCCCTTCCTCATGACCGGCTCCCTTTCCCAATCCCCTGGCGCTCCACCCCTCCTCTCCTCTCCCCAATCCGCGGGTGGGCCAAGGGGCGGAGCTGCCACGCCTGGCCCGCTTTGGGTCCGGAGGCGTGTCTGAAGACCCCAGCATGCGCACCAAAAGTCGCCTCTTCTCCTGACTTTCTCTTCAGCCATTGGGACCAAGAGAGAGAGAGAGAGAGAGAGAGCCCTCCGGCTGGAGGTATCTCCCACCTCCGCTCCCTCCTTTGTTTTTGTGCCTACCTTCAGGAAAGGTGGGCATCTCCACCTCTCTCTCTCTCTCTCTTGGTCCCAATGGCTGAGGAGAAAGTCAGGAGAAGAGGTGACTTTTGGTGCACACGCCGGGGTCTTCAGGCATGCCTCCGGACCCACAGCGGGCCAGGCAAGGGAGCAAGTGTGGCAAGTGTAGTTACTGGGATGTATAGTTCACCTACAATCAAAGAGCATTCTGAACTCCACCAATGATGGAATTGAACCAAATATGGCACACAGAACTCGGCGGTGACCAGGGGAGCATTCGCACAGCTTAGGCTCGTGCGCCAGCTGCGCCCGTACCTTGGGAAGTCTGACTTGGCCACGGTAGTCCATGCTCTGGTTACATCCCGTTTAGACTACTGCAACGCTCTCTGCGTGGGGTTGCCTTTGAAGATGGTCTGGAAGCTTCAATTGGTCCAACGTGCGGCAGCCATGATACTAACAGGAGCGGGATGCAGGGAGCATACAACCCCCTTGCTGTACCAGCTCCACTGGCTGCCGATTTGCTACCGGGCTCAATTCAAGGTGCTGGCGTTGGCCTATAAAGCCCTAAACGGTTCCGGCCCAAGATACCTATCCGACCGCATCTCTGCCTATGAACCCACCAGGACTTTGAGATCTTCCGGGGAGGCCCTGCTCTCGATCCTGCCTGCTTCTCAAGCACGGCTGGCGGGGACGAGAGATAGGGCCTTCTCGGTGGTGGCTCCTCGGCTGTGGAACACCCTTCCTGTGGACATTAGACTGGCTCCATCCTTGATGATATTCCGCAGAAAATTAAAGACTTGGTTGTTCAAGAAGGCGTTCGAACAAGAAGTGCAATGATTGGTAATGACGATAGGAATGGAACAACAGAAAATGATACTGGATTGTGGTTTGGACGATGAGACGACGCTGAATGGCTTTCGTAGTAATGACGATGTTTTGTATAATGCTGGATTGTGAATTGTGTTTTTTATACTGTGTCTTGAATTTTGTTCTTCCTATGTTGTACACCACTGTGTGTCGCCCCCGGGCTGAGAACAGCGGTATAGAAGCAAAGGAAATAATAAATAAATAAATAAACTCCCACGATGAATAGAAAATATATATCAATGATTGGTTGGGGGGGGGGGGGGGGCCAAAATACTGTTTGCTTACGTTGAAACTGGGCTTCTTCGAATCATAGAATCATAGAATCAAAGAGTTGGAAGAGACCTCATGGGCCATCCAGTCCAACCCCATTCTGCCAAGAAGCAGGAATATTGCATTCAAATCACCCCTGACAGATGGCCATCCAGCTGTTTAAAAGCTTCCAAAGAAGGAGCCTCCACCACACTCCGGGGCAGAGAGTTCCACTGCTGAAGCTCTCACAGTCAGGAAGTTCTTCCTCATGTTCAGATGGAATCTCCTCTCTTGTAGTTTGAAGCCATTGTCCTAGTCTGCAAGGAAGCAGAAAACAAGCTTGCTCCCTCCTCCCTGTGGCTTCCTCTCACATATTTATACATGGCTATCATATCCCTCTCAGCCTTCTCTTCTTCAGGCTAAACATGCCCAGTTCCCTAAGCCGCTCCTCATAGGGCTTGTTCTCCAGACCTGTGATTATTTTAGTCGCCCTCCTCTAACTCTAGGATTCTCTGATTCGATGCCACTGGTGGCCCACAGCCTTCCTTCCTTCCTTCCTTCCTTCCTTCCTTCCTTCCTTCCTTCCTTCCTTCCTTCCTCTTCCTTCCTTCCTTCCTTCCTTCCTTCCTTCCTTCCTTCCTTCCTTCCTTCCTTCCTTCCTTCCTGTAGGGAGGGGTGTGTTCCAGGTGCAGTTCAAGGGATTGGCCACTAGGGCTGTGCTTTGAGAAGGGAAGGGGAAGGGGAAGGAAGGGGGAGAAGAGCAGGAGCAGAGCCTGGAGCCCAGAGCCTGCCTGGCCTGAGCCCTTCTCCGGCTTGGAGGGTTTGTGCTGGATCCCTGAGCAAGGGGGCTCTTCCAGCACCCCCTCAAAGGAGAGACAACACCCTGAAAGGAGGTAAATCCGGCAGAAGGGCGAGGGAGGAAAGGGAAAAGGGAGGAAGAGAGGAAGCATGCCAGGGCGGGCGGGTCTTCCTCGCAGAGCCATCTGCAAGCCTTTCTCTCCTCCAAAGAGATCAGTCTCTAAGCCTTGTGTTATCTTCTACCCGCCTCGGGTTAAGCGTTGGATCTGGGGATTTGTTTGTTTTGATTTGGGGGTGGGGTGGGGGGGGGGTGTCCCGAATTATTTCACCTTATCCGCTTCCCTTTGTGTGGCTTCCTACGTTCTCCCCCCTCCCTCCCTCTTCTCTCCTTGGTTGTTTTCCAAGGCGCCTGTTGGCTTCCCTTTCCTCTTTGGAAGCAGTGGGGAGGACCCCCTTCTTTCCCAGCACCCCACATCACCGCTCTGGTGGGGTATTCAAGGGGAGAGGGGCGTGTGGAGGGGAGAAAGGTAGGTGGAGGTGGGCTCTTTCTGGGATCCCTCTGGGATCACACACTCCCTGAACCTTTCCATTGGGAGGGAAGGCGAGCAGGACTTCCCCTTTCCTCCTCCTCCTCCTCTTCCTCCTCCTCCAGTTGGGAAGCCATGCTTAGTAAATAGGGGGAAATTGTGATTAATTATCCGTCAAAGTATTTATTGTGTATTTATTCTAGCTCCAGCAGACAAGAGTTCTTTCTCCCACCCTGGTCATTCCACAGATATATAAACCCATTTTCCTACTTCCAACAGACCTCACTACCTCTGAGGATGCTTGCCATAGATGCAGGCGAAACGTCAGGAGAGAATGCCTCTAGAACATGGCCATATAGCCTGAAAAACCTACAACAACCCACGATTTATTGTGTTGTCGAAGGCTTTTGTGGCAAGGATCACTGGGTTGCTGTGAGCTTTCCAGGCTGTCTTGCCATGTTCCAGAAGCATTCTCTCCTGACGTTTCGCGCACCTCTATGGCAGGCATCCTCAGAGGTTGAGAGGTCAGATGGAAACGAGGCAAGGGAAGTTTAGATGTCCAGGGTGGGAAAAAGAACACTTGTCTGTTGGAGGCAAGTGGGAATGTTGTAATCAGTCAACTTGATTGGCACTGAGTAGCCTTG
Organism: Anolis sagrei ordinatus; assembly: GCF_025583915.1. NCBI lineage: Eukaryota > Metazoa > Chordata > Lepidosauria > Squamata > Anolidae > Anolis > Anolis sagrei. The sequence goes on along the minus strand of NW_026844589.1, from coordinate 15,951,673 downwards.
CAGCTTCAAAGCCTGGCTGCTTCCTGCCTGGGACAATCCTTTGTAGGGAGATGGGAGAGAGAACTCTTTTATCTGTTGGAGGCAAGTGGGAATGTTGCAATGGGCCGCCTTGATTAGCACTGAATAGCCTTGCAGCTTCAAAGCCTGGCTGCTTCCTGCCTGGGGAAATTCTTTGTTGGGAGGTGGGAGAAAGAACTCTTGCCTGTTTGAGGCAAGTGGGAATGTTGCAGTTGATCACCTTGATTAGCACCGAATAGCCTTGCTGCTTCAAAGCCTGGCTGCTTCCTGCCTGGGAAAATCCTTTGTAGGGAGATGGGAGAAAGAACTCTTTTGTCTGTTGGAAGCAAGTGGGAATGTTGCAATGGGCCGCCTTGATTAGCACTGAATATCCTTGCAGCTGGAGGAATCCTTTGTTGGGAGGTGGGAGAAAGAACTCTTGTCTGTAAAGCTTTCATGGCCGGAATCACTGGGTTGTTGTAAGTTTTTCGGGCTGTATGGCCATGTTCCAGAAGCATTCTCTCCTGACATTTCGTCTGCATCTGTAGCAGGCATCCTTATAGGTTGTGAGGATCTCACAACCTCTGAGGATGCCTGCCATAGATGCAGGCAAAACGTCAGGAGAGAATGCTTCTGGAACATGGCCATACAGCCTGAAAAATTTACAACCCAGAACTCTTTTGGGGCAAGTGGGAATGTTGTAATTGGTCACCTTGATTAGCATTGAATGGCCTTGCAGCTTCAAAGCCTGGCTGCTTCCTGCCTGGGGGGAATCCTTTGTTGGGAGGTGGGAGAAAGACCTCTTGTCTGTTTGAGGCAAGTGGAATGTTGCAATTGATCACCTTGGTTAGCACTGAATAGTCTTGCAGCCTGGAGAGTCGTGAAGGATCATCAAAGGCCATCAGGAAGCACAATATTTTATGTTGGTCATGCGGGTTCTGTGTGGGAAGTTTGGCCCAATTCCATCATTGGTAGAGTTCAGAACGCTCTTTATTGTAGATGAATTATAAATCCCAGCAACTACAACTCCCAAATGTCAAGGTCTATTTCCCCCAAACACCACCAGTGTTCACATTTGGGCATCTTGAGTATTTGTGCCAAGATGGGGCAGATCCACCATTGTTTGAATCCACAGTGCTCTCTGGATGGAAGTGAACTACAATTCCCAAACTCAAGGTCAATGCCCACCAAACCCATCCAGTATTCTCTGTTGATCATGGGAGTTCTGAGCCCCCGGTGGCTCAGTGGGTTAAACCCCTGTGCCGGCAGGACTGAAGACCAACAGGTCGCAGGTTCAAATCCGGGGAGAGGTGGATGAGCTCCCTCTGTCAGCTCCAGCTCCCCAAGCGGGGACATGAGAGAAGCCTCCCACAAGGATGATAAAAACATCAAATCATCCGGGCGTCCCCTGGGCAACGTCCTTGCAGACGGCCAATTCTCACACACCAGAAGCGACTTGCAGTTTCTCAAGTCGCTCCTGATACAAAGAAAAGGGAGTTCTATGTGTCAAGTTTGATTTAGTTCCATCGTTGGTGGAGTTCGGAATGCTCTGATTTTAGATGAACCATAAATGACAGCAACTACAACTCCCAAATGACAAAATCAATCCCCCCCGCCCCCCAACCCCACCAGTATTCACATTTGGGCATATCAGGTATTTGTTCCCAATTTGGTCCAGTGAATGAAAATACACCCTGCATATCAGATATTTATATTATGCATCATAACGGTAGCAAAATTACAGTTACAAAGTAGCAGTGAAAATAATTGTATATTTGGGGGTCACCACAACATGAGGAACTGTATTAAGGGGTCGTGGCATTAGGAAGGTTGAGAAACACTGGTGTTTTTACATACAGCAGCCTTCATACACAATGGCCTCCAACCTGGGGCTTCTGTCACTGAAGCATCTCACACCTGGCCTACTCACACCGAGGCCTACCAACACTGAGGGCTCTCAGATTGATGACTGAGGCGTTTCATGCTGAGGCCTACCTGACACACTGAGGCCCTTTTCCCACAGAGACCTCTGACAAACTGAGGGCTACCTCTGACTGAGGCCTATCATATTGAGGCCTCTCTCATTGAGGTCTTCTCACACTGAGGGCTCCATCAGAATGACAACGAGCTAACACTCGTCTTTCATACTGAGGCCTACCTAACACACTGTGACCCTTCTCCCACAGGGATCTCACACACTGTGACCCTTCTCCCACAAGGATCTCACAGACTAAGGCCTTTCTCCCACAGAGGCTTCTCTCACACTGAGGCTTCTCCCAGAGAGACCTCTTCTCACACCAAAGTATCACTGGAGCTTCACACAGTAGCTTTTTACACACAGCAGACTTTACATATGATGGCCTTCAACCTGGAGCATCTCTCACCAAAGTTTCTCACACCAGGCCTTCTCATACTGAGACCTACTAACACTGAAGCCTACCTCACACTGAGGCCTTTCTCCCACTGAGATCTCACACTGAGGGCTCTCTCAGACTGAGGCAAAGTAACACTGAGGCCTTTCATACTGAGGCCTACCTAATACTGTGGCCTTTCTCCCACAGAGGCTTCTCTCACACTGAGGCTTCTCCCAAAGAGACCTCTTCTCACACCAAAGTATCACTGGAGCTTCACACAGTAGCTTTTTACACACAGCAGCCTTTACATATGATGGCCTTCAACCTGGAGCATCTCTCACCAAAGTTTCTCACACCAGGCCTTCTCATACTGAGACCTACTAACACTGAAGCCTACCTCACACTGAGGCCTTTCTCCCACTGAGATCTCACACTGAGGGCTCTCTCAGACTGAGGCAAAGTAACACTGAGGCCTTTCATACTGAGGCCTACCTAATACTGTGGCCTTTCTCCCACAGAGGCTTCTCTCACACTGAGGCTTCTCCCAAAGAGACCTCTTCTCACACCAAAGTAACACTGGAGCTTCACACAGTAGCTTTTTACGCACAGCAGCCTTCACATGGAAGCTTCACATATGATGGCCTTCAACCTGGGGCTTCTCTCACCAAAGCTTCTCACACCAGGCCTTCTCATACTGAGACCTACTAACACTGAAGCCTTTCTTCCACTGAGATCTCACACTGAGGGCTCTCTCAGACTGAGGCAAAGTAACACTGAGGCCTTTCATACTGAGGCCTACCTAACACACTGAGGCCCTTCAACCACAGACAGGGCTACCTCAGACTGAGGCCTATCATACTGATACCTCATTCATTGAGGTCTTCTCACACTGAGGGCTCCCTCAGGCTGAGGGCAACTAAGCTACAGGCACACCCACTTATATAGAACTGCAGCTTTTGCTGAGTCATAGAATCATAGAGTTGGAAGAGACCTCATGGGCCATCCAGTCCAACCCCATTCTGCCAAGAAGCAGGAATATTGCATTCAAAGCACCCCTGACAGATGGCCATCTAGCCTCTGTTTAAAAGCTTCCAAAGAAGGAGCCTCCACCACACTCCGGGGCAGAGAGTTCCACTGCTGAACGGCTCTCACAGTCAGGAAGTTCTTCCTCATGTTCAGATGGAATCTCCTCTCTTGTAGTTTGAAGCCATTGTTCCTTGTCCTAGTCTCCAGGGAAGCAGAAAACAAGCTTGCTCCCTCCTCCCTGTGGCTTCCTCTCACATATTTATACATGGCTATCATATCTCCTCTCAGCCTTCTCTTCTTCAGGCTAAACATGCCCAGCTCCCTAAGCCGCTCCTCATAGGGCTTGTTCTCCAGACCCTTGATCATTTTAGTCACCCTCCTCTGGACACATTCCAGTTTGTCAATATCTCTCTTCATTGCATATATTTAACCCTTTCAGCGCTTGACTCACATATTTGTAATTAAAAATACCTAGTTAATTTTTAATATTTCTGACGAATACCTTGCACATTGCTGCAACCAGTCTGGCTCTCTTAAGAGAGACCTGGTTGATTGATTGATGACATTTCACCTCTTCCCTAAACCAGGAACAGTGAGGTACCTGACAAGAGTTGGGAACCCAAAATCATAGAATCATAGAATCAAAGAGTTGGAAGAGACTTCATGGGCCATCCAGTCCAACCCCCTGCCAAGAAGCAGGAATATTGCATTCAAATCATCCCTGACAGATGGCCATCCAGCCTCTGTTTAAAAGCTTCCAAAGAAGGAGCCTCCACCACACTCCGGGGCAGAGAGTTCCACTGCTGAACGCAGAACATCCCACATAACTTCCTGACTGTGAGAGCTTCAGCAGTGGAACTCTCTGCCCCGGAGTGTGGTGGAGGCTCCTTCTTTGGAAGCTTTTAAACAGAGGCTGGATGGCCATCTGTCAGGGGGGATTTGAATGCAATATTCCTGCTTCTTGGCAGGGGGTTGGACTGGATGGCCCATGAGGTCTCTTCCAACTCTTTGATTCTATGATTCTATGACAGATCTAGAACACATGGCACACAAACTCAACATGGCCAACTGTGCATACAGGCCTGGTTTGGGGAAGATTGACCCATGATTCTGTGAATTGTAGTTCACCCACATCATTATGTATTTTCTAATGGGAGCATTCACAGATAACGAAATCTTATTCTGGCTTTTTCTTAATAAGTAGTGTTACTAATGAACTAAATGATACTACCTAAGTCCAGTCATGTCTGACTCTGGAGTGTGGTGCTCATCTCAATTTCTAAGGCGAAGAGCCGGCGTTGTCCATAGACACCTCCAAGGTCATGTGGCCGGCATGACTGCATGGAGCGCCGTTACCTTCCCGCCAGAGCGGTTCCTATTGATCTACTCACATTTCCATTTTTTTTCGAACTGCTAGGTTGGCAGAAGCTAGGGCTGACAGCGGAAGCTCATGCTGTTCCCCGGAATCGAACCTGCGACCTTTCGATCAACAAGCTCAGCAGCTCAGTGCTTTAACCCACTGTGCTACCGGGGACCCCGTCATTTTATATAAGGGATATCATTTCCCTACACGACTATAGATATTGAGACTTAAGCATCTACAGATTTTGGTATGGACCAGGGACCCTGGAATGAAACCCTGGCAGATGCTAAGGGCCCGCTCTACAAACTACGTTCAGCAACTTCCTCTGGTTATGCTAGAAAATTGACCCAATTGGAATCTGGGAAAACTTGGCACTGGCATTGAATGGCTGCATTCTACAAATAGTGAGAATTCTTTCACATGAGCATTGCCAAACATTTGCATCTGAAGAAGCATACCCTCTGCCACCTGAGAGGCCACAGGTTTGCCCACAGTTCTGACACCTGGAATATCCTGTTCAGCTGCATGCTGGAGCTTGCAGCTACCCAAATAGGGCCACTCCTGTTCAACAGGAAGTACAAAAGAATTGCACAAAGTGGCAGAGAGTGAACCAACCAATAAGGGCAAAAACATTGGAATCCTAGAGTTGGAAGAGACTTCATGGGCCATCCAGTCCAACCCCATTCGGCCAAGAAGCAGGAAAATTGCATTCAAAGCACCCCCAACAGATGGGCATGCAGCCTCTGTTTAAAAGCCTCCATAGAAGGAGCCTCCACCCTACTCCAGAGCATAGAGTTCCACTGTTGAACAGCTCTCACAGTCAGGAAGTTCTTCCTAAGAACTTTCCAGTTTACTGGAAAAGTCCCTTCAATATATCCTTTGCATCATACTGTGGCCCAACTTCTCAACATATTGACAAAGGATAAGGTCACGTGATACAACAAATAAAACATGCCAAAGAAACCAGCAACAGAATCAAAAGAGTTTGGGAAACAGCCTCGCAATTAAACTTGGCACATAGAACTCCCATGGAGATTTTGGGGGAAATTCACCTTGATTTGGAGGAGTTGTAGTTCACCTACATCCAGGGAGCACTGTGAATCCAAACACCAATGGATCTGGACCAAACTAGACACACCTACCTGATATATCGAAATTTGATTACTGGAAGGGTTTGGGGGGAACTGACCTTTCTTTCTGGGAATTGTAGTTCACCCACAACCAGAGAAACTGTGACCTCCACTGATGATGGACCTGAACCACACTTGGCACACAGAATCCCCAAGACTAACTCAACCTACTGAAAGGGTTTGAGGGGGTTGACTTACCATAGTGGGAGTTGTAGTTCACCCTGCACTGAAAAGAGCACACTGAAGCCCACCGATGATGCATCTAGAGCAGTGTTTCTCAACCTAGGGGTCGGGACCCCTGGAGGGGTCACGAGGGGGTGTCAGAGGGGTCACCAAAGACCATCAGAAAACACAGTATTTTCAGTTGGTCATGGGGGTTCTGTGTGGGAAGTTTGGCCCATTTCTATCATTGGTGGGGTTCAGTATGCTATTTGACTGTAAGCGAACTCTAAATCCCAGCAACTGTAATTCCTAAATGTCAAAGTCTATTTGCCCCAAACTCGACCAGTGTTGACATTTGGGCCTATTGAGTATTTCTGCCAAGTTTGGTCCAGATCCATCATTGTTTGAGTCCCCAGTACTCTCTGGATGTAGGTGAACTACAACTCCCAAATTTAAGGTCAACGCCCATCGAACCCTCCCAGTATTTTCTGTTGGTCATGGGAGTCCTGTATGCCACATTTGTTTCAATTCCATCATTGGTGGAGTTCAGAATGTTCTTTGATTGTAGGTGAACTATAAATCCCAGCAACTACAACTCCCAAATGACAAAATTACAATTCCCCCTCAACCCCACCAGTATTCAAATTTGGGCATATCGGATATTTGTGCCAAATTTGGTCCAGTGAATGGAAATACAGCCTGCATATCAGAATATTTACATTACGATTCATAACAGTAGCAAAATTACAGTTAAAGCAATGAAAATAATGTTATGGTTGGGGGTCACCACAACATGAGGAACTGTATTAAGGGGTCACGGCATTAGGAAGGTTGAGAACCACTGATCTAGAGCAAAATTGCACTACTTCCCCACCCCTCTCCCTTCCCCTCCTTCTTAAAAGAGCAAATTCAGCAAGATCTAGTGTTTTTTTCCTAGAATACTATGACACGTATGTTCCGTTCCCAGGGGCGGCGCAACCCATTACACAAAGTAAGCATTTGCAGTATTGTTGATTTTGCCCAGGAGCGCTCTTGGGGGAAAATAGACCTTGGCATATGAAAGCTGTAGTTACTGGGATGTATAGTTCATCTACAATCAAAGAGCATTCTGAACTCCACCAATGATGGAATTGAACCAAATATGGCATAGAACTCCCACGACGAACAGAAAATATATATCAGTGATTCAAAAGTGCCAAAATACTATTTGCTTACCATTGAAAATTACCTAGGGCCGCCTCTGTCCGTTCCATACATGCAGAGAAAACCTCTGCATGTTTCTCCGGAACGAAGGCCTTGCACTCCAAAAAATACTGCCAACACAACTTCAAAAAAAACCTTGGTTTGGAACTGGGTGGCCTCTGCTTTAGATCCTCCGCTTTTATAGAATCATAGAATCAAAGAGTTGGAAGAGACCTCCTGGGCCATCCAGTCCAACCCCATTCTGCCAAGAAGCAGGAATATTGCATTCAAATCACCTGACAGATGGCCATCCAGCCTCTGTTTAAAAGCTTCCAAAGAAGGAGCCTCCACCACATTCCGGGGCAGAGAGTTCCACTGCTGAACATCTCTCACAGTCAGGAAGTTCTTCCTAATGTTCAGATGGAATCTCCTTTCTTGTAGTTTGAAGCCATTGTTCCGCGTCCTAGTCTCCGGGGCAGAAGAAAACAAGCTTGCTCCCTACTCCCTATGATTTCCTCTCATGCATTTATACATGGCTATCATGTTTCCTCTCAGCCTTCTCTTCTTCAGGCTAAACATGCCCAGCTCCTTAAGCCGCTCCTCATAGGGCTTGTTCTCCAGATCCTTGAGCATTTTAGTCGCCCTCCTCTGGACACATTCCAGCTTGTCAATATCTCTCTTGAATTGTGGTGCCCAGAATTGGACATCACAATTAGCCTTTTTTCTTGTTCTCGACACTTTTGAATGTTTTGAAACTGAACTCCCTCCAAAGCTTGAATGCTAATCTGCTCTTTACAGGTCATTTCATTAGAAGATCTAGCAGCTTAGTGCCTCCGATATTAGAAAAGAGCCGCTGCCCTTGATTTGGCCATTTCATGTGAAAGGGAGACCAAAATTTGAATCCTGCTTCGCCATGGAAAGCCATTGTATGACTTTAGGTGAGCCATACACTCTTGGTCTCAGAAAACCCCATAATGGGTTCACCTTTGGATGGTCATGGGTTGGATTTGACTACAACAAAAGCCCTCCTATGTTTGGCAAGGCCTGATCCACACAAAGCACGTCCATCATCATCCTGTTTGCCTGTTATGAAAACAAATTACAGGAACATGTTGTCAAAGGCTTTTATGGCTGGAATCACTGGGTTGCTGTGAGTTTTCTGTGCTGTCTAGCCATGTTCCAGAAGCATTCTCTCCTGACGTTTCACCTGCATCTATAGCAGGCAACCTCAGAGGTTGTCAGGTCTGATGGAAACTAGGAAAATGGGGTTTATATATCTGTGTGAATGCTGCAATTGGGTTACCTTGATTAGCATAGTCTTGCAGCTTCAAAGCCTGGCTGGTTGCTGCCTGGGGGAATCCTTTGTTGGAAGCTGTGAGCAGAGGCGTCCCTAGGTAATTTTCAATGGTAAACAAACAATATTTTGGCACCCCCCCCCAACCAATCACTGATATATATTTTCTGTTTGTCGTGGGAGTTCTGTGTGCCATATTTGGTTCAATTCCATCGTTGGTGGAGTTCAGAATGCTCTTTAATTGTAGGTGAACTATACATCCCAGTAACTATAACTCACATATGTCAAGGTCTATTTTCCCCCAAGAGTGCCCCAAGAGTGTCCCTGGGCAAAATCAACTATACTGCAAATGCTTACTTTGCGTAATGGGTTGAGCCACCCCTGGCTGTTAGCTGGCCCTGATGAATTCTTGTCTGTTGTTTGAGTTTTGCTCTTTGTTGACTGTCCTGATTTTAGCACTGAATGGCCTTGCAGCTTCAAAGCCTGGCTGCTTCTTGCCTGGAGGAATCCTCTGGTGGCAGGCATCCACAGAAATGCTGGACCACTCTAACAACCACCAAGTCAGACTACAGAGAGAAGCTATTGAAATCCACAAGCATGTGTACAATTTCAACAGAAAGGGAAAAAAACTATGAAAATGAACAAAATCTGACTACCACTATTTAAAAAACTTTAAAATCAGGACAGTAAATAAACAGCAACACAAAAAACAGAGAAATTCCAGAGAAGAATCAATCAGAGCCAGCTAACACCTAGAATCATAGAGTTGGAAGAGACCTCATGGGCCATCCAGTCCAACCCCCTGCCAAGAAGCAGGAATACTGCATTCAAATCACCCCTGACAGATGGCCATCCAGCCTCTGTTTAAAAGCTTCCAAAGAAGGAGCCTCCACCACACTCCGGGGCAGAGAGTTCCACTGCTGAACGGCTCTCACAGTCAGGAAGTTCTTCCTAATGTTCAGATGGAATCTCCTTTCTTGTAGTTTGAAGCCGTTGCTCCGCGTCCTAGTCTCCAAGGAGCAGAAAACAAGCTTGCTCCCTCCTCCCTGTGGCTTCCTCTCACATATTTATACATAGCTATCATATCTGCTCTCAGCCTTCTCTTCTTCAGGCTAAACATGCCCAGCTCCTTAAGCCGCTCCTCATAGGGCTTGTTCTCCAGACCCTTTATCATTTTAATAGCTGTCTGGATGGGTTCAGTGCTCTCTGGATAAGGGTGAACTACAACTCCCATATGCTAAGGATAGTCACCCCCAAAATCTTGCCAGTATTTACAGTTGGCCTCAGTCTCCCAAACCCCTCCAATCTATATGATTATATGATTGTATTTTAATGTATTTTATGTATTAGTGTATTATGGGATGGGATGTTTTTAATCTATTGTTTATGAATCTTTTGTTGTGAACCGGCCTGAGTCCCTCTTCGGAGTTCTAAATCAATCGATCAATCAATTAATAAATCTGTTCAGTTGCTGATCAATTCCTCTGTGTTTGCTGTGAGCCATAGGAAAGGGTAGGAAAGGGTTAAGGGAGAGGCAGTGGGCGGGGTCATACAAATTCCACACAAGGAACCCTGGGATGCCTACCTGTGATGGAGGAAACACGTTAAATCTAGGACAAAATTCTCCCCAAATGAAAGCATTTCTTGGGTAGTGGGCCGCAGTGTTTGAGGGAAGACATTGGCAGCATTTGGGCTACATGTTCATGGCGCCCGCTCTAATCTGCAACATCAGTGGAGAGAGTGCCTTTGGAGGCTTCTCAGCACTTGGAACTATAGCCTGTTTGTGGTGGCCAGAGGATGTCTATGTAAGTGGACACCTCTGCCACATGCACACATAGACATTTTTCACTTTTATTATGTGTATAAATAAATGACAGACAACTCAGGTGAGCGCTGGAGAGAGCTGAAGTTTCTGTGAAATGGCAGGAGGCTACGGCAGGACACACTTTCACATCAACATAGTGCAGCTTCACCTACCTAAAAACATGTCCTAAGGATTTTACTGGCCCTCCAGGTGATTCCCTGTAATAGGCAGTAAGAGCACCTAAAGTATCTATTCGACCATTTCAGAGCTCCCTGCTTGAGCGGTGATGGCATGATCATCAGCATAGATGAAACTCTTGATTATTTGTGTAAATGGAGCAAGCATTGATGGAGCAAACATGCTTCCCTGAAGCAGGCTGTTCTTCTGTATTCACCACCTGCTTCTTTGACCCAGGAACCCAACAAAAAAGCTCCTGTTTTATAGCAGATTTCCTATAAAACGAATGAGGTGGAAATCCTTTGTGATATTAACGTTTTTTCTCATGAGGAGGCAATGGTTTACAATATCATAAGCTGCTGACAGGTATATGAAGACGGCGCCTGTAATCATTCACTCATACACATACCCATATTAGCTGTACCCGGCCACATGTTGCTGTGGCCCAGTCTGGTGAAATGGAAAATAACAAAAAGAGTAAGAGCTGGTTTCTAATATATGTGATTTCACAATGCTTGTGAGTATGCAGTATTTTTTGTTGTTGTTGTTTCCTGTACTGTTTTTCATATGCAATATATATTTTTGATTATTTTTTGGTTATTATTATTTTTTGATTATTCAAGCAGGCATTTGAATAGGCAGTGTATTGAATATAGGAATACGGAACAACGGATTATGAGATTGGATCTTGATTCTACTTATGAGACGCTAATGAGATGTGATAGTTATGTTTAATTGATTGTTTATTATGACATTGTTTTAATTGTTTTTTAACTGTCTTTATGATGTTGAGCATTGAATTTTGCTATTCTTAACCGCTTTGAGTCGCCCAAGGGCTGAGAAAAGCAGTACATAAATGAAGTAAATAAATAAATAAATAAATATTTTAATTCTTTTGATTGTTTATATCTATCTGTATAAAAGTGAACATATGTATGTTGGTATGTTCCACCAAGGCTCCTACATAGCTTGATGGATTTGGACTAAACTTGGCACAAAATACTCTTCATTATCCAAGTTAAAATACTGGTGATGTTTCAACTAACTACCCCCCCCCCCCCCCCCCCCCGGGGCTTGGGCCCCCAAAATGAATACATACATATGCAGGTATGCAGTGCTTAGATGCAACCACAAGAGGGAAGTATATAAATAGAAAGGGTACCTCAAGAGGAGATGACAAGTGGGAGAGGGCTAGGAACCCCTCTCAATGGTCATAGTATTGCCATCATAGAATCATAGAATCATAGAATCAAAGAGTTGGAAGAGACCTCATGGGCCATCCAGTCCAACCCCCTGCCAAGAAACAGGAATATTGCATTCAAATCACCCCTGACAGATGGCCATCCAGCCTCTGTTTAAAAGCTGTTCTAAGGAGGGCCAAACAAAGATGGAAGTCAGCTGGAGAAGGGAGAAAGGAGTCTTTAAGATGATAGATATACCCACAAATGCACATACATAATATGAACTAGAGATAGAAATATTGTGCTGTCGTATGCTGGGCCTGAAATAATGTCTGTTTACAGGGCGTGCTCTCTGTATGCCCAACGGGACACCAGGGTGCCTCAGCTGAAGGGCCCTTTAAACTTCCCAAAGTTCTATTGAGGCTCAAGATAGATTCAACAAAGTTCTTTATTTGGGCTTAAATCTTCAAACAAATGAATTAAATACTTTATAACTTTGGAAAACCGGTAGCTTCCTCAATCTGTCAACAAGGGGGCAGGCAACTGGTCGTAAACTGTTCCTTTCTTTCCTTAGGGAAATCCTTTGACCCTTCCCTGGGCAATCTCTCTTTACCTTGCTGGCATGAGGCCCCTACTCCCGGCTCCAAGATGCTTTATGGATAGCCCGAGTGGTCCCTTACCAGGCAAGGTTTCTATAGATCTGCCAAGCTGAAAAGGCGTCCTTTAGTTTCTCCACAAAGGCTGTAGGAACTGTCCTGTTGCTCCAGCAAAGGCTGGCTGTATTCCCCCAGCAAAAGCTGTGGGACCTTTCCATTTTTCCCCCAGCAAAGCTGTGAGACCTTTCCTATTTTCTCCAGCAAAGCTGTAGAGGTGAAGCTGCAGCTAGTCCAACGCTCAGCAGCCAGACTACTAACGGGTTCTGGGTACAGGGAGCACATCACTCCGCTGTTACACCAGCTCCACTGGCTGCCAATTAACTTCCAAGCACAATTCAAAGTGCTGGTGTTAACCTATAAAGCCCTAAACGACTCCGGCCCTGTTTACCTCTCCGAACGTATTCTCCCCTATGAACCATCAAGATTATTAAGATCGTCTGGAGAGGCCCTGCTCTCGGTCCCACCGGCCTCGCAAGCGCGTCTGGTGGGGACGAGGGACAGGGCCTTCTCGGTGGTGGCCCCTCGACTCTGGAACTCTCTCCCACTGGAGATCAGAACCGCCCCTTCTATCCTGACATTTAGGAAACAGGTGAAGACGTGGTTATGGAGACAGGCATTCGACGAGTGAGCCAACACCCTGAGATATGGATGGAGGATGATGAGCAACGATTTTAGTGACGACTGACCATTATAGTTATTGATTGTAATTGCTGTTTTAATGTTTTACTGTAATATGTGTTATGATGTTTTATTGATTGTATGTGATATTATGGTTGGAAACCGGTCTGAGTCCCTCAAGAGAGGTGAGAAGGTCGGTATAACAAAACTTTTAAATAAATAAATAAATAAATTTTTGCACGTGGGACAGAGGAAGCCCACACATCCTGCTGTAAGGCTCCAAACTGTGAGACTGAACAAAAGCCCTCCTTTCCCTCCAAAACGCTGGGGAAAGGAGCGGGCCTAAAGGCTCTAACAATGATTGCCTGGTTGCTGGACCTATGACTGCAATCTGGGGAAGCTACCTGAATGCAAAATGCATGGCTAAATAAATTCATGCAAACTAGCAGTGCTAGAAAAAGAAATTCAAATCTCCTGGCACAGCCTTGCCAGCACAAATATAGATATAGATTGTTGGCAACTTGGGGTCCCATGTAAGAGAAAAGTGGAATGTAAATAAATAACTTGCCATGAGTATAAGAAGCATTGGTTCCTAGGCCATCCTTCTTGCTGCTCCAGAGCTGCTTGCCCTCCTTCCGCAGAACCAGCTGCTGTGGAGGATGAGTAGATAATTCATGTCAGCAGCTGGTATTGAGGATTTTTTGTTTTGTTTTGGTCTTAATCCTGGGGAAATAGAAACCACCGCCTGAGCAATTCCATTCAGCTCTAACCTTGCCAACCTGTAGCCCTCTAGGACTTCAGGATTGTGCCGGTATTCCCGAAAGCTTATGGCTTTTTTGGGGGAAGGCTATGCTTCTTTTGTGCTTTGTGGGGGGCTCAGCGGAGAAATGGGACTGGCCAGATGTCTAACAGGATGGAATTCGATGGAATTTGCCACCCAGATTGCATCTGGCAGCCAGCATGGCGGGGACTATCAGAGAGTGGCATATCTGTAACCCTGAGCAGTTCTGACACTCTTTGAAGCATAGATGGAGAACGGTTGGGTTGTATTTGCAGTCCCCGGGTTCGTTTTTAGGATCAGAAATTGATTCAGAAGGGGTTGCTGTGAGTTTTCTGGGCTGTCTGGCCATGTTCCAGAAGCAATCTCTCCTGACGTTTTGCCCACATCTATGGCAGGCATCCTCAGCGGTTGTGAGGTCTGTTGGAAGCAAAGCAAGTCAGGCTTATCTATCTGTGGAATGATGTCCAGGGTGGGAGAAAGGACTCTTCTCTGTTTGAAGCAAGTGGGAATGTTGTCATTGCCCAGCTTGATTAGCATTGAATAGCCTTGCAGCTTTAAAGCCTGATTGCTTCCTGCCTGGAGAGGGAATCCTTTGTTGAGAGGTGTTAGCTGGCCCTGATTATTTCCTGTTTGAAATTCATAAGTTTTCTGAGTGCTGTTCTTTCTTTACTGTCCTGATTTTAGAGTTTTTTAAATATTGGTAGTCAGATTTTGCTCATTTTCATGAATTCCTCCATTCTGTTAAAATTGTCCACATGCTTGTGGATTTCAGTGACTTCTCTGTTTTGTCTGACATGGTGGAAATTCAGTTAATTCTGCAAGTTCATCTTTTTTCTTCTTTGATATATTTTTTTGTTAATTTTGTTCGTCTTTTACTTATTGATTTTCAAGCCTGCTACTTTTCCACATTGTTCAAACTTTAGTAGCCAATTAGAGATGTTTTCAGTTGGGTTGCTTATAATGCAGATTATGTCGTCTGCAAAGGCTCTTATTTTGTAGTTCTCCTTGTTGATTTTGATGCTTCTTAATAGTATCAGTATTAGTAAAGTTTGCAAGCTTGGTAGTTGATTAAATGTCCCTTGACCAGTATATGGCCACTTGGAGTGCCTCTGGTGTTGCTGCAAGAAGGTCCTCCATTGTGCGTTGGCAGGGCTCAGGTTGCATTGCAGCAGGTGGTTTGCTCCTCTCCACACTCACATGTCGTGGATTCCACTTTGTAACCCCATTTCTTAAGGCTGGCTCTGCATCTCGTGGTGCCAGAGCGCAATCTGTTCAGTGCCTTCCAAGTCGCCCAGTTTTCTGTGTGCCCAGGGGGGAGTCTCTCATTTGGTATCAGCCACTGATTGAGGTTTTGAGCCTGCCACTTTTGGACTCTCGCTTGCTGGGGTGTTCCAGCGAGTGTCTCTGTGATTCTTAGAAAACTATTTCTTGATTTAAGTCATTGACGTGTTGGCATGGGATGAGTTGGAGATGTCACTGCCTTGGTCCTTTCACTATTGTCTGCTACTTCCCGGCGGATGTCAGGTGGTGCAATACTGGCTAGACAGTAATTTCTCCAGTGGTGTAGGGCGCAGACACCCCGTGATAATGCGGCATGTTTCATTAAGAGCCACATCTACTGTTTTAGCATGGTGAGATGTGTTCTACACTGGGCATGCGTACTCAGCAGCAGAGTAGCACAGCGCAAGGGCAGATGTCTTCACTGTGTCTGGTTGTGATCCCCAGGTTGTGCCAGTTGGCTTTCGTATGATATTGTTTCTAGCACCCACTTTTGGCTTGATAGTCAAGCAGTGCTTCATGTAGGTCAGAGAACGGTCCAGAGTGACTCCAAGGTATTTGGGTGTGCTGCAATACTCCAGTGGGATTCCTTCCCAGGTAATCCTCAGAGCTCGGGATGCTTGTCTATTCTTAAGATGAAAAACACATGTCTGTGTTTTAGATGGATTAGGGATCAGCTGGTTTCCCCTGTAGTAGGCAGTAAGAGTGCCTAGAGCTTCGGAGAGCTTCTGTTCAACCATCTCAAAGCTCCCTGCTTGAGCAGTAATGGCACAATCATCAGCATAGATGAAGCTCTCTGTCCCTTCTGGCAATGGCTGGTCATTTGTGTAAATGTTGAACATGGATGGAGCAAGCACGCTCCCCTGAGGCAAGCCGTTCTTCTGTTTCCGCCATCTTCTTCTCTGGCCCTGTAACTCAACAAAGAAGCTCCTGTTTTGTAGCAGGTTTCCTATGAGGCTGGTGAGGTGGTAGTCCTTTGTGATATTATACATTTTTCTCAGGAGGAGGCGGTGGTTGACAGTATTTTAGGCTGCTGACAGGTCTATGAAGACAGCTCCTGTGATCTGCTGCCTTTCAAAGCCATCTTCTATGTGCTGAGTCAGGTTCAGCACTTGCGATGTGCAGCTTTTGCCTTTCCTGAAGCCCGTTTGCTGTGGAACTTTTGGAAACTGAAAACATGGTGTCATCTCTGTTATCTCCAAAGCTGTAATTCAGACAGGCCAGAGCTCTGGCCCTTTAATGGATGGTTCCCTTCCCGGCAGCTGGTGTAATTCCATCCCTTTTAATCCCCTCTGCCTCTCATTTGCATATGGCTTAGTCAATGACCTACACTTCTTCCTGAGTGAAATGCAAGGGTTCCCCAATTACAATTGTCTCTTTTTTAGGGACTTGGTTTTGTTGAGCAGCAGAGGAGGTTGTGGAGGCTTTTGAGGCTTTTGAGCTACACAGAACTCTTTGCCTGGCTTCAGACTTCTCGGACAGTTCAACCTGGGCTGCTTTGGATAAAAGCAGTTTTGCATTGATGAAAATCCGGTTGGATTGTGCAGGTCGTTTATGAGAGCCCTGCGGCCTGAAATGCATCCTCTATTGCTCCGCTCTTAGTGCTTTTCTCCCCAAAGGATGCTCCAGCTTGAACATGGCTCGACCCACAAGTGAGAATTGGGCCTCTTGCCAAGGGGATTCCTAAGAGGGTTCCTCCAACCAGTGCTAATTGAAGGTAATTGCATCATCCATATTGATCAGCCCTCTTTTGTTTCCAGGTAATTAAAATAATGAGATGGCAATGGCAACAGAACATAGCTGCATTTTGGGACCCTAGCATTTGTCATGCTTAGCTGCTGTTCCTAAATTATGAAAAAGACATGCATAATAATAATAATAATAATAATAATAATAATAATGAGTTCAAGTCCCCAGGGCCAGATCAACTACACCCCAGGGTATTGAAGGAACTAGCGGAAGTCATTTCGGAACCATTGGCAACCATCTTTGAGAGTTCTTGGAGAACGGGAGAAGTTCCAGCAGATTGGAGGAGGGCCAATGTGGTCCCAATCTTCAAGAAGGGAAAAAAGGATGACCCAAACAACTACCGTCCGGTCAGCCTCACGTCGATACCGGGCAAGATTCTGGAAAAGATTGTTAAGGAAGCGGTCTGCAAACACTTAGAAACAAATGCAGTCATCGCTAATAGTCAACATGGATTTATCAAAAACAAGTCATGCCAGACTAATCTTATCTCTTTCTTCGATAGAGCTACAAGCTGGGTAGATGCGGGGAATGCCGTGGATGTAGCGTACCTGGATTTCAGTAAGGCCTTCGACAAGGTCCCCCATGACCTTCTGGCAAGGAAATAGTCCAATGTGGGCTAGGCAAAACTACGGTGAGGTGGATCTGTAATTGGTTAAGTGGACGAACACAGAGAGTGCTCACTAATGCTTCCTCTTCATCTTGGAAAGAAGTGACGAGCGGAGTGCCGCAGGGTTCCGTCCTGGGCCCGGTCCTGTTCAACATCTTTATTAACGACTTAGATGAAGGGCTAGGAGGCATGATCATCAAGTTTGCAGACGACACCAAATTGGGAGGGATAGCCAATAGTCCAGAGGACAGGAGCAGAATTCAAAACGATCTTGACAGATTAGAGAGATGGGCCAAAACTAACAAAATGAAGTTCAACAGTGACAAATGCAAGATACTCCCTTTGGCAGAAAAAATGAAATGCAAAGATACAGAATGGGGATGCCTGGCTCGAGAGCAGTACGTGTGAAAAAGATCTTGGAGTCCTCGTGGACAACAAGTTAAACATGAGCCAACAATGTGATGTGGCGGCAAAAAAAGCCAATGGGATTTTGGCCTGCATCAATAGGAGCATAGTGTCTAGATCTAGGGAAGTAAGGCTACCCCTCTATTCTGCTTTGGTTACACCATACCTGGAATATTGTGTCCAATTCTGGGCACCACAATTCAAGAGAGATATTGACAAGCTGGAATGTGTCCAGAGGAGGGCGACTAAAATGATCAAGGGTGTGGAGAACAAGCCCTATGAGGAGCGGCTTAGGGAACTGGGCATGTTTAGCCTGAAGAAGAGAAGGCTGAGAGGAGATATGATAGCCATGTATAAATATGTGAGAGGAAGCCACAGGGAGGAGGGAGCAAGCTTGTTTTGTGCTTCCTTGGAGACTAGGACGCGGAACAATGGCTTCAAACTACAAGAGAGGAGATTCCATCTGAACATGAGGAAGAACTTCCTGACTGTGAGAGCCGTTCAGCAGTGGAACTCTCTGCCCCGGAGTGTGGTGGAGGCTCCTTCTTTGGAAGCTTTTAAGCAGAGCCTGGATGGCCATCTGTCAGGGGTGATTTGAATGCAATATTCCTGCTTCTTGGCAGGGGGTTGGACTGGATGGCCCATGAGGTCTCTTCCAACTCTTTGATTCTATGATTCTAATAATAATAATAATATTCTATATAAATAAAAATGTAATGTTCTTTTGTGGTGTTAACAGAACTCAAAAACCACTGATGAATTGACACCAAATTTGGACACAATACACCTAACAACCCAATGTATGTCCTTCACTCATAAAACACTGAAAAACACAGCAGAAGGGACTTAAAAAGCCCCAAAAGGCTAAATGACAAAAAGCTAAATGACAATACAGAAAAAGGGAAGAAAGAGGTAGGGAAGGGGAGAGAAAAAAGAAAAAGGAAAGAAAGAAGGAAAGGGAGAAGGAAGCATGGAAGCAAAGAGAGAAGGAAGGAAGGAGAGAAGGAGGGAAAGAAAAGGGGAAGAGAGAAGGAAAGAGAGAAGGAAAGAAGGAAGGGAAGAGGAGAGGAAGGAAGAGAAATATAGAGAAAGAGAGGGAAGGAAAGAGAAGGAAGAAAAGAGGAAGAAGAAGAGAAAGAAAAAGGGGGAAGGAAGGAAAGAGATAGAGAAGGAAGGAAGAAGAGAAGGAAAGACGGGAAGGAAGGAAAGAAGGAGTGAAGGGAGGAGGGAAAGAAGGAAAGAGGGAAGGTTGGTAACAGCAACGTGTGGCGAGTACAGCTTGCAATAATAATAATAATAATAATAATAATAATAATAATAGCAGCAACAACTGGAAAAGCTTACATGATAAGAGGATTTAAAGACAGAACTGCTAAGACTCTGGAACAAGCCGGTCCAGGTGGTCCCAGTGGACTGGTGCAGAGCCCAAAGACCTTGGCCTTCACTTAAAAACAATCTGCTCTGACAAAATTACCATCTGTCAGCTGCAAAAGGCCACCCTACTTGGATCTGCATGCATCATTCACTGATACATCACACAGTCCTAGACACTTGGGAAGGGTCCGACATATGATCAAATACAAAAGCCAGCGTAGTGATCTTGTTTGCTGTGTACTAATCTTGTTGTGTATCAAATAATACTTTATTTATATCCTGCCATCTCCCTGAAGGAACTCGGGGTGGCTCACAAAAGCACTCAAAAGTGCAACACACAAGTGGAGGGCTGTTTCTGAGACTCCAAGCAGAGAGGGGAGAGCAGGCATGCTTGGCGCATGGCAGCGTGATGTGCATGTGCAGGCGAGGGAGAGTTTGTGAGGGAGGCTAGTACCAGTAAGTCCCTTTGAGGCATGGGGGTTCTGTGTGGGAAGTCTGGCCCAATTCTATTGTTGTTGGGGTTCAAAATGCTCTTTGATTGTAGGTGAACTATAAATCTCAGCAACTACAACTCCCAAATGTCAAGATCTATTTTCCCCAAATTCCACCAGTGTTCACATTTGGGCATATTGAATATTCATCCCAGCTTTGGTCTCTGGATGTAGGTGAACTATAACTCCAAAACTCAAGGTCAATCCCACCAGACCCTTCCAGCATTTTCCGTTGGTCGTGGGGGTTCTGTGTGCCCGGTTTGGTTCTATTCCATCATTGGTGGAGTTCAGAATGCTCTTTGATGGTAGGTGAACTCTAAACCCCAGCAACTACAATTCCCAAATGACAAAATCAATCCCCCTCAACCCCACCAGTATTCAAATTTGGGCGTATCGGGGGCAGTTTTGCCAAATTTGGTCCAGTGAATGAAAATGCATCCTGCATATCAGATATTTACATTACAATTCATAACAGTAGTAAAATGACAGTTATGAAGTAGCAATGAAAACAATGTTATGGTTGGGAGTCATCACGACATGAGGAACTGCATTAAGGGGTCGCAGCATGAGGAAAGTTGAGAACCCTGCCTGTTTCTTTAAATTAAGGAATCTTAGATTTGGTAGGATCCACATCAGCCATCTGGTCCAACCTCCGACCATGCAGTAAAACAGGGGTCCTCAAACTTTTTAAACAGAGGGCCAGGTCACAGTCCCTCAAAGTGTTGGAGGGTCGGATTCTAATTTGAAAAAAAAAATGAATTAATTCCTATGCACACTGCATATATCTTATTTGTAGTGCAAAACACTTAAAAACACTATAATAATTAAAATGAAGAACAATTTTAAAAATGTAAGTTTATTAGTATTTCAATGTGGGCCTGCTTTTGGCTGGTGAGATAGGATTGTTGTTGTTGTTGTGTGCTTTCAAGTCATTACAGACTTAGGTTGACCCCAAGCGAGGGCCGGGTAAATGACCTTGGAGGGCCGCATTCGGCCCCCGGGCCTTAGTTTGAGGACCCCTTCAGTAAAACATAACTAAATAATTCCCCAAAAGTGCCTCCACAGTCTCTGTTTAAAGGCCTCCCAAGATGGAGAATGCATTGCCCTCCAGGCAACCATCCATAGTTTCAAAAGTTGATCTTGAATCCACATATTTGTCTTATTAGTAGTCCACAGTATTCGTAGGACCCACCTCCTGCATTGGACTTCAAATGAAGCACAAAGGACGCTAAGAAGAAAAGATCCACCCCAGGCATTCAGCTTAGAGACTGTGAAACTCGAACATGGAGTAATCGCTTTCTTTTGAGAGCCAGACATGGGTGTTTTTGTCATAAACAAAAGGGATGTCGGATTCTCTAAGCCTAGAGGAATAGGGTGTTCGGTACTAGCAGCAGGCATAAATGTGCGGTATTATATCTAGGCAGAAAAAAATATGAAACATACAGTTTCTAAGGCGAAAAGGGGTAGCGAGTGGGAAAAGTTGAAGAAGCCCTGATCCACAGGACTTCGTAGACTGAGCTTCAGTCAGTAGTGTAATGTGGTGGCTGAAAAAGCCAGTGGTATTCATCAGTCGAAGTGCAGTATCCAGTTTAAGAGAAGCGGTAGTGCCGTTGATTCTGCTATGATCAGACTTTATCTTTCGGAACCATTGGCAATCATCTTTGAGAATTCTTGGAGAATGGGAGAAGTTCCAGCAGATTGGAAGAGGGCCAATGTGGTCCCAATCTTCAAGAAGGGAAAAATGGATGACCCAAACAATTACCGCCCGGTCAGCCTCACGTCGATACCAGGCAAGATTCTGGAAAAAATTGTTTAGGAAGTGGTCTGCAAACACTTAGAAACAAATGGGGTCATCACTAATAGTGAACATGGATTTATCAAAAACAAGTCA
>NW_026844589.1:15879294-15918307 GCF_025583915.1 Anolis sagrei ordinatus | reverse complement strand
CTGTCACCACCTCCACGTTCTTGCTGTCCTCTTTTCCTAGAAACCTGATTTCATGTTCAAATTCCCTCAACTATTTGAAGAATGTTGTCCTACTGAAACTGAATTCCTTTCCCATGCAGCAGATCGAGAGCAGGCCCGCTAACCCGTGGTGCTTTTCAATTAACTACCTTCTCTTTTTTTCATTAATAGAGGCTTAATTTAGGACTGTAGAGGACTTACATTCCAATATAGAAACAGCAGTGCATTAGATGCAGAAGAACAAATGGGTGTGTTGGTGGGGCACTGTACTCTACCAAGTAAATCTCAATAATAAAGGTACTGATAAATAAGTAATAAGTATGTTGGGCTAATGGAAATAAGATCGTTGGGAGCATTCTAGGTACAGAGATTTCCCAGTCCTCAATTCATATTTTGGAATTATAGCACAGCGGTTCTATTTTAACAGTTATGGAATCCTGGGGTTGGCAATTTGGAGAGCTTCGTTCACAGTTCTCAGACAGAAAGCTGAGATCACACTGGAGCATTGAAGCACTCTCAAATACCTGGGAGTTTCTCTGGACTGTGCTCTGACTTACAAGAAGCACTGCTTGACAATCAAGCAAAAAGTGGTGCTTATTTATTTATTTATTTATTTATTTATCTATCATGTCAGGAGCAACCAGACAGTTGTATTACATTTTAATAAAACAAACAAACAGACAAAACACAAAGTTTGCAAGCTTGGTAGTTGATTAAATGTCCTTTGACCAGTATCTGGCCACTTGGAGTGCCTCTGTTGTTGCCGCAAGAAGGTCCTCCATTGTGCATGTGGCAGGGCTCAGGTTGCATTGCAGCAGGTGGTCAGTGGTTTGCTCCTCTCCACACTCACATGTTGTGGATTCCACTTTGTGACCTCATTTCTTAAGGTTGGCTCTGCATCTCGTGGTGAGTCTCTCATTTGGTATCAGCCACTGATTGAGGTTCTGGGTTTGAGCCTGCCACTTTTGGACTCTCACGTGCTGGGGTATTCCAGCGAGTGTCTCGGTAGATCTTAGAAAACTATTTCTTGGTTTAAGTTGTTGACGTACTGGCTGATACCCAAACAAGGGATGAGCTGGAGATGTCACTGCCTTGGTCCTTTCACTATTGGCTGCTACTTCCCGGCGAATGTCAGGTGGTGCAATACCGGCTAGACAGTGTCATTTCTCCAGTGGTGTAGGGCGCAGACACCCCGTGATAATGTGGCATGTCTCATTAAGAGCCACATCCACTGTTTTAGTGTGGTGAGATGAGTTCCACACTGGGCATGCATACTCAGTAGCATAGCGCAAGGGCAGATGTCTTCACTGTGCCTGGCTGTGATCCCCTGGTTGTGCTAGTCAGCTTTCGTATGATATTGTTTCTAGCACCCACTTTTTGCTTGATATTCAGGCAGTTCAAGTGGTGCTTGAAATAATATTATACAAAGGCTGACTCTCACAACCTAGGGATCACAGCCAGAGACAGTGAAGGCATCTGCCCTTGCACTTTGCTACTCTGCTGCTGTGTACACATGCCCAGTGTGGAATACATCTCACCACGTAAGAACAGTGGATGTGGCTCTTAATGACACATGCTGCATTATCACAGGATAGCTACTCCCTTAACACCACTAGAAAAATTGTATTGTTTAGCCAGTATTGCAGCACCTGACATCCCACCTGGAAGTAGCAGCCAATAATGGAACAAGCAAGCAGTGACATCTCTGGCCCATCCTCTGTTTGGATATCAGCCAGCACGCTAACGCCTTAAATCAAAAAATAGCTTCTTAAGATCTACAGAGAAACTTGCAGGTACACCTCAGCAAGCGAGAATTCAAAAGTGGCAGGCTAAAACCTGGAACCTCAATCCATGACTGATACCAGATGAGAGACTCCCTCCTGGGCACACAGAAAAGTGGGCAACTTGGAAAGGCGCTGAACACACTGCGCTCGAGCACCACGAGATGCAGAGCCTGTGGTGGAATAAAAATCACATGTAGTTCACGTCTTTACTCATACATGCACTGTCTTGCAAGAGGAAAGATATAGATGTGAGCAAAATGTCAGAAGAGAATGCTTCCGGACTCGGTGCGGCTTACATGAGGCCCACAATACATCAATAAACAAAACATCAATATGGCCATACAGCCCCGAAAACTCAAAGCAGCCCAACCCAAATGGATACCGAAGACAGCTTGAAGAAAATTGTAGGGGGCTAGAATGGGGAATGGCTATACATCCGTGTATTTTAGTGAATGTTTTCTTCTTCTTTTTGATGTATTTTGACTATGCTGCTCTCAGTCTTGAGCTGTAGATAAGAAAGGAATAAATCTTACTCTTCTTCTCAGAGTGTGGTGGAGGCTCCTTTGGAGGCTTCAAGTAGAGACTGGATGGCCATCTGTCGGGGGGCTTTGAATGTGATTTTCCTGCTTCTTGGCTGAATGGGGTTGGACTGTATGGCTCACAAGTTCTCTTCCAACTCTAGGATTCTATTATTCTTTTCCTTTTCATCATCATCGTCATCGTCATCATCATCATCAGAGTGATGCTCAGTGTAGGTGTGCTGGCACGGCTGTGCCAGGAGATTTGAGTTTCTTTTCTTGCACTGTTAGTTTGCATGAATCTATTCAAGCTATGCTTTTTTGAAATTGGGTAGCTTTCCCCAGGTTGCAATCATAGGGCCAACAACCTATCAATCATCATTAGAGCCTTTAGATCCTCCCCTTTCCCCAGGTTTTGGAGGGAAAAGGGGACTTTCAGTTCAGTCTCACAGTTTGGAGCCCTACATTAGGACATGTGGGCTTTTCTCTACCCCACCTGTAAAAAGCTTTGCTTCTTACAGCTCTGCCAGGGTTAAAGAAATAGATCTTACAGCTCTGCAGGGGTCAGAGAAATAGATCTACAGCCAGCTTTTGCTGGGAAAAAGGGAAAACCTCTACAGCTTTGCTGGAGAGTAAAGTTACAGTTCCACAGCCTTTGTGGAGAGACTAAAAGGACACCAGCTTGGCAGATCTGCAGCAACCATTGCCTGGTAAGGGATCACTCGGGCTATCCATAACGCAGCTTGGAGCCAGGAGTTGGGGCCTCACGCCAGCAGGGTAAAGAAAGATTGTCCAAGGAGGGGTCGGAAGGTTTCCCTAAAGAAGATAGAAACAGTTTATCAAGCAGTTGCCTGTCCCTTGTTGGCAGATCGAGAAAGCTACTAGTTTTTCAAGATTATAAAGCATTTAATTCATTTGTTCAAAGATTTAAGCCTTAATAAAGAACTTCGTTGGACTTATTTTGAGCGTCTACAGAACTTTGTTTCGGGAAACCTAAGGACCCTTTATTTATTTATTTATTTATTATTTAAACTTATATGCCGCCACTCCCCTGGGGCTCGGAGCGGTTTACAAGAATAGCTAAAATCTAACAAAGTTTAAAAGCAATTTAAAACAATTTAAAAACAACAGTATCAAACATTAAAAGCCTGTCGGAACAGGTATGTCTTACATACCCTGCGGAAAGCTGGTAAGTCCCGCAGGGCACGAACTTCAGGTGGCAGAGCATTCCAGACTGATGGTGCCACTGCTGTGAAGGCTCTGCGTCTGGTTGCCGTTAGACGCAAGGTCTTGACACTGGGGACTTCCAATAGATCTTGGTCCTCAGAACGGAGGGATCTCTGGGGTTGGTAGGGGGTGAGGCGGTCCCTCAGGTACATCGGCCCCAGACCATGCAAGGCCTTAAAGGTGAGTACCATCACTTTGAAAGTGATCCGGTGCTCAATTGGTAACCAATGCAGCTGTAGTAAGATTGCTGTTATGTGGCATCTCATCGGAATTCCCGCAAGAAGCCGAGCAGCTGCGTTTTGTACCAACTTGAGCTTCTGAATCACCGACAGAGGGAGGCCAATGTAGAGGGCGTTACAGTAGTCCAGTCTTGAGATGACCGTGGCCTGGATCACCGTAGCTAGGTCGTCCCTGGACAGGTAGGGGGCCAGCCGTCTAGCCTGCCGCAGGTGAAAGAAGGCGGTTCTGCTCATGGCGGAGACCTGGGCCTCCATTGTCAGCAGAGGGTCCAAAAGGACTCCCAGACTCTTTACCAATGAGGCACCCTGGCATCCCGTTGAGCATACAGAAAGCACGTCCTATAAACAGACCCAGCGCACGACAGCACAGTAGGGTAAAATTTGCTTCAAGGATATTTTGAAAATATTTGCCACTCGGGGCTGGTTGCATCCATGAATGCAAAACCCAAATGGGCCCCAGGTGACAGATCCCAGGATTCCCTGGGACGGAGTCATGATAGTTAAAGTGGTATCGAGCTGCTTTAATTGTGCTGTGTGAATAGACCATTAGAGGATCAATTCTTCTTGGGTGTGTATCTGCCCAGAGGGCATATCCATTTGATTGCTTTCTGATTGCTTTTTTCTTTTATCCACCCGTACACCGCTCTGGGAGTTTATGGCCTTTGCATTTTAATATATGCTGACGGTATCAACAAGGGATCACTTAGGTATGTATGTCATCAAAAGATTTTGAAGGGAATCCTCTCATTCTCTCCCTTTCCGCCATCTTGGCTTGGCAGATCTCTTGTGCATTTCCTTTGTTTTGCTGTATACAGAATGCCTCCCTTATTTGTGGATATGATTCCATGATTTCACTTATCCATGCTGCCATGTCGCTTGAGTGGATAAGTGAAATCTCCAAGAAAAAGGCAGGAAGCAAAGTCAACCTCTGTACATGGCATTCATTGACCTTGCAAAGGCATTCAACACAGCGAATCGCAGCATTCTCTGGACCATCCTCCCAAAAATTGGGTGCCCTGATAAATTTGTGCACATCCTGCAGTTACACAATGACATGATGGTGACAGTCTTGGACAGCAATGGCTCCCAAAGTGACCCATTTAAGGTGTGTTATTGCCCCAACCTTATTTTCCATCTTTATTGCTATGATACTTATTTTGCTGATGGGAAGCTTCCCACCAGAGTAAAAGTCATCTATCAAACAGATGGCAAGCTATTGTCGAAGGCTTTCTTGGCCGGAATCACTGGGTTGTTGTAGGTTTTTCTGGGCTATATGGCCATGTTCTAGAGGCATTTCTCCTGACGTTTTGCCTGCATCTATGGCAAGCATCCTCAGAGGTAGTGAGGTCTGTTGGAACTAGGAAAATAGGTTTATATATCTGTGGAATGACCAGGGTGGGACAAAGAACTCTTGTCTGTTGGAGCTAGGTGTGAATGTTTCAACTGACCACCTTGATTAGCATTTGATGGCCTGGCAGTGCCTAGGGCAATCTTTTGTTGAGAGGTGATTGCCATAGATGCAGGTGAAACGTCAGGAGAGAATGCCTCTAGAACATGGCCATATAGCCCGAAAAAACCTACAACAACCCATTCATTGCTACTTCACAACTGTAATTTTGTTCCTGTTATGAATCATCTTGTAAATATCCGATATGCAGGATGTATTTTCATTCATTTGGCACAAATACTCAATATGCCTAAATTTGAATACTGGTGGGGTTGATGGGAGGATTGATTTTGTCATTTGAGAGTTATAGTTGCTGGGATTTATAGTTCACCTACAATATCAAAGAGCATTCTGAACTCCACCAGTGATGGAATTGAACCAAACTTTGGACACAGAGCTCCCATGACCAACAGAAAATACTAGAAGGGTTTGGTGGGTATTGACCTTGGGTTTTAGAGTTGTAGTTCACCTACATCCAGAGAGCACTGATGCATCTGGACCAAACTTGGCATGAATACTCAATATGCCCAAATGTGGACACTGGTGGGGTTGGGGAAAATAGACCTTGACATTTGGGAGTTGTAGTTGCTGGGATTTATAGTTCACCTGTAATCAAAGAGCATTCTGAACACCAATAATAGAATTGGGCCAAACTTCCCACATGGAACTCCCACGACTAACAGAAAATACTGTGTTTTATAATTGTCTTTTTGGCGACCCCTTTGACACTCCCTTGCAACCCCCCCAGGTTGAGAAACACTGGCTTAAAGCCAACCTTAAGAACTGTGGCATAAATACCAAGAACCGGGAAGCCGTGACCCTTGAGTTCTCTAACTGGAGGTCAGCTGTGACCAGCAGTGCTGTGGAATTTGAGGAGGCACAAATGGAGGGTGAAAGGGAAAAACACATGAAGAGGAAGGCACGTCAAGCCAATCCTGACTGGGACAGCTTTCCACCTGGAAACCGATGGAAGAGCATGTGGCTCAAGAATAGGGCTCCACAGTCACCTACGTCTCCACCGCCAAAACACTACACTTGAAAGACCACCATACTCTTACAACAAGGAATCGCTTAAGTAAGTTAGGAAGCATAGTAAAGAATGCTGGGAGCTTCAATCAGACCAACATCTGGAGGAACTATCCCCATTTCTGATTCCATTTGCTATTTTGGGGTGGGGCAAGCTCATAATGGTATTGAGCTTATTTATGAAGCCCATCTAGCAGCCCCATAGTTTTGGAGGATAGTGTCATGTTGACTTAAAGCAGATTGTGTAAACAACACCACACAATAGTACTTTTCCTGGCCATAAGATGTTTGCTGACAGTTCAGGGAGCAATTTTTTGCAGTTTTTTTGGTCATCGTTCAGTTCCCCAGCCCGGGAGGCTTGTTTTCCTCACCATATGCCTACCATATGTACAGTTACATTCCCCAACCCTGATCCAAGAGCAAAGGGAAGTTTCTTGGGCCGTTGGCTTTGCAAACTGAAGACAGGTGTCCAGGGTCTGAGCCAACACAGTATTAAATGCTTTGGACTCCCACGTCCAGAGAGATCAGTTTCCGGGGAGGCACACAACTCACAAATGTGGCTAAACTCTGTTGTGTAAGAGCATAAAATGTAGGAAGCCAAAGAAGCACAAAGGACACGTGAGCCACTTTGGCCTCTCAAAGGGACAATCTTCTTGATATGTTTGGGTTATTGTCGTCACTTCTCTCCTGCATCCATGAAGATTAAATGCATGTGCAGTGAAGCTAAGCCTGCTTTTGGATACATCGCTACTACTAGATTGAATCAAAGATGTGCCGTCGCTGCCTGGGGGCTATTGTTCTTAGTGAAAAAACAAGGACGTGGCAACTTTTCCCCAGGAGATTGCTTCTTGCCTTCCTTTAGAGAACTGGAACTCTCAAGGATCAAGACACTATAGATAACTCGAAGTAGGCTTTATTGTTCACAAAGAGTTACCTTTCTGAGGCATTAAACTTGATGTTCCAAAAGGAAGTAAAGAAAATATACATCACAGTCTCTGGTTGTCTTGGGTCCAAGGAGTTTTCCAACTGAGTAGCTTCCAAGTTCCCTCTATCTCAGTGTTTCTCAACCTGGGGGTCGGGACCCCTGGGGGGGTCACGAGGGGGTGTCCGAGGGGTCACCAAAGACCATCAGAAAACACTGTATTTTCTGTTGGTCATGGGAGTTCTGTGTGGGAAGTTTGGGCTGATTGCGAAGGTATGGTTGTACTGCAATGCTTTTTGATTGTAGGTGAACTATAAATCAGCAACTACAACTCCCAAATGTCAAGGTCTATTTCCCCCAAACTCTACCAGTGTTCACATTTGGGCATATTGAGTATTGTGCCAAGTTTGATCCAGATCCATCATTGTTTGAGTCCACAATGCTTTCTGGATGTAGGTGAACTACAACTCCAAAACTCAAGGTTGATGCCCACCAAACCCTTCCAGTATTTTCTGTTGGTCATGGGAGTTCTGTGTACCAAGTTTGGTTCAATTCCATCATTACTGGAGTTCAGAATGCTCTTTGATTGTAGATGAACTATAAATCCCAGCAACTACAACTCCCAATTGACAAAATCAACCCCCTGCTCAACTCCACTAGTATTCAAATTTGAGTGTATCGGGTATTTGTGCCAAATTTGGTCCAGTGAATGGAAATACATCCTGCATATTGGATATTTACATGGCAATTCATAACAGTAGCAAAATTACAGTTGTGAAGCAACAATGAAAATAATGTTATGGTTGGGGGTCACCACAACACGAGGAACTGTGTTAAGGGGTCACGGCATTAGGAAGGTTGAGAATCACTGCTCTATCTCAATGGCTATGAGGTCAGAACACTCACAGCCCCAGTCCAATGGCCTATATTGAAGGCAAAGTCTTCCTCTTGATGCCAAAGGACTGGTTTGAAGGCGCTTAAGATTCCTCAACGTCGTTCAGATGAGCTGGGCATGAAGTATGAATCTTAAGGGTATAAACCTGAGAATTGGTGGTAAGAAATGACTTGACCAAGGGCTTTGAGCCAAGCCTTTTGCACGTCCATGTGTTGAGCTTTTTGGTGGTGGAATGAAAAGGAAAGCACTGCCCTCCTCCCTAGGAAGGGGTGGAGCCAAACAGTTGAGCTGGGGGAGCAAGCCAATTGATGTAAAACAACATTGATAGACAGCTGTAAATAACCAAACAATTCAACTATATATTTACATGCAAGTGGCGCCAGACGCACCGTCACAAAAGATCAAAGAGAATGATTTGCAAGTACTGCCGTTAATCAGTTACTCATCTAAATACTTATAATAATGAGACACGGGACCTGATTCTTGCATCCCAAGAACAAGCAATGAGAACAAATGCCATCCAAGCCAGAATTTAAAAGTCGACAACAGATTCAAAGTGTAGACTCTGCAAGGAAGCAATACGAAATGATGGATCACATCCTCAGCTGCTGCAAAAGATCACACAGACAGACTACAAGCAGAGGCATAATACCGTTGTTCAGATGATTCATTGGAACTTGTGCCACAAATACTGTGCTGTCGCGCGCTGGGCCTGTGACAATGTCTGTTTATAGGACATGCTTTCTGTATGCCCAACGGGACGCCAGGGTGCTTCAGCTAAAGGGTCCTTAGGTTTCCCAAAACAAAGTTCTGTAGAGGCTCAAAATAAGTCCAACAAAGTTCTTTATTAAGGCTTAAATCTTCGAACAAATGAATAAAATGCCATATAATCTTGAAAAACTGGTAACTTTCTCCATCTGCCAACAAGGGACAGGCAACTGCTTGATAAACTGTTCCTTTCCTCTTTAGGGAAACCTTCCGACCCCTCCTTGGGCAATCTTTCTTTACCCTGCTGACGTGAGGCCCCAACTCCCGGCTCCAAGCTGCGTTATGGATAGCCCGAGTGGTCCCTTACCAGGCAATGGTTGCTGCAGATCTGCCAAGCTGGTGTCCTTTTAGTTTCTCCACGAAGGCTGTGGAACTGTAACTTTACTCTCCAGCAAAGCTGTAGAGGTTTTCCTTTTTCCCCAGCAAAAGCTGGCTGTAGATCTATATCTTTGGCCCCGGCAGAGCTTGCTGTAGATCTGTTTCTTTAACCCCAGCAAAGCTGGCTGTAAATCTAAATCTTTAACCCCGCCAGAGCTGTAAGAAGCAAAGCTTTTTACAGGTGGGGCAGAGAGAAGCCCACACGTCCTACTGTAAGGCTTCAAACTGTGAGACTGAACTAAAAGTCCCCTCTAAAACCTGGGGAAAGGGGTGGATCTAAAGATTCTAATGATGATTGATAGGTTGATGGCCCTATGATTGCAACCTGGGGAAAGCTACCCAATTGCAAAAAAGCATAGCTTGAATAGATTCATTCAAACTAACAGTGCAAGAAAAAGAAATCTGCCTGTGACAAAGAACTGGTGGGATCACAAGCCAGAAAAAGTTACAAAAAATGAACTCTGGGATTTCCGAATTCAGACTGACAGAGTTTTGCAGCACAATACTCCTGACCTCACAATCGTGGAAAAAACAAAGTATGGCTCGACAATGTTGCAGTCACAAGCAATTGACAAGAAGCAACTTAAAAAGCTTACACAATAAGAGGATTTAAAGCTCAAACTGCAAAGACTCTGGTACAAGCCAGTCAAGGTGGTCCCAGTGGTAATTGGCACACTTGATGCAGTGCCTAAAGACCTTGACCTACAGTTAAAAACAATCAGCACTGACAAAATCACCACCTGTCAGTTGCAAAAGGCCACCCTACTTGGATCTGCATGCATTATTCACCGATACATCACATAGTCCTAGACACTTGGGAGGTGTCTGACGTGTGATTGAATACAAAAGCCAGCATAGTGATTTTTTTTTTTGCTGTGCACTAATCCTGTTGTGTATCAAATAGTAGTAGTAGTAGTAGTAGTAATAGTGAGGTAAAAGATAAAGGTTGTCCCCTGACATTAAGTCCAGTCATGTCTGACTCTGGGGTGTGGTGCTCATCTCCATTTCTGAGCCGGCGTTGTCCATAGACACTTCCAAGGTCATGTGGCCGGCATGACTGTATGGAGTGCCGTTACCTTCCTGCCGGAGCAGTACTTATTGATCTACTCACATTTGCATGTTTTCAAACGGCTAGGTTGGCAGAAGCTAGGGCTGACAGTGGAAGCTCATGCCGCTCCCCCGGAATCAAACCTGCGACCTTTCAGTCAACAAGCTCAGCAGCTCAGTGCTTTAACCCACTGCGCCATCGGGGGCTCCAGTAATAGTAAGATCGAACTGCAAATACTCTAGCACACACTAGTAAAGGTAGTCCCAGTGGTGATCAGCACATTGGGTGCAGTGCCTGAAGACCTTGGCCTGCACTTGAAAACAATCTGCGCTGACAAAATCCACATGTGTCAGCTGCAAAAGGCCACCCTACTCAGATTCCCCACATTATTCACCAATACATCCCATAGTCCTAGACACTTGGGAAGTGTTCAACACATGATCCAATACAACAGCCAGCATAGTGATCTTGTTCGCTGTGTACTAATCCTATTGTGTATAATAATATTGTGTATAATAATATTGTGTATAATAATAATACGAAGACAACAACGATGTCTCTCATATAAGGCTTTTAAGATTTTCAAGGTTCCTGTCCTCACAGATAGGTTTAGTGATAGAATTTATTTATTACTAGCCGTCCCCTGCCATGCCTTGCTGTGGCCCACTCTGGTGGTCTTGGGGTTTCTGTGTGGGAGGTTTGGCCCAATTCTATCGTTGATGGGGTTCAGAATGCTCTTTGATTGTAGGTGAACTATAAATCCCAGCAACTACAACTCCCAAATGTCAAGATTCTATTTTCCCTAAACTCCACCAGTGTTCACATTTGGGCATGTTGAGTATTTGTGTAGAGTTTGGTCCACATCCATCATTGTTTGAGTCCACAGTGCTCTCTGGAAGTAGGTGAACTACAACTCCAAAACCAAAGGACACTGCCCACCAGACCCTTCCAGTATTTTCTGTTGGTCATGGGAGAACTGTGTGCCAAGTTTGGTTCAATTCGATCATTGGTGGAGTTCAGAATGCTCTTTGATTGTAGGTGAACTATAAATCCGAGCAACTACAACTCCCAAATGACAAAATCAATTTTTTGAGCGAAGGACATACATTGGGTTGTTAGGTGTCTTGTGTCCACATTTGATGTCAATTTGTCCAGTGGTTTTTGAGTTTTGTTAATCCCACAAACGAACATGACATTTTTATTTATATAGATAGAAGATTTTGAGAATTTTTACCCCGCCCTTCTCAACCTGTAGGGGGACTTCCGTGCGGCTTCCAATAGGCAACAATTTGATGCCACATAATAAAATACAAACAGCAATTATAACAGTTAAAAGCATAAACATTAAGACATAAAGATTAAATCAATATACTTACAATCCATTGAGCTATTACCAGTCTGGTGGCTATTTATCTAGCCATATACTAGATAAATACACAAGACACCTGGAATATTGTGTCCAATTCTGGGCACCACAATTCAAGAGAAATATGGACAAGCTGGAATGTGTCCAGAGGAGGGCGACTAAAATGATCAAGGGTCTGGAGAACAAGCCCTATGAGGAGCGGCTTAAGGAGCTGGGCATGTTTAGCCTGAAGAAGAGAAGGCTGAGAGGATATATGATAGCCATGTATAAATATGTGAGAAGAAGGGAGGAGGGAGCAAGCTTGTTTTCTGCTGCCCTGGAGACTAGGACGCAGAACAATGTCTTCACACTACAAGAAAGGAGATTCCATCTGAACATTAGGAAGAACTTCCTGACTGTGAGAGCTGTTCAGCAGTGGAACTCTCTGCCCGGAGTGTGGTGGAGGCTCCTTCTTTGGAAGCTTTTAAACAGAGGCTGGATGGCCATCTGTCAGGGGTGATTTGAATGCAATATTCCTGCTTCTTGGCAGAATGGGGTTGGACTGGATGGACCATGAGGTCTCTTCCAACTCTTTGATTCTATGATTCTACTATTGAGTACTCCTCTTAACTTATCCAAATCCATTTCCAAGCCATAGTCAACATTATCAATTGTCCTTTAACCTAATTGCCCAAAGGCCTGGTCCACATCCACATTTTTACCTTCTTTCTAAAGGTGAGGAGGCATGATGATGACCTAATTTCCCCGGGAAGTGAATTCCACAGGCGGGGGGCCACCACCGAGAAGGCCCTGTCCCTCATCCCCGCCAAACTTGTTTGAGACAGAGGCGGGGCCAAGAGCAGGGCCTCCCCAGAAGATCTTAAACTCTGAGGTGGGACGTAGAAGGAGATATGTTCGGACAGGTACGCTGGACCGGAGCCGTATAGGGTTTTATAGAATCTTCTTGGTCTTTGCTTCTAGGCTGTGGAAATACCTCCATTAGTTTCCCTCCTTGTTGTTCTTTTGTTGCATCTCAGAAGAATGGCCTGTCTCAGGGGAGCATGCTTGCTCCATCCATGTTCAACATCTACACAAATGACCAGCCACTGCCAGAAGGGACAGAGAGTTTCATCTATGTTGATGATCGTGCCATTACTGCTCAAGCAGGGAGCTTTGAGATGGTAGAACAGAAGCTCTCCGAAGCTCTAGGTGCTCTTACTGCCTATTACAGGGAAAACCAGCTGATCCCTAACCCATCTAAAACACAGACATGTGCCTTTCATCTCAAGAACAGAGAAGCATCCCGAGCTCTGAAGATCACCTGGGAAGGAATCCCACTGGAGCATTGCAGCGCACCCAAATACCTGGGAGTCACTCTGGACCGTGCTCTACCTACAAGAAGCACTGCCTGAACATCAAGCAAAAAGTGGGTGCTAGAAACAATATCATACGAAAGCTGACTGGCACAACCTGGGGATCACAACCAGATACAGTGAAGACATCTGCCCTTGCGCTGTGCTACTCTGCTGCTGAGTATGCATGCCCAGTGTGGAACACATCTCACCATACTAAAACAGTGGATGTGGCTCTTAATGAGACATGCCGCATTATCACGGGGTGTCTGCGCCCTACACCACTGGAGAAATTACACTGCTTAGCCGGTATTGCACCACCTGACATCCGCCGGGAAGTAGCACCAATAGTGAAAGGACCAAGGCAGAGACATCTCCAGCTCATCCCTTGTTTGGGTATCAGCCAGCACGTCAACGACTTAAATCTAGAAATAGTTTTCTAAGATCTAGAACACTCGCTGGAACACCTCAGCAAGCGAGAGTCCAAAAGTGGCAGGCTCAAACCCAGCACCTCAATCCATGGCTGATACCAAATGAGAGACTCCCTCCTGGGCACACAGAAGACTGGGCGACTTGGAAGGCATTGAACAGACTGCGCTCTGGCACCACGAGATGCAGAGCCAACCTTCAGAAATGGGGCTACAAAGTAGAATCCTCGACATGCGAGTGTGGAGAAGAGCAAACCACTGACCACCTGCTGCAATGCAACCTGAGCCCTGCCACATGCACAATGGAGGACCTTCTTGCAGCAACACCAGAAGCACTCCAAGTGGCCAGATACTGGTCAAAGGACATTTAATCAACTACCAAACTCACAAGTTGTGTATTTTTCTGTTTTTTTGCTTTGTTCTGTTAGAAATGTAATATAATGGACTGGCTGCTCTGACACGACAAATAAATAAATAAATAAATAAATAAATAAATAAAGAACCATTCAGAAAGCTTTGGATTTGGAAGGTCAGGGCATCACAAATATGAGCTTGCCTTAGTGGCCAGTGGATGTCTCTCTGGTTGCCACCCGCTCAGAACCCTCTTATAGATCAAGATCCTTTTTTTGAGACAGCAATATACTCATGCTGTCTTGTGTGTGAGATTTCCTAGCCAAGCTTTGCTTGGACCAAGAAAGAGCAACTCAGCCCATGGGAGGCCTTGGCAAAACGTTCAAGCTGTGAATGAACAGCTCTGAGTCTGTGCCGGAAAAGCATTAGCGGAAGACTTGCAGAAGGGAGACAATATGTTTTTGATCTGTTGGGAAGCGGGGAGAGGATAGCAAAGGGCATGCCAGGATTCTCGGGCCTTCTGCCGAACAATAAAAACCCACAACCGGGAAATTATCTGCATCATCAAGGGGATGGGAGCCGCGTGGAAAGTATTACCATTTCCTGGAAGGGGAAGCTATTGGAAATAATCTTCACCCTGAATCTTGGGAAGGATTGCCCTATTGAAGGACAAGAATCACCCACCAGTGAGGATTTTGGGAACTGTAGTCCAAAAAGAATATTTGGTTTGGGTTTCAACCAAGCTTCAATGTATTGCAGAATGATCCCCAGCTTGCAGGAAGCTAGCAGCTGTGTTACATTGGTAATCTTCCTCTGAATGGCCCTCAAGCTTGGGGGCAGTATGCTTCCAAATGCCAGATGCTGGAATTAAGCACCAGAAGCTAGTTGACCCCTCTATCCCCCATTTATACAAGCCTCCCAGAAGGGTGTTAGTGGCTGAAGGTCTCTCCTTACAACAGCCCAGGAGATAGCATTGACTGGGAGAAGTGTGTGTTTAAGCTGGATTATAGTTGACCGAGCTCCTCGAAGGACCAAATAGTAAAATGGTAGAGCTCTTGGTTTGCATGTGAAGATTCCAGGTCCAGTCTCTAGCTCAGTGTTTCTCAACCTTCCTAATGCCACATCCCCTTAATACAGTTCCTCATGTAGTGGTGACCCCCATTTCTTATTTATTTATTTATTTCTGGTACTTTTACCCCGCCCTTCTCAACCCCCGAAGGGGGACTCAGGGCGGCTTACAAAAAAGGCAGAATTCGATGCCTATACAAATTACACATAATATACAAAAACGTAATTAAAACAGTTATCACAATTAAAACAGTCAACAACCAGTACATAGCACATCATATAAAACATCATATAAAAGTCATTCTTATAGTCAGCGTTTCGTTTTCCAGAGTTCCATAGATCCAATCCATTAATTATTTCCTAGTCATCATCGAAGTTCTTTCTTTATCTGCCCGCTTGTCCAAATGCCTGGTCCCAGATCCATGTTTTTAGTTTTTTCCTAAAAGAAAGGAGCGATGTTGCAGATCTAATTTCCCCGGGGAGTGAATTCCACAGGCGGGGGGCCACCACCGAGAAGGCCCTGCTCCTCGTCCCCGCCAATCTCACTTGTGATAGAGGCGGGGTCGAGAGCAGGACCTCCCCAGAGGATCTTAGGCTCCGGGGTGGGACGTAGAGGGAGATCCGTTTGGACAGATACACTGGGCAAAACCCTACAAAACCCGTATAGGGTTTTGTTGGTCAAAACCAGCACCTTGAATTGTGCTCGGAACTGGATCGGCAGCCAGTGGAGCTGACACAACAGGGGGATGGTATGCTCCCTGTATGACGCCCCAGTGAGTAGTCTTGGCTGCCTCCCGCTGGACTAGATGGAGTTTCCGAGCAGTCTTCAAAGGCAACCCCACGTAGAGTGCGTTGCAGTAATCTAACCCCCAACCATAACATTACTTTCCTGGCCACTTCATAACTGTAATTTTGCTACTGTTATGAATCGTAATGTAAATATCTGATATGCAGGATGTATTTTCATTCACTGGACCAAATTTGGCGCAAATAACCAATACACCCAAATTTGAATAATGGTGGGGTTGATTTTGTCATTTGGGAGTTGTAGTTGCTGGGATTTATAGTTAACCTCCAATCAAAGATCATTCTGAACACCAACTATAGAATTGAAACTTGGCACACAGGCATCCCGTGACCAACAGAAAATACTGGAAGGGTATGATATGGGGCAGGCCTGTAGCGAGGGGGTGGTTTTAGGGGTTCAACTCCCCCCGAAATGTTTCAGATTTTTTTAAAAAACCTGGTTTACTCATGAATTTTAACTGGTTAACCAAATCCCCATGCTAAGTCTATGAGATGCAAAAAATTAGGAGTCCCTCCAGAACTGCAAGCGCTATCTCAAGCAAATATTGGCAATTTATTCACACTGTCATTACTTGCAGGAATAGCTGATGTAGTGAAGCAACCAAGTTGGTGGTGTTTGTGTTGAATGCTCTCATTAAGGAGGCCAGACTTGGTGGAGGTGGTTGACAGGGGCAGAGCTGCAGGCTATTAAAGGCTGCCCTGTCTCCTGCTGTGCTCTTTGCTTCAGCGTGAGCTAGGAGGCAGGTTTTCAACCCTCTCCCCTGCAAAATTTTCAACCCCTCCTGAAATTTTTTTCTGGCTACGGCCCTGATGTGCATGGACCTTGAGTTCTGGAATTGTAGTTTACCTACATCCAGGGAGCACTGTGGACTCAAACAATGATGGATCTGGACCAAACTTGGCAAAGATACTCAATATGCCCAAATGTGAACATTGGTGGAGTTTGGGGAAAACATATTTTGATATTTGAGAGTTGTAACTGCTGGGATTTGGGCCAGACGTTCCAGACAGAACTCCAACACCTTGAAGGGACTCGCTGGTGAGAGCCTCCCTCCAGCCTTATGCACTCTCTCTCGCCCGCACATGTGCAGCATGCTGCCTTTTGCTGTGGTGAGAGCCTCCCTCCAGCCTTATGCACTCTCTCTCGCCCACACATGTGCACCATGCTGCCTTTTGCTGAGCACACCTGCTCTCTCCTCACCACTTGGAGTCTCAGATACAGCCCTCCCTTTGGCTGAGAGGCTGATTGAGAGGCTGGCCAATCACAGTGGAGGAGGGCTTTTGGTTGGAGGATTCGGTATCTGTTTCCAAAAAGTAAGAGAAGGACAGGCACAGAGAGCTTTATTTATTTATTTATTTAAAAGTTTTGTATACCGGCCTTCTCACCTCTCTTGAGGGACTCAGACCGGTTTCCAACCATAATATCACATACAATCAATAAAACATCATAATACATATTACAGTAAAACATTAAAACAGCAATTACAATCAATAACTATAATGGTCAGTCGTCACACTAAAATCGTTGTTCATCATCCTCCATCCATATTTCAGGGTGTTGGCTCACTCGTCGAATGCCTGTCTCCATAACCAGTCTTCACCTGTTTCCTAAATGTCAGGATAGAAGGGGCGGTTCTGATCTCCAGTGGGAGAGAGTTCCAGAGTCGAGGGGCCACCACCGAGAAGGCCCTGTCCCTCGTCCCCACCAGACGCGCTTGCGAGGCCGGTGGGACCGAGAGCAGGGCCTCTCCAGACGATCTTAATAATCTTGATGGTTCATAGGGGAGAATACGTTCGGAGAGGTAAACAGGGCCGGAGTCGTTTAGGTTAACACCAGCACTTTGAATTGTGCTCGGAAGCTAATTGGCAGCCAGTGGAGCTGGTGTAACAGTGGAGTGGTGTGCTCCCTGTACCCAGCACCCGTTAGTAGTCTGGCTGCCGAGCGTTGGACTAGCTGCAGCTTCCGGGCAGTCTTCAGAGGCAACCCCACGTAGAGAGCTTAAGCCTTTTCTGCCAAAAGGGTTCCTAAGACCATCAGAAATATATGTTTTCTGATGGCCTTTGGCGAACCCTCTGACACACCCTCATGCCCCCCCCCCCCCGGGTCCACCTCAGAGTAGAATCACCTTGCTGATGAAGCCTTTTACAGGAGGCCCTGGTTTAAGTCCTGTAAGGTAAAAAGGTAAAAAGTTCTCAAAAGCAAAAGTAATGTTTTAAAAGATCAGGATAACATAGCACTTGAAGCATAATCCAATAGGCATCAGGAAAGCAAGACCCAAGGAGCATAGGCAAGCTCCTTAGGTAAACGCAAAAGTTGATTTGACAAAGATCTGGTCTCAAACCCTCTTTGCAAAACATGAAGGCGTTTCTTTGGCTTCTGGCCTCCCTCTTGTTAGCTATCCTTTCACTCCTTCGAACACGGAATTCCAACCGGGTGGCCCTATCTAAAATTCCCGTATCATCAAGGTCAATCTGCTTCAGCCTGTTTTTCTGCTTGCGCATTATCAGGCTGAGAACCAGGCAAGGAGCTATCTTCTCTTTCGGAGTCAGTCTGCACCTGGCTGCTATCTTCAGCATCATGCCTTGCTGTGGGAAACTGCACTTCTTCTTCACTATCTATAGCAGGGACATCTTGAACCAAACTGTGAACCTGAGTCCCATCATCCTTGTCAGAAACACTCTCCGATTCCAGCTGTGTCACAACACCCCCCCCCCCAGAGGTCCCGACCCTCAGGTTAAGAAACGCTGACCTAAGCAATTCAAAAACAGCTGTGAGCTGCGGGTGGAGAAATTAGGCACCACTTCAGTAGGGAGGTATTTTACGGCACCTTAAAAAAAATACCAGACTGATCATTTTCAGGATTTAAAATCTCATGTTGGCTCGCACGTCCAGAGTTCGCATGATCCACTTTATTATTTATTTATTTATTTATTTCAATTACTTCTACCCCATCCTTCTCACCCCCGAGGGGGGACTCAGGGCGGCTTACAAACGAAGGCACAATTCGATGCCTGAATGCCAAAAGGAAGTCGCTGATCTAATCTCCCCGGGAAGTGAGTTCCACAGGTGAGGGGCCACCACTGAGAAGGCCCTGCTCCTCGTCCCTGCCAGCCTCACTTGTGATAGAGGTGGGGTCGAGAGCCTCCCCAGACGATCTTAAATTTCGAGATGGGATGTAGAGGGAGATCCGTTCGGACAAATACACTGGGCCGGAACCGTATAGGTTTTGTAGGTCAAAACCCTATACACTTCCCCATTTACATCAATATCAGCCACAACCATGGGTTGAACTACAACAGTTCCAAGCATTTCAAATAAAGGAAACTCAACCTGTAGTAGCGTGATTCAGTATTATCAGACCCTAAGATCTTCAGGGGAGGCCCTGCTCTCCATCCCACCTGCTTCACAGGTGCGGCTGGTGGGAACGAGAGACAGAGCCTTTTCTGTGGTGGCCCCTCGGCTTTGGAATGCCCTCCCCATAGAGATAAGATCAGCTTCCTCGCTGATGGTATTTCGAAAAAGACTCAAGACATGGATGTTTGAACAAGCATTCGGCTAATCCGGTGCGATGAAGTTGATGATCAAGGACTGGCAATCATAGACGATGAAATTGGATTATGATTTTAGTTGAGAGATGCATTGGTCTGTATTGGTGGCCCGATACTGTGTATTGTATATGTGTTTTATGTTTTTAAATTGAATATTGTTGTTTTTAAGTGTTGTAAACCGCAATGAGTCGCCGTTTTAGGCTGAGATATTAGCGGTATACAAGTATTAATAAATAATAATAAATAAATAAATAAATAAAATAATAAATAAATATTATGTCTGAAGATGGATGGCCTCCTGCCTGGAACTGTTGTTGTTGCTTATATTGTGTTGCAGAGGCAAAGTTGAAAACAGACATATTGGTTTTTGAGAGTCGGTGGGAGGATTTAGATGAAGTGTTGTTGTCCTTGAACACCTGCTGCTAAATGCTGGTTGAATGGTGATGCAAAAAGAGCGGAGAAAGAGGAAAACGGGTGGACTCTTCAGTGAGCTTGTAGAAACCAGCTTCTTGGCTGCTTGGAGATGTTTGCTTAATTGAACGCAATCTGTCCTCAGATTAACATCCCGCTACTTGCTGGCTAATGAGGCTAAAGCACCTTGGCTTCTCCCCCAGTTCACAGCAGTGAAACTCTGGAGGTTTCCAGGGAAATATTCAATTTCCTTGGACACCTTATTTCTTTTAGTTTCACACATTTACAAAGGCCTAAGCAGAAAATCATTCGCTCTTTAGAGTAAGAGTCCTCTTGAAGGAACACAAGGGCTGATTTGCTATTAACCACAAAGACAGGAGTTCTCCTTATACCAGATCAGTCCTGGGCTTAGTTCCAGATAACTGGTTCCTTGTAATGAGTCGCTTTCCCTAATAATTGAAAGCAGAGTAGCATTTATATGCAATCCATTTATTTTCAACTCTAGCTGACGGTAGCAGCTCTTTAGACTGTTGAACTAGAGCCCTGAAACACCTTTTCACCACAAACCATACTCTGTCCAGGTCATCCAGTAAGTAAAAGTTTATTAAGAGAAAAGTATGTAAAAATAAGCAGATCTAAAAAGGAGAATCACAGTTCAAACAGTTATTTCCAAGGTTCTTGTGGGTTTTTTCGGGCTATAGAGCCATGTTCTAGAGGCATTTCTCCTGACGTTTCGCCTGCATCTATGGCAAGCATCCTCAGAGGTAGTGAGGTCTGTTGGAATTAGGACAATGGGTTTATATATCTGTGGAATGGCTGGGGTGGGGCAAGGAGCTCTTCCCTGCTGGAGCTAGGTGTGAATGTTTCAACTGATCACTTTCACTCAGAGAAGCCATTGAAATCCACAAGCATGTGGACAATTTCAACAGAAAGGAAGAGACCATGAAAATGAACAAAATCTGGCTACCAGTATTAAAAAACTCTAAAATTACAACAGCAAAACAACAGAGAGGGAACAACCAGGCACAGATTAACACCTCCCAGCAAGAGATTTTCCCAGGCTCAGGCAGGCCTTCAAATGCTAATGAAGGTGATCAGCTGAAACATTCACACCTAACTGCAGCAGGGAAGAGCTCCTTGCCCCACCCCAGCCATTCCACAGATATATAAACCCCTTGTCCTAATTCCAACAGACCTCACAACCTCTGAGGATGCTTGCCATAGATGCAGGCGAAACGTCAGGAGAAATGCCTCTAGAACATGGCTCTATAGCCCGAAAAAACCCACAAGAACCTAGTGATTCCAGCCATGAAAGCCTTCGACAATACAGTTATTTCCAAGATAGCCAAGATTCCAAAATCCTTTCAAGTAATAGTCTCAAGAGTCAATCCCCAGATATATCCATAAACATGATAGCATAGATCCAAGGCAGGCAACCTATGTCACACATGAAACTAGAACCAGGAACAAACTTGGAAACTTGAATACACAAATGTATGACTAGGAACCGGGAGCTGTTCACCTGAATACGATGTTGCTCTCACAAAGCAGAAAACCACTTAAAAGGCCTCATACCCTCCCATGACATCATTCCTCACACACCTGCTTATCCTCCGCTTATCTCTAAACCACTGGGGAAAGTGATTCTGTCTCTGTTGTACGCTCTGCCTTCGAAGCTCCAAGTGCCTTGATCTGGACAAACATTCATCTCCGATATTTCTTTTAGCTGGCACTTCTGACAGTTTCTCATGATAACTGATATTGCTTCCTCCACTCTCATAGGAACTTCCAGGAGATTCCAGAACAACTCTCTCCAATGTGTTGTCAAAGGCTTTCATGGTTTGAATCACTGGGTTGCTG
Source organism: Anolis sagrei ordinatus (assembly GCF_025583915.1). Classification (NCBI taxonomy): domain Eukaryota; kingdom Metazoa; phylum Chordata; class Lepidosauria; order Squamata; family Anolidae; genus Anolis; species Anolis sagrei. The sequence goes on along the minus strand of NW_026844589.1, from coordinate 15,896,866 downwards.
TGAGTTTTTCAGGCTGTTTGCCCATGTTCCAGAAGGAGAGAATGCTTCTGGAACATGGCCATACAGCCCAGAAAACTCACAGCAACCCAACTCTCTCTAGGCCACTTCTATCTTCATCTGGGCCCTCTGAATCTATCCCAGCATCCCCTTCTTCATCTTCTGAGCACGCAGAAACTGACCAGGCTACAACCCAGACTTCTTGTGAGAGCCCATATCCACAATGGATATTTTCCTGGACTTTGTGTGGATATGTGAAACCACAGATAATAATAGTGTACCACATTGAGATGAAGGACTCCTGGCCCAAGAATACAACAGAGTCGCACTGAAATAAAGGGACCCAATCTGGAGACTGGGCAAGATCTGCTTTCGATTGTTTCTTTTTGTCTGGCAGCTCTATTGGAATAAGAAATGAATATTTAATCTGCCAGGCTGAGAAGAGCACCCCGGGAGATTATTTTCCCACAGAACAAATCTTTCTTTTTTCCCCTGCATCCAAGATCAGACAATTGTTGTGGACGCTTTGCCCAGTTTCAGGGTAAGTCTTATCTTCAGTCCTGTCTCAGTGACCTGGAAATGCAGCCCTGTTGGGTGGTGCCTAAGGAAGCAACAGGGCTGCTGTTGTTTTTTGTTTTCTAGGCTCATTAATTGCATAACCCAGCTTGCATTTTTTCCCTCATATGGAGTGTCTGAGTGAAAGGGAAAGAATTGCCAGTGCGAAAGAATATTCCACTGGCTCCAGCCAACCTTTGTGATCTGGAGACTGCAGTAACATCGAGGTTGCCCTCTTATTTGGTTGCATTCTGTGATTTCGCAAAATACAAGTCTCTCTCTAAGTAATGCTTATATGTATACTAGCTTGGGTACCTGGTTATTGCATGGGTTATTTGAAAAAGTCATTTTTTATTTTACAAAATGCATAAGGTTGTGGGTAAACTACAACTCATATCATGCCAGGTCACCCCCCCTGAAACTCCATCAGTAGCTAAAATCTGTCATGTTGGGCAAGTTTGCTATAGATGCATTATCAGTGGGGTTCAGTGTGATCTCTGGCTGCAGGATAAATGACAGCTCCCACTGTGGTGGGTCAGTCCAGTCAAATCCCTCCAGTACGTTCAGTTGGTCGTGGGGGTTCTGTGTGCCAAGTTGGGTCCAGATCTCTCATTGGTGGTGGTCCAGTATCTCTAGATGTAAGTGAACTACAACTTCCAGAAATGAAGGTTAGTTCCTCCCATACCTCTCCAGTAATTTTTGTTGGTTATGGGAGTTCTGTGTGACAAATTATGTCCAGAGTCATCGTTGGTGGGTCCAGAGTACTCTTTGATTGCAGGTGAACTATAAATCCCAGCACCTACAATGGCTATAAATCAAGGTGAATTCCCCCCAAACCTCTCTAGTATTTTTCTTCGGTTATGGGGGTTCTGTGTGCTAAGTTGGGTTCAGATCTCTCATTGGTGGTGGTCACAGTATCTCTAGATGTAAGTGAACTACAACTTCCAGAAATGAAGCTCAGTTCCTCCCATACCTCTCCAGTATTTTTTGTTGTTCATGGGAGTTCTGTGTGCCAGAGCCATCGTTGGTGGGTCCAGAGTGCTCTTTGATTGCAGGTGAACTATAAATCCCAGTACCTACAATGGCTATAAATCAAGGTAAATTCCATCCAAACCTCTCCAGTATTTTTCTTCAGTCATAGGGGTTCTGTGTGCCAAATGTGGTCCAGGTCTATTGCCAGTGGGGGTTACAGTGCTCTGACTTGATGCAGGGTGAACTACAACTTCCATCACATGGACTCAATCCCCCAACCTCCTCCAGAATGTTTAGTTGCTGCTCAGTTCTGTTTGTTATGCAGAGTTGCAAAGAGTAGGAACAGGTTAAGGGAGAGGCAGTGGGTGGGGCGGGAGGTGTCATGCAAATTCCAACCAATGGAGAGAGAAATGAACACTGGGATGCCTGCCTGTAGTGGAGGAAAACTTTTAAAAGCTAGGATGAAATGGTCCTTTATTGGACCTTAGGGAGGACATTGCCATGGTGGCAATGGCGCTAACTTGCAATATCAGTGGAGGGAGTGCCTTTGGAGTCTTCTCAGCACTTGGAACTAGGGCTGGGCGGTTTCGTTTCGTAATTTCGTAATTCGTTAAAAATTCGTTATTTTTTTTTATAACGAAGCGATATTGAACCATTCAGGAGCAACTAAAAAACGAAACGAATTTTTCCAATTCGTTTCGTAATTGTTTCGGAATTGTTTCGTTATTGATTCGTTATTGATTCGTAAATGTTTCGTTATTATTTCCGCATGTCTGGTGCAAGTTTTAGGGTTGCTGTTTGTTTTCTCAGTGAAAAAAAATATAATTATCACACCAACAGTCAACAACAGAGGGAGAGGGAAGCTTCAGAAGTTTTTTTAGCGTATTGCGCGATCGCGGCCGCCATTAACGAATTGATTCGTAATCGATTCGTAATTGTTTTCGTAATTGTTTTATGATTTCCGAAATTTCGTAAATATCGAACTTTTTTAAAGGAAAATTTCGGAATTCTTTTAAATAACGAAACGCAAAAACCCCTAAAAACAAATCGAGTTTAGAAACAAATTTTTCCGTGTTTGGACAGCCCTACTTGGAACTATGGTCTCTGTTTGTGGAGGTGAGAGGCTGTCTGTGTAAGTGGACACCTCCTCCACTTCCACGCATATTTTTACTTTTATTATGTTATTTATAGATGAGCCACCTTGCAAATTGGTGGAATTTAGGGAAAGTTCACCCAACATTTCTTATGACAGAGGAGCCTCGGATTTCCAGCAACAAGTGATGTGTAGCCTAAATGTTAACTTTATTTTTGCTGTGTTTTTTGTCAATTCATTCTCCTTTCACACAAAATATTCAATACACTCAGGAATGACATAGCACTAAAACATGTTTTTTTTTCTTGCAGGTTGCTATGGTTATTTTCCCATCCATCTGGACATCTAGGGAAAGCCTCTCAGCTTGGCTCGATAACAAGCAGCTTTTGTGGAATTGCTAGAGAATGGGGTGGTGACGTGGCCCAGTGAATCGTTCTTGGTTTCAGCCCATGTGCGCAAAATGGTACACCTAAAGGTACGAATTTTCAACCTAAAGACGTCAAAGCTTTAGTCAACCAACATCCGAACATGAGACAACAGTGCCATACTGTTTTATATTGTTGATTTTGGTATTTTATATTTTGGTATGATGTATTTTGTTATTGTGTGTTTATTATGTTGTATTATTTTGGGCTTGGCCTCATGTTCGCTGCACTGAGTCCCCTTTGGGGAGATGGTAGCAGGTTATAAATAAGGTGTATAATTATTATTATTATTATTATTATTATTATTATTATTATTATTATTATGTGGCAGCTGAAAAAGCCAAGGAGATGTTGGACTGTATAGAAATAAGTATAGTTTCTAGATTTGTGGTTTCCAACTTGTGCTCCATTGACCACCAGTGGTCCACAAGAGCAAAAATATGGTCCACGGCCTCACTATTACTACACTGTTGCCTCGAAACCACATGGCAACGAGAGCAACTATTCTTGTAGTGCCGAGGCAATGGGGATGTTGAGAGGGGAGAGGCTGACTACCCACAAAAGATGACTACTACCACACCAACTCTAGATTATTAAATACGGTTTTCTGTGGGCGAGCAGATGGCGACTACTGGATGGCATATGTTCTGTTCTGTCGTGCGCTGGACCTGTAAAGAATTTCCTTTAGGACAGGACGTGCAACCTTTGCCCAGGGGGAAGCCAGGGGGCCCAAGAGAAGTTCTCAGAGGTTTTCCACCACAAATGATCTTTAGATGGCTTGTAAAGTATAACAAAGTCATTTATTAATGAACAATCAAACACAAACTTTTCTTGTCTTCAATAAAGTTAACCAAATGCTTCCAGGCTTTTATGCAACTGGTGGCTTCCTAAACTTGCCCACGAAAGACAGGCAACTGTCTTCAATAACTTCTTCTTTACTTTAAAGGAAAATCCCCTTTTTAACTTCTCCCAGGCTGACTGTAATCTAACCCTTACTGATGTGGGCTCCACTTACCGGGTCGAACTGCTTCTCAAGCACCGAGTGGACCTACCAGTAAAGGCTTGGATATTCTCCAGCTGGAGATCTTTGGTTTTCCAAACTGTTACCCTCTGAAATTCTTCAAAGCTTTGGGAATGTTTCCATGGAAGTCTCTAGAATCTTTGGAGGCTCTTAAGACTGTTCTCCCCCAGAAAGTCTTAAGGGTTGAAGTGTCTGTGTAAGTGGACACCTCCTCCACTTCCACGCATATTTTTACTTTTATTATGTTATTTATAGATGAGCCACCTTGCAAATTGGTGGAATTTAGGGAAAGTTCACCCAACATTTCTTATGACAGAGGAGCCTCGGATTTCCAGCAACAAGTGATGTGTAGCCTAAATGTTAACTTTATTTTTGCTGTGTTTTTTGTCAATTCATTCTCCTTTCACACAAAATATTCAATACACTCAGGAATGACATAGCACTTAAACATGTTTTTTTTTCTTGCAGGTTGCTATGGTTATTTTCCCATCCATCTGGACATCTAGGGAAAGCCTCTCAGCTTGGCTCGATAACAAGCAGCTTTTGTGGAATTGCTAGAGAATGGGGTGGTGACGTGGCCCAGTGAATCGTTCTTGGTTTCAGCCCATGTGCGCAAAATGGTACACCTAAAGGTACGAATTTTCAACCTAAAGACGTCAAAGCTTTAGTCAACCAACATCCGAACATGAGACAACAGTGCCATACTGTTTTATATTGTTGATTTTGTTATTTTATATTTTGTTATGATGTATTTTGTTATTGTGTGTTTATTATGTTGTATTATTTTGGGCTTGGCCTCATGTTCGCTGCACTGAGTCCCCTTTGGGGAGATGGTAGCGGGTTATATATAAGGTGTATAATAATAATAATAATAATAATAATAATAATAATAATAATAATAATTATTATTATTATTATTATTATTATGTGGCAGCTGAAAAAGCCAAGGAGATGTTGGACTGTATAGAAATAAGTATAGTTTCTAGATTTGTGGTTTCCAACTTGTGCTCCATTGACCACCAGTGGTCCACAAGAGCAAAAATATGGTCCACGGCCTCACTATTACTACACTGTTGCCTCGAAACCACATGGCAACGAGAGCAACTAGTCTTGTAGTGCCGAGGCAATGGGGATGTTAAGAGGGGAGAGGCTGACTACCCACAAAAGATGACTACTACCACACCAGCTCTAGATTATTAAATACGGTTTTCTGTGGGCGAGCAGATGGCGACTACTGGATGGCATATGTTCTGTTCTGTCGTGCGCTGGACCTGTAAAGAATTTCCTTTAGAACAGGACGTGCAACCTTTGCCCAGCGGGAAGCCAGGGGGCCCAAAGAGAAGTTCTCAGAGGTTTTCCAACACAAATGATCTTTAGATGGCTTGTGAAGTATAACAAAGTCTTTTATTAATGAACAATCAAACAGAAACTTCTCTTGTCTTCAGAAAGTTAAACAAATGATTCCAGGCTTTTATGCAACTGGTGAATTCCTAATCTTGCCCACGAAGGACAGGCAACTGTCTTCAATAACTTCTTCTTTACTTTAAAGGAAAATCCCCTTTTTAACTTCTCCCAGGCTGACTGTAATCTAACCCTTACTGATGTGGGCTCCGCTACCGGGTCGAACTGCTTCTCAAGCACCGAGTGGACCTACCAGTAAAGGCTTGGATATTCTCCAGCTGGAGATCTTTGGTTTTCCAAACTGTTACCCTCTGAAATTCTTCAAAGCTTTGGGAATGTTTCCATGGAAGTCTCTAGAATCTTTGGAGGCTCTTAAGACTGTTCTCCCCCAGAAAGTCTTAAGGGTTGAAGCTTTTGTACAGGGGAATCATAGAATCATAGAATCAAAGAGTTGGAAGAGACACCATGGGCCATCCAGTCCAACCCCCTGCCAAGAAGCAGGAATATTGCATTCAAATCACCCCTGACAAATGGCCAGCCAGCCTCTGCTTAAAAGCTTCCAAAGAAGGAGCCTCCACCACACTCCGGGGCAGAGAGTTCCACTGCTGAATGGCTCTCACAGTCAGGAAGTTCTTCCAGGAAGCTTGCACACGTCCTGTACATTAGTTTTCCTTGCTGATACTAGACTAAAAAATGGCTCCCTTCCTTTCCCAATTGCCCTGAGCAAGGGGCGGAACCAAAACTTAACGATGATGGACAGGTGACTTGCCCTATGACTGCAACCAAAGGAAGCCACCTTCCTGCAGAATCCCTGTCTGCAAGCAAACATTTAATACAAAGCAAATAAAGTGGGAGCTCCTGGTACATGTTCTGTATCAGAAACTAGAGCTGATGTGGTCTATCTAATCCAGTTTTCTGAATCAGCATCCCAAATAACCAAACTGAATCTAAAGCTGACCAAAAACTGATTCGTAACCCTTTTGGTACTAATGTTGGAGAGTGGTCCCTGGCCAAGTGGTCCCTGGTCAAACAAAGGCTGGAAACCACTGGTCTAGATCCAGGAAAGTCATTGGGGCCCCCTGTTTTGCTTTGGTGTCCAGTTCTGGGCAAAGCAATTCAAGAGGGAGATGGACAAGATGGAGCATGTTCAGAGGAGGGCGACTAAAAGGATCAAAGGTCCAGAAACCATGAATCCCTCTGAGGAGCAGCTGATTGACCTGAGTCTGTTTAGCCTCAGAAGAGAAGGTTGAGAGGAGACATGACAGCCATATTTCAACATTTGAAAGGATGCCATAAGGAAGAGCACTTCCTCTGTTTCTGTGGAGACTAGGACTCAGTGGAATAATAATAATAATAATAATAATAATAATAATAATAATAATAATAAGGAATTATTATTATTATTATTATTATTATTATTATTATTGCAAGGTCTTTGGCACAATCCAGTAAAGGTGGTCCCAGTGGTTGGTGCAGTGCCTAAAGACCTTGACCTGCACTTAAACACAATCGGCGCAGACAAAATTACCATCTACCAGCTGCAAAGGACCACCTTACTGGGATTTGCATACATTATTCGCCGATGCATCACACAGTCCTAAACACTTGGGAAGTGTCTGACGTGCGATCCAATACAACCACCACCATAGTGACTTTGTTTGCTGTGGACTCATCTTGTTGTGTAATATTGTTATTATTATTATTATTATTATTATTATTATTATTATTATTATCTTGTGTAATAATAATAATTATAATTATAATTATTATTATTATTCTTATTGTAATTGTGCGGTTTTTTGGCATTGTATACTTCTGCTGCTTCTGTGATGGTTCATTTGTATTTTGATTCTATAGCCCACTTGTCGATGGATGTCCAGAATCAGCAGCATCCACCGCAGACCTTTTTATCCTGGGCGTCGACTGAGCCAGTATAGACTTCGTTTTGGTTTGCTTCTCCATAGTGCTAATGGGTTAGGTGCTCTTGGTTCCACTCCTCAGCTGAGACCTCTCTGGCTTGGTTGGACCTGCTGGTAGTTACACTACCGCCAACACAGCTCTCAGCATCGTTGGAGCAGTTAAGCCCCCCACCACGACAAGGTGGCACCCATTGGGGGCTCAATGGAGGCAACACCATCAAGGCCATAAACACCTGGGCCATACCTGTCATAAGATACACTGCTGGCATCATAAACTGGACGCAGGCAGAACTGGACAATTTGGACAGAAAAACTAGAAAACTCATGACCATTCATCCTTGCAGTGATGTTGACCAGCTCTATCTGCCTAGAAAGTCTGGTAGCAGAGGACTTTTACAAGTAAGACAAGCAGTCGAAGAAGAAAAACACGATGCCTTGGCAGAATATGTAAAGGAAAGCCAAAAACCTGCTTTAATTGAAGTCAATAATCAGAAACTTCTCAAAGCACAGCAGATAAAGAGTCAGTGCAAGAAAATTACATTCCAAACCAGAGCTGACAGCTGGCACAACAAAGCCTTACATGGGCAGTTCCTTGAGAAGATTGAAGGAAACGTTGACAAGGAGAAGACCTGGTTATGGCTCACGAATGGAACCCTGAAGAAAGAGACAGAAGGCCTGATTCTTGCAGCCCAGGAGCAAGCCACCCAATGCAATTAAGGCCAGGATTGAAAAATCAACGGATGACCCAAAATGCAGACTTTGCAAGGAAGCTGATGAAACCATGGAGCATATCCTCAGCTGTTGCAAGAAAATCGCACAGACGGATTACAAACAAAGACACAACTCTGTGGCCCAAATGATTCACTGGAACTTATGTCACAAGTACCTCCTGCCAGAATTGGTGGGATCATAAACCCACAAAGGTAATTGAAAATGAACATGCATAAATCCTGTGGGACTTTCGAATCCAGACCGACGAGTTTTGGAACACAATGCACCAGGCATCATGATTGTGGAAAAGAAAAAAGTCTGGATTATTGATGTCGCCATACCAGGTGACAATCGCATTGAGGAAAAACAACAGGAAAAACTCAGCCGCCATCAAGAGCTCAAAATCAAACTGCAAAGACTGGCATAAACCAGTACAGGTGGTCCCAGTGGTCATTGGCTCACTGGGTGCCGTGCCAAAAATATCTCAGCCGGCATTTGGAAACAATAAACATTGACAAAATCACAATCTGTCAACTGCAAAAGGCCACCTGACTTGGATCTGTGCGCATCATTCGAAAATACATCACACAGTCCTAGACGCTTGGGAAGTGTTCGACTTGTGATTTTGTGACACGAAATCCAGCATATAGATCTCGTTTGCTGTGACATACTGTGCTTTTGTGTCAGTAAAATAATAATAATAATACTAACAACTATTATTATTATTATTATTATTATTATTATTAATACTAATATTTCTTACTTGCTTCTCCCCACAGCTCAAGGTGGGTCACAGCTCAAGGCGGGTAATGGTATTAAATCTTTCATTTAAAAGGCTCTAGCAACATTTCTTTCTCAGTGTCGTTAAAGGCTTTCGTGACTGGAATCACTGGTTGCTCTGAGTTTTCTGGGCTGTCTGGCCAGGACACCTCCCAACAAAGGATTCCCCCAGGCCAGAAGCAGCCAGGCTTTGAAGCTGCAAGGCTATTTGATGCTAACATTCACACTTGCCTCCAACAGACAAAGAGTTCTTTCTCCCACCTTGGACATTATTCCACAGATATATAAAACCACTCGCCTAGTTTCCAACAGACTTTACAATCTCTGAGGATGCCTGCAATAAATGTGGGCAAAACGTCAGGAGAGAATGCTTCTGGAACATGGCCAGACAGCCCAGAAAACTCACAGCAACTCAATTTCTTTCTCTTTCCTTTTTAAAAAAATGTTTAAATATGGTCCTATTATCTTGTTGGGCTTTAAGATCTCCCACTTGTCATTTAATGGAAATTAGATAATGTGATAAGTCCTGAACTGCTTCCCAGTGTAATTTCATCCGTCAGCGGCATCTGAACCAGACAGAAATTGTACTTCCTTCGTGTATTCTGAGCCAACACTAATCTTCAAGTTTACGACTCTCCTCTTAACTGTCTCTCTGCCTCTCTCCAACTTGAAGTATTTTACAGTAAAACAAGCTGTAATTTTTCTTTTCTTTTTTTAAAAAAAATCTTTATTGAACAACAAACAAAAAGAGTCAGAAAGAAAGAAAGAAAGAAAGAAAGAAAGAGAAAAGGAAGAAAAGGAAAGAAAGAAGAGATTTTTTAAAAAGAGAAAAAAATCATAGCAGATAGTGGTTAAAAAAATAAAGTAAAATCTGGAGCAGCGTGGTATGTATCTCCTTAGTTGACTTGCCTGAGTATCTTCCAAGTGGTTTTTCCTCTTCTTTCTTTTGTCTTGACTTTTCTTCCCTCTTGTTTCCTCTTCCATTTATATTATTATATTTCAAGTTTTCTGTTTCAAATAATTTGTCACTTTTGTCCAGTCAGTTTCTTTTATTGGGGTCCCTTTATTTTTTGATATTAGGTATGTTAACCTATCCATATTTTTAATATCTACATTTTTTTCTATCCAATCACTAATTTCTGGGATCTTTTCTTTTTTCCATAATTTCGTGTAGCAAATTCTTGCTGCAGTATTCAATAAAAAAAAAACACAAGCTGTAATTTTTCTGAAGTGTCTGAAGTTTAGGGAGGGATTTCTCCCTCTTTTCCTTCCTCTATATCCCATCATATACCTCCAATACTTCTAATATCTCATTGCAGAAATCGTGGGGAAAGAAACTGGATTTGATGCAAAATCAATGCAACCATTTATTATTTTATATAAATTTTATTAGGTTATACATATACATAAAAAAGGAAAGAAAAAAATATCAAAGCATATATATATATCAATTTTGGTTTAAGTTTACAAGGAAAGTGGGGGAACATTGGGTTACAGGATAGTAGGAAATTTAAGAAATCAATGCAAAAGAAAGAAAGAAAATAAAAATAATAATATTTTAAAAAATATAGTTGTTTGACTTCCATTCTGTGTCTTCTCCTATATAGTTTTATCATTTGTGTCCTATTGACTCTTCTCATTTAGGTAATTTTCAAATGATGACCAGTTTGTCCCCTTTATTGGATTTCCCGAGCTTTTCTTTTAAAAAAAGTTAGTTTGTCCATATCTTTGATCTCTTTCAACTTATTTATTAATGACTTAGATGAAGGGTTAGAAGGCAGGATCATCAAGTTTGCAGACGACACCAAATTGGGAGGGATAGCCAATACTCCAGAGGACAGGAGCAGGATTCAAAACGATCTTGACAGATTAAAGAGATGGGCCAAAACTAACAAAATGAAGTTCAACAGTGACAAATGCAAGATACTCCACTTTGGCAGGAAAAACGAAATGCAAAGATACAGAATGGGGGACAATGCCTGGCTCGAGAGCAGTACGTGTGAAAAAAGATCTTGGAGTCCTTGTGGACAACAAGTTAAACATGAGCCAACAATGTGATGTGGCGGCAAAAAAAGCCAATGGGATTTTGGCCTGCATCAATAGGAGCATAGTGTCTAGATCTAGGGAAGTCATGCCACCCCTCTATTCTGCTTTGGTTAGACCACACCTGGAATATTGTGTCCAATTCTGGGCACCACAATTCAAGAGAGATATTGACAAGCTGGAATGTGTCCAGAGGAGAGTGACTAAAATGATAAAAGGTCTGGAGAACAAGCCCGATGAGGAGCGGCTTAAGGAGCTGGGCATGTTTAGCCTGAAGAAGAGAAGGCTGAGAGGAGATATGATAGCCATGTATAAATATGTGAGAGGAAGCCACAGGGAGGAGGGAGCAAGCTTGTTTTCTGCTTCCCTGGAGACTAGGCGAACAATGGCTTCAAACTACAAGAGAGGAGATTCCATCTGAACATGAGGAAGAACTTCCTGACTGTGAGAGCCGTTCAGCAGTGGAACTCTCTGCCCCGGAGTGTGGTGGAGGCTCCTTCTTTGGAAGCTTTTAAACAGAGGCTGGATGGCCATCTGTCAGGGGTGATTTGAATGCAATATTCCTGCTTCTTGGCAGAATGGGGTTGGACTGGATGGCCCATGAGGTCTCTTCCAACTCTTTGATTCTATGATTCTATGATTTATCCAGTCTTCTGTTTCTGGAATTTTATCCATTTTCCAAATTTTTGCATATGATATCCTTGCTGCCGTCGAAATATAAGTAAATAAAATGTCCTTATTTGAATCTGAAGTGAATTCTGAGTCCGTAATATTTAATAAATAATATTCTGGGGGTTTTGGGAGTGAAATTCCCAATATTTTTTTGTGTCTCTTCCTGTATATTTTTCCAATAAAATTGGGCTTTCTTACAAGACCACCACATATGACCTCATGATATTTCCAACACTTTTTGTCCATATTTTTATAGCAACCATTTATTATTTGAGGTTTTCAGACTCTGCCAAATGTCAAAACAGTTTTGCACATGGGGAATGAAGGGCTGTTTTTCCATCCTGTGCCTCTCAATTTCATTATTTGTGCTTTCTTTTCTAATATCTAATTTTTCTCTATTTGCAGTCGAATGGGTTTCTGAGGCTGATGGCTCCCTAGCGTTTCTGAAGGTTCAGACAACTTCTCTGGGGAGATTCTCCTGGATGGAACATCTTCAGATGTGTTGACCTTGCCTGGCTTTGGCAGCTCCGATGCGTCTCCATTTTGCTGTGGATTACTGGCTTCTGTGGCTTGGAGATGGCGACTTAGTGTCTTGACACGGAAACTGGACGTCGAGTGGTGCCTCGTCCTTCCCTAACTTCTGGCTCAGGATTTATACGTCCCTTCTCTTTCTTCCTTTTTCTACCTCACGAGCTGCTGTGAAAAAAACCAAAAAATAAACATTTTTCAAAAGCAGTTATCAAAAATGACAAGTCTGTTCCGGCGGAGCAGCAGCAATGGCAGCTCGAGGAACAGCTCTTCCGCCCAGGAACTTAACAACAGCCGCCCGGCCCGACAGGTACGGCGGCTGGAGTTTAACCAGGCCATGGAAGATTTCAAGACCATGTTCCCCAATATGGATTATGACATCATTGAATGTGTTTTGAGGGCTAACAACGGGGCCGTGGATGCTACCATCGACCAGCTGTTGCAGATGAACTTGGACGGCAGCGGGTGCGAAGACAGCTCTGACTCGGATGACAGCATTCCCCCCGAGGTAAACCTTGCCAAGTGCTCTTCCTGAAATCGTCTTGGTTGGTTGGTTGTAGAGCCATCACCATCTTTGAGGAGGTCCTCAGCGTCATGTGTTTGGGGGCATCTCCTCTTATGTTTTTTTATCTTTTTCCCCCCAGTATTTTTTATTGAAAAAAAAGAATAGCATATTTGAACAGATAATAATTGTCTGTTGTAGGCATACATTATAATAACATATTTCTATATTGTCTATTCTCATTCTTTACACATTCATTCATATTGCATTTTTTATTTTTCTCCCCCCTCCTCCCACCACCTTTCCCTACCCTTCCCACCACTTTTCTCTCTATATCTTTATTTTTAACCACGAACACAACTTTTGAAATCTTTGTACAATATCTGTGCTGGCTTCACCTTCTACCCATTTCCTATATGTTGTGAGGTCTGCTGGAAACTAGGCAAGTGGGGTTCTCATAATCTGTGGAATTATGTCCAAGGTGGGAGAAAGAACTCAATGGCTTCTCTGTGTAGTCTGACAAGGTGTTTGTGAGAGTGATCCAGCATTTCTGTGTTCTCAAATAATATGCTGAGTCCAGGTTGGTTCATCAGGTGCTTTGCTATTTATTTATTTATTTATTTATTTATTTGGAGCATTTATTAACCGCCATTCTCAGCCCACTCGGGCGACTCACGGCGGTGTACAGTACAAAAGGCAATTCACACAAAGACAAGTACAACAGCATATTAACCATACAACAATACCATACAACAATATATAAAATACTAAGAGGAGGAGGAGGAGGGGAGGAGGGGGGAGGGGGAGGAAGAGGAGGAAGAAGAAGAAGAGGATTATTATTATTATTATTATCATTATTATTTTATTTTTATACTCTGCTTCCATCTCCCCAGAGATACTCGGGGCGGCTTACATTGGGACAATTTCAACAGAATGTGGACAGTTTCAGCAGAAAGTAGGAAACCATGGAAATGAACATAACCTGGCTACCAGTATTAAAAACTCTAAAATCAGGACAGTAAATAAAGAGGAACACTAAAAAAAACGGGAATTCCAGACAGGAAACAAACAGGGCCAGCTAACACCTCCCAACAAAGGATTCTCCCAGGCAGCAACTAGCCAGGCTTTGAAGCTGCAAGTCTATTACCTGTTAATCAGAATGGCCAATTGGAACATTCACGTTTGCCTCAAGAAGAGAAGAGTTCTTCTCCCACCTTGGACATCCCATAGATATATGAGAACCCCACTTGCCTAGTCTTCAACAGACCTCACAACCTTGGAGGATACTTGCCATAGATATGGGCAAAATGTCAGGAGAGAACATGGCCATACAGCCTGGAAAACTCACAGCAACTTAGATTCTCTTGCTGACAGAAGACGCAACAGTGCCCCTGAGAGATTTAGCAGATTGCAAGTAGATCCATATGGGGTAAATGTGATTTCGGGAACCTAAAAAGCGAAACCAGCAGCTCAGACAGTCAGAAATATATGGGAAAAGTTAGCCAAGTGAATGTTATTGAATGTAAGATTTCAAGACTGTAATAGAACACACAAATGTAACCATAAGCGTTGGAGCCAGAAGCTATAAATAAACTCTGTTACTTTGTTTACACACACACACACACACACATATATATAGGAAGCCAGCAAAATACTATGGAAACTTCAAGGACTGATATTAGTTGATTTTGGATGGAATCACATCAATGTGATGGGCTTGTAATACAAATGCCCACCAACACAGAGTGTACAGTGCAGGTTGTGCAAATATTGGTTGGTTCTGGATGGAGCCACATTTATGTGATCGATTTTTAATGCACTTAGAAATAGTCTTATTGTAAGAGTACCTGTATACAGCCCCTGTCATCTGTTTTCTTGCCCGTAACTCATTTTTATCGGATTTAATATTTAGTAAAGCAGGTCAGTGGGTTTGGGTTAACTAATTAATGCTCATTAAATGCTTTGAAGCTTCTTAGGCCCTTGATCCAGTTTGAATGACGTGACCCCAGGAAGAATTTGCTAGGTTCCACGATCTTCCAGCGATTGTCGCCTGCTTTTATTCTCCTGGTCCTTTCTCTGCTCATTTATTCTTTTGTAGACGGAAAAGAAGCTTGAAGGAAGGAAGCTTTCCCCACTTCCAGTTCCAAATGAATGACTTGGAGGGTCCTTCAGGCAATTGCTTTCCTGCTTGGGTGGAGGGAATGATGTGCAATTGCTCAAGATGTTATCATGTCACGTTATGTTACATTATGACATGATATTGTACTGTGATCCATAAACTCCCTTCCCCCTGAAAAAGGCAGGAGCAGCAGCTGCAGCCGGATTAAGCCTTGGAAGGCCTGGCATAGTTCTGAAAGCAGGTCTGACAAGGGCATGCTGCATATCATCCACTATTTATTTATCATGTCAGGGGCAGAGCAGACAGTTGCATTGCATTTTTTAATAAACAAACAAACAAACAGAAACACAAAACACAAAGTTTGCAAGCTTAAATGTCCTTTGACCAGTATCTGGCCATTGGAGTGCCTCTGGTGTTGCCGCAAGAAGGTCCTCCATTGTGCATGTGGCTGGGCTCAGGTTGCATTGCAGCAGGTGGTCAGTGGTTTGCCCTTCTCCACACTCGCATGTTGAGGATTCCACTTTGTGGCCCCATTTCTGAAGGTTGGCTCTGCATCTCGTGGTGCCAGAGCTCAGGCTGTTCAGCGCCTTCCAAGTTGCCCAGTTTTCTCTGTGCCCAGGGGGGAGTCTCTCATTTGGTATCAGCCATTGGTTGAGGTTCTGGGTTTGAGCCTGCCACTTTTGGACTCTCGCTTGCTGGGGTATTCCAGTGAGTGTCTCTGTAGATCTTAGAAAACTATTTCTTGATTTAAGTTGTTGACGTGCTGGCTGATATCCAAACAGAGCATGGGCTGGAGATATCACTGCCTTTGTCCTTTCACTATTGGTTGCTACTCTGGATGAGGACGAACAAGCTGAAGATTAATCCCGACAAGACAGAGGTCCTCCTGGTTGATCGTAAACCAGACCGGGGTATAGGGTGGCAACCTGTGCTGGACGGGGTTGCACTCCCCCTGAAGTTGCAGGTCCGCAGTTTGGGGGTCTTCTTGGATTTTTCACTTACGTTTGAGGCTCAGGCTTCGGTGGTGGCCAGGAGGGCCTTTGCACAATTAAGACTTGTGTGCCAACTGCGACCGTACCTCGAGAAGGCGGATCTGGCCAAGGTGGTCCACACCTTAGTCACCTCTAGACTGGATTACTGCAATGCACTCTACGTGGGGCTGCCCTTGAAAACGGCCCGGAAATTTCAGATGGTCCAACGGGCGGCAGCCAGGTTGTTAACCGGGGCTCTTTACAGGGAGCAGTCAACCCTCCTGTTCAAGGAGCTCCACTGGCTGCCATTCATTTACCGGACCCAATTCAAGGTGCAGGTTCTTACCTACAAAGCCCTGAACAGTTTGGGACCCGCCTACCTGCGTGACCTGTATACAAACCCACACGATCCCTTCGATCATCCCGGGAGGCCCTGCTCTCGATCCCACCAGCATTGCAGGTGCGGTTGGTGCGAACGAGAGAGAGGGCCTTTTCGGTGGTGGCCCCTCAACTCTGGAACTCACTCCCTAAAGACATCAGACAGGCCCCAACCTTGGCAGTCTTCAGGAGGAGCTTGAAGACGTGGTTGTTCCAGTGTGCCTTCCCGGAATAATGATCCCATAGCACTTTGTCCTCCAAAGCACTTTACATTTTTTAGATCTGCTCGTATGCCCTTCCACGAACGCCACTATCACCTTCTGTTCATGTCCCAGCATTATTTCCATTTTCACTTTACATTTGGCCTTCCCACTGTTTTTAATTGCGTGTTGTCTTATTGATAATGTTGTATATTTTATTATCTATATTTTATTTTAATTGCTTGTACTGTTGTTGTTTTGCTTGTATTGTTGTATTCGGGCTCAGTCTCATGTAAGCTGCACCGAGTCCCTTGGGGAGATGGTAGCAAGGTACAAATAAAGTTGTTATTTTTCTTTTTATTATTACTTCCCGGCGGATGTCAGGTGGCGCAATACCGGCCAAACAGTGTAATTTCTCTAGTGGTGTAGGGTGCAGACACCCCGTGATAATGCGGCATGTCTCATTAAGAGCCACATCTACTGTTTTAGCGTGGTGAGATATGTTCCTCACTGAGCATGCATACTCAGCAGCAGAGTAGCATAGCGCAAGGGCTTCACTGTGTCTGGTTGTGATTCCTAGGTTGTGCCAGTCAGCTTTCGTATGATATTATTTCTAGCGCCCACTTTTGCTTGATATTCAGGCAGTGCTTCTTGTAGGTCAGAGCACGGTCCAAAGTGAGTCCCAGGTATTTGGGTGCGCTGCAATGCTCCAGTAGGATTCCTTTCCAGGTAATCCTCAGAGCTCGGGATGCTTGTCTGTTCGTGAGGTGAAAAGCACATGTCTGTGTTTTAGTGGATATCATCCACTAGGAAAGGGATTTTGCATTCTGTGATGTTTGCCTTCTGTTTATGGGTTTGAAAACACTCTTGACAAGATGGTAGCAGGGATCCCCCCCCCCCCCCCCCCCCACACACACACACACACCGGGGGCTGCAAGGATCTAATTATGGCCGGCTCTGGCAGGAGTTGCAGAAGGCGTCCCATCTCGGGTGACTTAAGGGCAAGTTGTTGGTTGTCTGCCCAGCCTTGCATTTGGGAAGCGACTTTGGAAAACTAATTTTGTGGCCTGTTAAGAAGAAGCCATCTCATAATGGACTGGTTGGACTTAGTAGCATTATACTTTTTGTGTCTTTGTTTTGCATGCAAAAAGCAGAGCTTGGATATTTCTCTTTGTATTTATTTATTATTTGTTTATTTAAAACTTTTATATCCCGATCTTCTCGCCTCCGTAGAGGGACTCAGACCGGCTTACAGCAAGGATTCAGTGCTACTAATACAAGTTAA
>NW_026844589.1:15747515-15876793 GCF_025583915.1 Anolis sagrei ordinatus | reverse complement strand
GGCTGTCCCCCTCCCTGTCCAGGGACGACCTAGCTACGGTGATCCAGGCCACAGTCATCTCAAGACTGGACTACTGTAACGCCCTCTACATTGACCTTCCTCTGTCAGTGATCCGGAAGCTCGGCTTCTTGCAGGAATTCCGATGAGATGCCACATAACCCCAATCTTACTACAGCTGCATTGGTTACCAATTGAGCACCGGATCACTTTCAAAGTGATGGTACTCACCTTTAAGGCCTTGCATGGTCTGGGGCTGATGTACCTGAGGGACCGCCTCACCCCCTACCAACCCCAGAGATCCCTCCGTTCTGAGGACCAAGATCTCTTGGAAGTCCCCAGTGTCAAGACCTTGCGTCTAACAGCAACCAGACGCAGAGCCTTCACAGCAGTGGCACCATCACTCTGGAATACTCCGCCACCTGAAGTCCGTGCCTTGCGGGACTTACCAGCTTTCCGCAGGGCATGTAAGACATACCTGTTTCGACAGGCTTTTAATGTTTGATAGTGTTGTTTTTAAATTGTTTTAAATTGCTTTAAATTTTGTTAGATTTTAGCCATTCTTGTAAGCCGCTCCGAGCCCCAGGGGAGTGGCGGCATATAAGTTTAAATAATAAATAAATAAATAAATATTCCTCTACCATCTCCCAAAAGGGACTCGGGGCAGCTGGTTTAGGGCTTCTGCATATATTTGTTGTTGTGTGCCTTCAAATCAACTTAAGACGAACTTCTGTGTCTCAATGGCTCTGTGTCTGCATATCTCTGTAATTTAATTCAGATTTTGGAACGGACTCTGGAGCCTGATAGTTCAGATGAAGAGCCTCCTCCAGTCTACTCTCCCCCTTCCTATGACATGCACATCTTTGACCGGCAGTACCCGCAGGCCCCTCCAACGCCGCCCCCCAGGTACGTTTGTTGGGCTGGGTTTTTTGGAAATGTATTTTGTAGACTTCTAGTCAACCTGGCCATTGGATGCTTGAAATCCAAAGGAAGAGCATCTCCTGAGGGATTTTTAATTTAAAAATACCTTAGCGTAATAGTTGTGTAGTGCAGAACTGCTATTTTATTGATATGTGCCATAACATAGAGGTTTCCCCTGACATTAAGTCTAGTCATGTCCGACTCTGGGGGTTGGTGCTCATCTCCATTTCTAAGCTGAAGAGCTGACATTGTCCATAGACACCTCCAAGGTCATGTGGCCAGCATGACTGCATGGAGCACTGTTAACTTCCCACCCAAGCGGTATCTACTGATCCATTCACATTTGCATGTTACCGAACTCCTGGATTGGCACAAGCTGGGGCTAACAGCAGGAGCTCACCTCGCTCCCTGGATTCAAAATACTGACCTTTCAGCACTTTAGGCTGCTGCGCCACAATTAATATGTGCCATAAGTATAAGAAAATGTGAAGACATCTCTGTTCCAATATGTCTTGGAATTAAAAACAAGGCAATTTGAAGGTGGGAATAAAACTTTGCAACAGGTGCCAGGAATTGCCAGAAAATCCTCCTGGATAAGAAGGGACATTTTCTTCAGAACTTTGCTGCTGTCTCTAATACGTGTGTGTATTGTGAACCGCTCTGAGCCTTCGGGGAGGGGCGGTATATAAAATTGATTAATAAATAAAATAAATAATAATTTCCTGACACATTGGCCTCAAATTGAGCCATTGACGACAACTGCATTCTCAAACCTTCTTTCAGTTTTGATCTGCTCTTCCCATTCCTTCCCCTTTGACCACCCAGGATTGATATCCAGAATTCAAGTGGGCCTCCAGCGCAACGCCGGTACCGGAACTGGAACCCTCCATTGTTAGGCAATCTTCCCGATGACTTCCTTCGCATCTTACCCCAACAGATGGACGAGGTGCAGGTGGGAATCAGAGGGTTTGTTGGACCATTTGCATTTGAATGTCTTGAAATACAATGTGTGAATAACCTTGCAAAGTTGCCCACTTTTCCCAGCAAGGCTGACAGGAGGATCTGGGAAACATTCCCTTCTCTTTTGGAATATCCAGGTGGTTCCAAGTTGACAGCATGTGGCTAATGTTTCACCTTCTTTTTCCCTGCAAAAGAAACTGTGCTGGCACGGCTGTGTCAGGAGATTTGAATTTCCTTTCTTGCACTGTTAGTTTGCATGAATCTATTCAAGCTATGCTTTTTTGTAATCAGGTGGCTTCCCCAGGTTGCAATCATAGGGCCAACAATCTATGTTGTTGGCCCTATGATTGCAACTTTGCAAGGTTTACACCTTTTACATGCTTTCCCTTTCCCCGGGCTTTGGAAGGAAAGGGGGACTTTTAGTTCAGTCTCACAGTTTGGAGCCCTACAGTAGGACATATGGACTTTTCTCTACCCCACCTGTAAAAAGCTTTGCCGGGATCAAAGAAATAGATCTACAGCCAGCCTTTGCTGGGGAAAAAGGAGAACCTCTACGGCTTTGCTGGGGAGTAAAGTTACAGTTCATCATCATCATCATCATCATCATCATCATCATTTAATAACTTATTAATCGCCCTCCATCCGAGAATGCTCCAGGCGATTTACAGCTAAATTGTAAAAGATAAAATACATACATACAAAAATTAAAAATTAACAGAGATCGAATGCTCTAGTAAAAGCCAGGTCTTAAGGGCTTGAGTAAAAGGCCCTAAGTCACGCATGGCTCTCATGTAGGGTGGCAAGGAATTCCATAAGGCAGGGGCAGAAATAGAAAGCCCTGCGTCTGGTCCTTTCCAAGTGCACTTCTCTAGGACCCGGTATATGGAGTAAGTCACGTTGGGCTGGTCGTTGCGACCTCCGATGATGGGAGAAGGAGAGGCGGTCCCTAAGGTACGATGGACCCTGGCCGTAAAGAGTTTTAAAGGTCAGAACTAGCATCTTATACAGGCCACGGTACTCAGTTGGAAGCCAATGTCAATGTTGCAGCACTGGTGTTATATGGCATTTCATGGGCGTTCTTGTGAGTAGCCTGGCTGCCGCATTCTGAACAATACGAAGCTTCCGGGTCATAGACATCGGAAGGCCCACATACAGGGCGTTACAATAGTCCAGCCTAGACGTGACCGTGGCATGGTCCACAGCTTTGCTAGAGGAATACAGCCAGCCTTTGCTGGGCAAAGAAATAGTTCCACAGCCTTCTTGGAGAAACTAAAGGGACACCAGCTTGGCAGATCTGCAGCAACCATTGCCTGGTAAGGGACTGCTTCGACTATCCATAATGCAGCTTGGAGCCGGGAGTTGGGGCCTCATGCCAACCCGGGTTAAGAAAGATTGCCTAAGGAGGGGTTGGACGGTTTCCCTAAAGAAGATAGGAACAGTTTATCAAGCAGTTGCCTGTCCCTTGTTGGCAGATCGAGAAAGCTACCAGTTTTTCAAGATTATATGGCATTTTATTCATTTGTTCGAAGATTTAAGACTTAATAAAGAACTTTGTTGGACTTATTTTGAGCCTCTACAGAACTTTGTTTTGGGAAACCTATGGGACCCTTTAGCTGAGGCACCCCTGCGTCCCCATTGGGCATACAGAAAGCACGTCCTATAAACAGACATTGCCATAGGCCCAGCGTGCAACAACACAGAAACCAACTTCAAACCATGGCTCATGGAGTTGGCTTGTGAACTCAAACAAGAGTACTAGTGCAGTGTTTCTCAACCTTGGGGGTCTTGACAACCCCTGGAAGGTTGTCAAGAGCGGGTTTCAGAGGGGTCGCCAAGACCATCAGAAAACATATATGTTTGATGGTCTTAGGAACCCCTTTGGCAGAAAAGACTGAAGATCTCTCCTGCCTATCCTTCTCTTCCTTTTTTGGAAACAGAGGGCTAATCCTCCCACCAAAAGCCCTCCTCCTGTTGTGATTGGCCGGCTCAGAATCAGCCAAGGGAAGGGCTGATTCTGAGACTCCAAGGGGAGAGCAGGCATGTTTGGTGCATGACAACGTGGTGCACATCTGCGGGCGAGGTAGAGCGAGTGAGGCTGGAGGGAGGCTTGTGCCAGTGAGTCCATTCAAGGCACAGGGATTCTGTGTGGGAAGTTTGGCCCAATTCTGTCATTGATGGAGTTCAGAATTACTATTTTTTGCAGTATTTATATACTACCCTTCTCAACCCCAAAGGGGACTCAGGATGTAGGCGAACTATAAACCCCAACAATTACAACTCCCAAATGTCAAGGTCTATTTTCCCCAAACTCCACCAGTGTTCAATTTGGGCATATTGAGTAATAGCTGTCCCCTGCCACACATTGCTGTGGCCCACATGGGGGTTCTGTGTGGGAGGTTTGGCCCAATTCTATTGTTGGTGGGGTTCAAAATGCTCTGACTGTAAGTGAACTATAAATCCCAGCAACTACAACTCCCAAATGTCAAGATTCTATTTCCCCCAAACTCCACCAGTGTTCACATTTGGGCATATTGAGTATTCTTGTAGAGTTTGGTCCAGATCCATCATTGTTTGAGTCCACAGTCATCTTTGGATGTAGGTGAACTACAACTCCAAAACCAAAGGACACTGCCCACCAAACCCTTCCAGTATTTTCTGTTGGTCATGGAGAACTGTGTGCCAAGTTTGGTTCAATTCCATCGTTGGTGGAGTTCAGAATGCTCTTTGATTGTAGGTGAACTATAAATCCCAGCAACTACAACTTCCAAATGACAAAATCAATTTTTTTGGAGTGAAGGACATACATTGGGTTGTTAGGTGTCTTGTGTCTAAATTTGGTGTCAATTTGTCCAGTGGTTTTTGAGTTCTGTTAATCCCACAAACGAACATTACATTTTAATTTATATAGATTTGTGTCAAGTTTGGTCCAGATTCATCACTTTTGAGTCCTTAATGCTCTCTGGATGTGAACTACAACTCCAAAACTCAAGGTCAATGCCCACAAAACCCTCTCAGTATTTTCTGTTGGCCATGGGAGTTTTGTGTGCCACGTTTGGTTCAATTCCATCATTGGTGGAGTTCAGAATGCTCTTTGATTGTAGGTGTACTATAAATCCCAGCAACTACAACTCCCAAATGACAAAATCAATTTCTTTGACCCCACAAATATTCAAATTTGAGCTTATTGGGTGAATGAAAATACATCCTGCATATCGGGTATTTACACTATGATTCATAAGAGCAGCAAAATTACAGTTATGAAGTAGCAACGAAAATAATGTTATGATTGGGGGTCACCACAACATGAGGAACTGTATTAAGGGGTCGCGACATTAGGAAGGTTGAGAAACACTGGTCTTAGCTTTGTGCTCAGCATTCAGAAAGCTTTGCTGTCATCTCATACGTGAAGTGGCCATTTCTGTTTGCCACTCCTAGTCAATGGCTTTATCTTCATTCCCAAATGCCTTCTCCAGAATTCTCAGGGCGGCCATCAAACCACCAAAAGCCCAGGAAGTCAAAGGACCCAAGGCTCTTTGGACCAGGAGAGGAAATGGAAGCAGTATCTCGAAGATGAACGGATCGCGCTCTTCCTCCAGAATGAGGAGTTCATGAAGGAACTTCAAAGGAACAGGGATTTTCTCCTGGCCCTTGAAAGAGGTAATTTCAGAATGTCCCCTTTTATTTGGAACCTTTATTCGGATCTCTGTCATAATGGGCTGCCACGGTTGAGCCAGTTGGCATAATGGTTTCAGAGTTGGACCATGAGTGTCAATCCCCACTCAGTCATGGGGTAAATCATATACTTTCAGCCTCCGAAAAACCTATGATACGGTCACCATAAGCCAGAAACAATTTGAAGGCACAGAACAAGTTTAAACTGTTCAGAAATGCAAGGATCTGTCTTAAAACAGTGCAAACTATAGTTTGAAGCCTAACTAGACCTACCTACCAGGAGCTGCGGCTATATCAGGTCTTTAGTGTTGATGCTTCACCAAACTACAGCTCCCAGGATTCCATAGCATTGAGCCATGGCAATGAAATTAGTGCCAAACTACATTAACTGCACATAATAAGAATTCCTTTTCTTGCACTGCTAGTTTGCATGAATTTATTTAAGCCATGCTTTTTGGAATCAGGTAACTTCCCCCAGGTTGCAGTCGTAGGTCCAGCTACCTGCCAATCATCATTAGAATCTTTAGACCCGCCCTTTTCCCCAGGGTTTTGGAGGGAAAGGAGGACTTTGTTCAGTCTCACTGTTGGAAGCCTAACAGAAGGACGTGTGGGTCTCTCTTTCCCACCTGCACAAAGGCTTCATTTCTCACAGCTTTGCTGGGGAAAAAGGAAAGGATCCACAGCTTTTGCTGGGGAGCAAGAAATAGTTCCTACAGCCTTCGTGGAGAAACTAAAGGACACCTTTCAGCTTGGCAGATCTACAAGAACCTTGCCTGGTAAGGGACCACTTGGGCTATCCATAAAGCATCTTGGAGCCGGGAATAGGGGCCTCACACCAGCAAGGTAAAGAGAGATTGCCCAGGGAGGAGTCAAAGGATTTCCCTAAGGAAGAAAGGAACAGTTTACCACCAGTTGCCTGCCGCTTGTTGGCAGATTGAGGAAGCTACCGGGTTTCCAAGGTTATAAAGCATTTAATTCATTTGTTTGAAGATTTAAGCCCAAGAACTTTGTTGAACTTATCTCGAGCCTCAATTGAACTCTGTGTTGGGAAATCTAAAGGGCCCTTCAGCTGAGGCACCCTACCATCCCTTTGGGCATACAGAGAGCATGTCCTGTAAACAGACATGCGACAGCACAATATAAACATAGGGCTGTTGTAGGTTTTTTCGGGCTATATGGCCATATTCTAGAGGCATTCTCTCCTGACGTTTCACCTGCATCTATGGCAAGCATCCTCAGAGGTAGTGAGGTCAGTGATATAAACATAGTTTCTCAACCCTGTTAGATCATAGAGATGCTACTATTACTGTTTTTGCTCTTGACTAGTTTCTTCTAACCCTTATTTATTTTTCTCAGAGCCTATGTTGATAGATGGCTCATCAATTTATCATGTTTGTATGTGTGCGTTTTTCGTTCTCTTCAAGATCGCTTGCGGTACGAGTCAAAGAAATCCAAGATGAACAGTGTGGCTGTCAGCAGTGATGTCTGCTTTTCCTCTGTAATATCTGGTAAGTCATGTTTCTAACTCCACTGTTGGGAATCCCTGCCGCTTGTCTTCTTAAGGGGAATGTCGAATTTCCACACCAGCAAAAAAACTGGGTGTGTAGTTGTTGTATCACCAGGATTTTTCTCACGATTGCAGCAAAAAAGGGAAATATTTAAATTCCCTGTTCTCCTACTGATTCATTCTCAAGGACTCACTGGCCAACACACATGTTAGCCCTGTTTCTGGGTGTATTTGACCTGCTAATTCCAAAACTGGCATCAGTTTTCCTCCATCAGCTCTAGTGTTTGAGATACAGAACAGAGCCAATTACCAGTTGCCATCTGCTTGCCAAGATAACCATATCGAAGAACCTAGAGGTGGTGCAGTCTATCCAATGTAATATTTCAAACCAGTGCCCCAAAGCACCCAAGGAACAACCAAGACACCAATAATTTTTTGGTGTTGTTGAATTAATTATCAACTTATTTACTTATCGTGTCAGAAGCGAACCGAGGGTACAGTTGTAATGTATTTAAAAACACAACCAAAATTTTAAAAACTAGTTATCAACTAGTGCAATTGTATTTTTAGGCAACTTCACAGTGGGTTGCTGTAAGTTTTCCGAGCTGTTTGGCCATGTTCCAGAAGCATTCTCTTCTGGCATTTTTCCCACATCTATGACAGTCATCCTCTGAGTTCTGTTGGAAACTAGGCAAGGGAGATTTATGTACCTGTGGAATGTCCAGGGTGGGAGAAAGAACTCTTGCCTGTTGGAGGCAAGTGAGAATGTTGCAATTGGACAGCTTGATTAGAATTTAATTGCCTTGCAGCTTCAAAGCCTGGCTGGTTGCTGCCTAAGGGGATCCTTTGTTGGGAGGTGTTATCTGGCCCTGATTAATTCTTGTCTGGAATTCTCCTGTTTTCTGAATATTGCTCTTTATTTTATTTATTTATTTATCTACGATATTTATATGCCACCCTTCTCACCCTTTCATCCTTCTGGGACGCCTCGCAGAAATGGGACTTGGAGGTACTGCTCTGCAGAGACTTCAGTCCTTCCTGGAGGGTCGGTCTCAGAAGGTGTTACACCTGTTCGGCTCCACCACCATTGTCTTGTGGAGTCCCTCAGGGTTCAGTGCTGTCCCCGATGTTATTTAACATCTACATGAAGCCGCTGGGGGAGATCATCCGGAGTTTCGGAGTAAGGTGTTATCTGTATGCAGATGACGTCCAAATCTGTCACTCCTTCCCACCTGTTACTAAGGAGGCTGTTCAGACCTTGAACTGGTGCTTGGCTGCTGTGTCGGACTGGATGAGGGCTAACAAATTGAAATTGAATCCAGACAAGACAGAGGTCCTCCTGGTCAGTCGAAAGGC
This sequence comes from Anolis sagrei ordinatus, assembly GCF_025583915.1. NCBI lineage: Eukaryota > Metazoa > Chordata > Lepidosauria > Squamata > Anolidae > Anolis > Anolis sagrei. The sequence goes on along the minus strand of NW_026844589.1, from coordinate 15,868,380 downwards.
CGAACAGGGCATAGGGTTACAGCCTGTGTTGGATGGGGTTACACTCCCCCTGAAGACGCAGGTTCGCAGCTTGGGAGTGATCCTGGATTCATCACTGAGCCTGGAACCCCAGGTTTCGGCGGTGGCCAGGGGAGCTTTTGCACAGTTAAAACTCATGCACCAGCTGCGCCCGTACCTTGGGAAGTCTGATCTGGCCACGGTGGTCCACGCTCTGGTTACATCCCGAATAGATTACTGCAACGCGCTCTACGTGGGGCTGCCTTTGAAGACGGTTTGGAAACTTCAGCTAGTCCAACGGGCGGCAGCCAGATTACTAACTGGGGCGGCATACAGGGAGCATACCACCCCCTTGTTATGCCAGCTCCACTGGCTGCTGGTCCATCTCTGAGCCCAATTCAAAGTGCTGGTTTTGACCTATAAAGCTCTATACGGTTCTGGCCCAGCTTACTTGTCCGAACACATCTCCCTACGTTCTACTTCGTAATCTAAGATCATCCGGGGAGGCCCTGCTCTCGCTCCCGTCAACAGCACAGATGCGCCTGGTGGAGAGAGAGACAGGGCCTTCTCGGCTGTGGCCCCCTGCCTATGGAACACACTTACCCAAATGAGGTAAGATCTGCTCCCTCCCTCCTGGCTTTTAGAAAAAAATTAAAATCATGGTTTTGGGACCAGACCTTTGGGTAGTAGAAGTAAATGTATGCAGCATTTTGGAAAGACAACGACTGGAACGGTGATTTATTGTTTTAATTATTGTTTTATTGCTCATGGATGTATTTTTAAATTTAATTTATGTCTAACTGTAGTGTGTAATTGTAATTGTTTGTACTGGCATTGAATTTTTGCCATTACTTATGTGTAAACCGCTTTGAGTCCCCCTCGGGGTGAGAAAAGCAGTATACAAATACTGTAAATAAATAAATAAATAAATAAATAAATAATAGAGGTGTAAATAAAGAGGAACATTCAAAAAACAGGGGAAATCCAGGCAAGAATCAATCAGGGCCAGCTAACACCTCCCAACAAAGGATTTCCCCAGGCAGGAAGCAGCCAGGCTTTGAAGCTGCAAGGCCATTCAATGCTAATTAAAGTAGCCAACTGCAATATTCACCCTTGCCTCAAGCAGACAAGAGTTCCTTCTTCTCACCCTGGACATTCCACAGATATATAAATCTTACTTGCCTAGTTTCCAACAAATCTCACAACCTCTGAGGATGCCTGCCATAGATGTGGGCATAATGACAGGAAATAATGCTTCTGGAACATGGCCAGACAGCCAGGAAAACTCACAGCAACCCAGTGATTCTGGCCATGAAATCCTTCAACAACACAACTTCACAGTGTTTGGTATCTTACTCTGAATGTAAGCTACTCCCTGACCAAACTTTGCACAAAATGTCCTTAGAAACACTTTTTTTAATGGTTCGTGCAATTAAATCCTCCTCATTCCCAGATCCTCCTCCTTATAACTTATATTGTCCTATCTCCCAGTGTTTTAAAAATTTTACCCTTCAGTTTTACCCTTGCCCAGTGAAATCTTCTGTGTTTTTAATGTTTGATTTTATATTGTTATTATTCTGTTGTTTTTGCATTTTATGTAATTTTTTGGTGCTATTATGTTTTTGCATTATATTGTGTATACTGTATTGATGGGCGTGGCCTCATGAAAGCCGCACCGAGTCCCCCTGGGAGAGATGGAGCGGGGTATAAATAAAGTATTATTACAGGCCGATCTCCAACCTCCCTTTTTTGGGTAAGGTGCTGGAGCGGGTGGTCACCTCCCAGCTCCAGGGCTTTTTGGATGACATCAACTACCTAGATCAGTCACAGTCTGGTTTCAGGCCTGGTCACGGCACCGAGACAGCCTTGGTCGCCTTGGTGGATGACCTCCGTAGAGAGCTGGACAGGGGGAGTGTGACTCTGTTGGTTCTCTTGGACATCTCAGCGGCTTTCGATACCATCGATCATGGTATCCTTCTGGGACGACTCTCTGGGATGGGTCTCAGGGGCACGGTTTGTGGCTCCGGTCCTTCCTGGAGGGTCGATCCCAGATGGTGAAGCTGGGAGACGCCTGCTCGGACCCCTGGTCTTTGACCTGTGGGGTCCCGCAAGGCTCTATTCTGTCTCCCATGCTTTTTAACATCTACATCAAACCGCTGGGAGAGGTCATCCGGGGTTTTGGAGTTGGGTGCCACCTCTACGCAGATGACACGCAACTCTACTACTCATTTCCACCCAATTCCAAGGAGGCCTCTCGGGTGCTGGACGAGTGCCTGGCCGCTGTGTCCATCTGGATGAGGAGGAACAAGCTGAAGATCAATCCTGACAAGACAGAGGTCCTCCTGGTCGATCGCAAACCGGATCGGGGTATAGGGTGGCAACCTGTGTTTGATGGGGTTACACTCCCCCTGAAGCCACAGGTCCGCAGTTTGGGAGTCCTCTTGGACTCATCACTCACGCTTGAGGCTCAGGCGTCGGCGGTGTCCGGGAGGGCTTTTGCACAATTGAGACTTGTGCGCCAGCTGCGACCGTACCTCGCGAAGGCTGATCTGGCCGGGGTGGTCCATGCCTTGGTCACCTCTAGATTGGACTACTGCAATGCGCTCTACGTAGGGCTGCCCTTGAAAACGGCTTGGAAATTCCAACTGGTCCAACGGGCAGCAGCCAGGATGTTAACTGGGGCTCATTACAGAGAGAGGTCAACCCTCCTGTTCAAGGAGCTCCACTGGCTGCCGTTTATTTTCCGAGCCCAATTTAAGGTGCAGGTGCTTACCTACAAAGCCCTGAACGGTTTGGGACCACCCTACCTGCGTGACCGCATCTCCATCTACGAACCCACACGTTCACTTCGGTCATCTGGAGAGGCCCTGCTCGTGATCCCACCCGCGTCGCAAGCGCGCTTCGTGGGGACTCGAGACAGGGCCTTTTCTGTGGTGGCCCCCCGACTCTGGAACGCCCTCCCAAAAGATCTTAGACAGGCCCCTTCGCTGGCAGTCTTCAGAAAGAATTTGAAGACCTGGCTGTTCCGATGTGCCTTTTCAGATTAGGAACCTCCAATACCAAGTCCTAGAAGCACTTTAGTAGAACTAAGATCACTGCACACCGCACACTGCACTTACTTTATAATCCTACATACCTCCTGCCACATCAGCACTTTTAATCTTGTACCCATTACTCTGGCCTGGCCCAGTTTTATAGTGTCTTGATGTCTCGATGTATTGTTATTGCTGTTGTTTATTCTGCTTAACTGTTTTTAATTTGCTCTAGGTATTGTATTGTTGTATTGTGTTTTGAGGCCTTGGCCTATGTAAGCCGCATCGAGTCCTTCGGGAGATGCTAGCGGGGTACAAATAAAGTTATAATAATAATAATAATAATAATAATAATTATTATTATTATTATTATTATTATTATTATTTCTAGCATAGAAAAATACCCCAGCTACTTGAGAACCCCTAACCTATGGATGAACTGATACAGGAGTCCTGCGCAGTTTTGCATCCCTATTCTAAGAGATCAAACTCGTTCTTTGGCTGAAAAGCTAAAATGAATATGCTTTTTCCGCTCTCGATCTGCCATGGCCGTGCAAGAAGCAGAGGCTGAATTGCAAACGGCCGCAGATGCAAGCTCTTCTTTCCCTTTTAGCCTTTGAACGAAGGCGATATTGCCTTGCTGGCGGAATGAGTCCATAATCCTGCTTAACCTTTGCTGCCGAGCCAAGCAGCAGCCTCAGAAGAGGGAATTAGAGTCTCCCTCGTTTGATATCCTGGTATTAATACTGCGGAAGGGGCTGGGCCTGATATTAGAGCAGCAACGCTTCCTAGGGATAGCCACAGGGACAAAACATGGAGAGTCTTCGAAAGAGCTTTAGTAGGCGGTCGAAGAGGGTCTTCCACATTTACATAGAAGCACCTTTGATTCAAACCTTCTAAGCATCTCTCTTCTTCAAATCCTCTTTGAAAAAATCAAGTTTGTAGTCCTTAAGGCCACAAATTCTGCAACATGAAGAGTGGACAAAAATGGAGAACAGTTACTTTTTCTCTCAGTTTTGGGAGACCAGAGTCTAAATCCTCGCTCGGCCCTGAAAACCAACTGGATAACTTAGGGCAAGGCACACTATCTCAGCCCCAGAGGAAGGCAGTGGCAAATTTATATATTTATTTATTTCGTACATTTCTATGCCACCCCTCTCAGCCTTCCGGCGACTTGAGGCGGTTCACAAAGCAAGAGTTCAATGCCACCAAGGACACGATTACAATATACAATATAAAAACATTAGCAACAGTAAAATCAACCATTATAATAAAACATACTTCAATAGATATTCCTTAAAACAATGTCCAGTTCTGCGGCCTACTAATACTGAGGTCTACCTCAGAATGAGGCTTCCCTCACACAGAGGCTTCCCTCACTCTGAGGGCTACCTCAGACTGAGGCCTACTAACACACTTAGGCCTCCCTCAGACTGATGCCTACTTAGACCCGTCGCAAACTAGGCTCCTGCGGGAGCAAACCTTGCCAGCACGTCCCTGACGTCATGAGACTCCGCCTCTCGCCCCGCCCTTTTCTCTGCCCCTTTCTCCGTGCCAGCGTGGTTTTTCCTTTGCTAGGGTAGCATTGCCAGCGTACTCTCTCAGTTGGCAGAATTCAACTGAGAGAATACGCTGGCAATGTTGCCCTAGCAAAGGAAAAACCACGCTGGCACAGAGAAAGAGGCGGAGAAAGGGGCGGAGAGAGAGGCGCAGTCTCATGACGTCAGGGACGTGCTGGCAAGGTTTGCTCCCACAGGAGCCTAGTTTGCGGCGGCTCTAACACGGAGGCTCTCTCACACTGAGGCCTTTCTTACACTGAGGCAAACTAACACTGAAACCATCTCACACTGAGGCCTCACACAGAGGGTTCTCTCACTTTGAAGGCTACCTCAGACTGATGCCTACTAACACGGAGGCTCTCTCACACCGAGGCCTCTCTTTCTGTACAAATTTTACCAACACAACTAAGTGTTAAGCTTCCCCGGCAGGGATAGAAAAGGATAATGAATATGATGCTGGTCCTCCATCTGATGCGACGCACTGCAAGAAGGCGTCCTTCCTTCACTTCATGGCTTCTGGTTATATTTGTATGGAGACAAGGAGAAAAACATATTTTTGGAGTAGAATAGGGCAGCTTATGGCCCTACATTCTGGCCAGCCCTAATTGGCATCAACAATGGTGGGGGATAATGTTCAGTTCACATGGTATTTGTGTTGGGCAAGTGTGCTCAGCCTCTCTATCGGACAATGGGAGAGTGGGCTTATTAACAAAAGACCCTCTTCATAAACGTATAGCAGAGTAAGTTATTTAGCAGCAGCGTGACCCAGCACCAGTAGCCCAAAGTGATAAAAAGAACAAAAACACACAGACTCTTCCATAAAAGGCTTTTCTTTATAGCAAAATAATATGGTTGCACTATTTACAAAAACAAGGTTGCCATAACACAAATAAAGTTCAATCTTCACACTGGAGCTTCACACACAAGGCCTTCTCATACTGCGGCCTACTAACACTGAGGTCTACCTCAGAATGTGGCCTCCCTCACACAGAGGCTTCTCTCACTTTGAGGGCTACCTCAGACTGAGGCCTACTAACATACTGAGGCCTCCCTCAGACTGAGGCCTACTAACACGGAGGCTCTCTCACACTGAGGCCTCTCTTACACTGAGGCAAACTAACACTGAGACCATCTCACACTGAGGCCTCCCTCACACAGAGGTTTCTCTCACTCTGAGGGCTACCTCAGACTGAAGCGTACTAACACTGAGGTCTACCTCAGACTGAGGGCTTTCTCCCACTGAGGCCTTTCTCAGACTGAGATCTCTCTCAGATAGATGCCTCTCTCATAATGAGGCGAACTAACACTGACCTTCTCTCACTGAGGCTGACTAACACTGAGGGCTTCTAAGCTACAGACACACCTGCTTATATTGAACTGTAGCGTTTGCAGAGTCATTGCATACATTTAACCCTTTCAGTGCTTAACTCACATTTTTGTAGTTTAAAATACCTAGTTAATTTTTAATATTTCTGAAAATTTGCTTATAACCATAGGTCATAATACCTTTTTGGTTTTAAGCTGGTAGTCTTCAGGGTCTGATAGGTATTTCAGTAAATTACACTATGGGGAGATTTTTAATTGAGGTGACGGTCATCTTGTCCTTCATTGGTGAAGGATAATGGGAGCTGCAGTCCAAACATATCCAACATGTTTTGCTTTTCTAGACGACGTCGTTCGCTCCTTAACCGGCGTCTCCAGTGGTGCTGTCTCCGAAGATGCCTTATTCAGGGACAAATTGAAACACATGGGAAAATGTGAGTTGTTACTGATGGGATCTTCATCTTGGGCTGCAATGGGGTTTACCGGTCAAGCTGTGACTGTCCCTTTGTTGGAGTGTATGGCTCTGGGAGGTCAGGGTTCAAATCCCCGCCTAACCATTGGGTGCCCTTGGGCAAGTCTCACCCTCTTAGCCTCAGAGGAAGACAGGGACCTGAAGTCAAATGACGACAACAACAATAGCATGAGAACATGACATGCTGTGTCTTTATTTCATATATTTAAATTCTGTTTAAGGTTGTGGGTGAACTACAACTCACATCATGCCAGGTTAATCCTCTGAACTGCATCAGTACTTAGTTTGTCGTGTTGAGAAAGTTTGCTAGATGCATCATCAGTGGGGTCCAGGTGCACTCTGGCTGCAGGGTAAACTATAACTCTCCCCATGGTGAGTCAGTTCCCTCAACCCCTCCAGTACATTCAGTTGGTCATGTACTGTGTTCCAAGTTTGGTTCTGGTCTATTCTCGGTGGTGATGACAGTATCTCCTGATGTAGGTGAGCTACAACACCCAGAAATGAAAGTCAATTCCCCTCAAATTCCTCCAGTATATTCAGTTGGTCATGAGGGTTTTGTGTGCCAAGTTTGATTCAGGTCCATCATTGGTGGGGGTCACAATTTTGCTGGTTGTAGGTGAACTACCACGGCTAAAACTCAAGTTCAATTTCTCCCAAACCCCTCCAATAATCAAATTTGGGCATACCAGATATGTGTGCCAAGTTTGGTCCAGATTCATCAGCTTTTGGGTTCACAGTGCTCGCTGGATGTAGGTGAACTACAACCCTCCCAAATCAAGGTGAATTTTTGCCAAAGACCTCCAGTATTTTTGGCTAGTCATGGGAGTTCTGTGTTTCAAGTTTGGTCCAATTCCCTACTTGGTGGGGTTCAGAGTGCTCTTTGATTGCAAGTGAACTACAAATCCCAGTACCTACAACTCCCCCCAAAACCCAGTAGTATTCCAATTCAGACATATCAGGTATGTGTGCTAAGTTTGGTCCAGATTCATTATTGTTTGGGTTCACAGTGCTCTCTGGATGTAGCTGAACTACAATTCCTATAAATCCACCCAAAGACCTCCAGTATATTCCTCCAGGTCATGAGAGTTCTGTGTGCCAAGTTAGTTCCAGGTCTATCATTGGTGGGGTTCAAAGTGTTTTTAGATTGCAAGTATACTACCTTCATGACCGTATCTCTCTCCATGAACCAACCTGGGCCCTACGATCTTCTGGGGAGGCCCTTCTTTCGCCCCTGCCAATCTGAACTATACATCCCAGCAACTACAACTCTCAAATGTGAAGATTCTATTTTCCCCAAACTCCACTAGTGTTCACATTTGGACATATTGAGTATTCGTGTAGAGTTTGGTCCAGATCCATCATTGTTTGAGTCCACAGTGATCTCTGGATGTAGGTAAACTACAACTCCAAAACCAAAGAACACTGCCCACCAAACTCTTCCAGTATTTTCTCTTGGTCATGGGAGAACAGTGTGCCAAGTTTGGTTCAGTTCCATCGTTGGTGGAGTTCAAAATGCTCTTTGATTGTAGGTGAACTATAAATCCCAGCAACTACAACTCCCAAATGACAAAATCAATTTTTTGAGTGAAGGACATACATTGGGTTGTTAGATGTCTTGTGTCAAATTTGGTGTCAATTCGTCCAGTGGTTTTTGAGTTATGTTAATCCCACAAACGAACATTACATTTTTATTTATGTAGATTATTATTATTATTAAACTATAAATCCCAGTACCTACAACTCCTATAAATCATGATGAATTCTCCCCAAACCTCTCTAGTGTGTTCTGGTGCTGATCAATTCCTCTGTTTGCCGTGTGCCATAGAAAATAATAGGAAAGGGTTAAGAGAGAGGCAGTGGGTGGGGTCATACAAATTTCTCATAAATCCCAGTACCTACAACTCCTGTATATCAAGATGAATTCCTCCAAATCTCTTCAGTATTTTTCACTAGTCATGGGGTTTCTGTGTGCCACATGTGGTCCAGGTCCAATGTTGATGGGGGATCACAGTGCTCTGTCTTGATGCAGGGTGAACTATAACTTCCATTGTGCTGGCATGGCAGTGCCAGGAGATTTGAACCTCTTTTTCTTGCACTGCTAGTTTGTATGAATTTATTTAAGCCACACATTTTGCAATCCCCAGGTAGCTTCCCCAGGTTGCAGCCACAGGGCAGCAACCTGGCAATCATCGTTAGAGTCTTTAGACCTGCCCCTTTTCCCAGGGTTTTGGAGGCAAAGGAGGACTTTTGTTCAGTCTCACTGTTTGGAGCCTAACAGCAGGATGTGTGGGTTTCTCTATCCCACCTGCACAAAGGCTTCACTACTCACAGCTCTGCTGGGGGAGTAAAGGAATAGTTCCACAGCTTTGCTGGGGGAATACAGCCAGCCTTTGCTGGGGCCACAGGACAGTTCCTACAGCCTTCGTGGAGTAAAACTAAAGGACACCTTTCAGCTTGGCAGATCTACAGAAATCTTGTCTGGTAAGGGACCACTCGGGCTATCCATAAAGTAGCTTGGAGCCGGGAGTAGGGGCCTCACGCCAACAAGGTAAAGAAAGATTGCCCAAGGAGGGGTCAGAAGATTTCCCTAAGGAAGAAGGGAATAGTTTACCACCAGTTGCCTGTCCTTGATGGCAGATTGAGGAAGCTACCGGTTTTCCAAGGTTATAAAATGTTTAATTCATTAGTTTGAAGATTTAAGCCCAAATAAAGAACATTGTTGAACTTATTTTGAGCCTCAATAGAACTTTGTGTTGGGAAATCTAAGGGGCCCTTCAGCTGAGGCACCCCGGCATCCCGTTGGGCATACAGAGAGCACATCCTGTAAACAGACATTATTTCAGGCCCAGTGTGCGACAGCACATCCATCATGTGGAGTCAGTCCCCCAAAACTCCTCCCGTATGTTCAGTTACTGATCAATTCCACTCTATTTGCTGTACGCAATAGGAAAGGATAGGAAAGGGTTAAGGGAGTGGCAGTGGGTGGGGTCATGCAAATTCCACACCAAAGGAGAGAGTCAGAAACATTGGGATGCCTGTGGTGGAGGAAACACATAAAATCTAGGATGAAATTGCCCCTGCATGAAAGCCTTCACTTGGGTTGTGGGCAGGATGGTGTTTGTGGAGGACATTGGCAGGGCTCTTGGACATGAAAGCATAGATAGATATTATACTGATGTATATACTAAGTTTCATCCGTTTTATAGAATCATAGAATCAAAGAGTTGGAAGAGACCTCATGGGCCATCCAGTCCAACCCCCTGCCAAGAAGCAGGAATATTGCATTCAAATCACTCCTGACAAATGGCCATCCAGCCTCTGCTTAAAAGCTTCCAAAGAAGGAGCCTCCACCACACTCCGGGGCAGAGAGTTCCACTGCTGAACGGCTCTCACAGTCAGGAAGTTCTTCCTAATGTTCAGATGGAATCTCCTTTCTTGTATTTTGAAGCCATTGTTCCGTGTTCTAGTCTCCAGGGAAGCATCCCTCATCCCTGTGACTTCCTCTCACATATTTATACATGGCTATCATGTCTCCTCTCAGCCTTCTCTTCTTCAGGCTAAACATGCCCAGCTCTTTAAGCCGCTCCTCATAGGGCTTGTTCTCCAGACCCTTGATCATTTTAGTCGCCCTCCTCTGGACACATTCCAGCTTGTCAATATCTCTCTTCAATTGTGGTGCCCAGAATTGGACACAGTATTCCAGGTGTGGTCTAACCAAGGCAGAATAGAGGGGTAGCATAACTTCCCTGGACCTAGACACCATACTCCTATTGATGCAGGCCAAAATCCCATTGGCTTTTTTTGCCGCCACATCACATTGTTGGCTCATGTTTAACTTGTTGTCCACGAGGACTCCAAGATCTTTTTCACACGTACTGCTCTCGAGCCAGGCATTGTCCCCCATTCTGTATCTTTGCTTTTCATTTTTTCTGCCAAAGTGGAGTATCTTGCATTTGTCACTGTTGAACTTCATTTTGTTAGTTTTGGCCCATCTCTCTAATCTGTCAAGATCGTTTTGAATTCTGCTCCTGTCCTCTGAGTATTGGCTATCCCTCCCAATTTGGTGTCATCTGCAAGCTTGATGATCCTGCCTACTAGCCCTTCATCTAAGTCATTAATAAAGATGTTGAACAGGACCGGGCCCAGGACGGAACCCTGCGGCACTCCGCTCGTCCTTCTTTCCAAGATGAAGAGGAAGCATTAGTGAGCACTCTCTGGGTTCGTCCACTTAACCAATTACAGATCCACCTCACCGTAGTTTTGCCTAGCCTGGGCCCGGTCCTGTTCAAGATCTTTATTAATGACTTAGATGAAGGGCTAGAAGGCATGATCATCAAGTTTGCAGACGACACCAAATTGGGAGGGAGAGCCAATACTTATCTTATCATATTTACTGTATTGTTATGACTGTCTTATTTTAACTTACTACATATAGTACAATCAAGTCTTATCAAGCCTTGTTGTTTGGTTTGGTATTGTGATTTGGCCTAATCAATAAAATTCCTCCTATCAGTGGTTCTCAACCTTTCTAATGCTATGACCCCTAAATACAGTTCCTCATGTTGTATGACCATAAAATTATTTTTGTTGCTATTTCGTAACTGTAATTTTATGAATTGTAATGTAAATATCTGATATGCAGGATGTCATAAATTTCATTGTCATAAATTGAACATAATTAATACATAGTGATTAATCACAAAAACAATATGTTTGGGGGAGTATGGACAACAGTTGATCGTATTTGCAGTACCTTCAACCAATTCAGCTCTGACTCCGGCGGAGGTACTGCAAATACCAACAGATGATGGTATTTGCAGTACCTCCGACCAATTCAGCTCTGACTTCCACAGCCAAGACCCCCATGAATGACAGATCGGGACCAAACTTGGCATACAGAACTCCCATGAAGAACAGAAAATACTGGAGCGGTTTGGGAGGAATTGAAACTGAGTTAGGGGAGATGTAGTTCACCTACATTTGGAGAGCACTCTGAACCTGGACAGTGAAAGCGCAAGGCCTTGCGCCAAGGACCTTGCGCCAACGACCCCTCGCCCTCCTCGCGCCCTGCCGGATGGCGAAAGTGCAAGGCGGGCAAGGGGGCTTTGCGCGAGACCAGGCCTCGCTCCGAGGACCCCTCGCCGCACCCTTGCCGGACGGTGAGAGTGCGCGGCAGGTGAGGCGGGCTTTGCACGAGGCCAGGACTCGCGTGAAGGAGCCCTCGGGGCGGGGCCAACGGAGGCAGCCTCGCGACCCCTCCGAAATGGCCAGGCGACCCCCCTGGGGGTCACGACCCTCAGGTTGAGAACTGCTGCCCTAGGTAGATATTTTCCTTAAATTGTCCCCATTCTTTCCTTTCAAATGCCTGTCCTTTTATTTCTTTCAGCAACACGCAAGAAACTCTTTGAGCTTGCCAGAGCTTTCTCAGAGAAGACCAAAATGAGGAAGTCGAAAAGAAAACAGCTGTTAAAGCATCAGGTGTATCCTTCCATATCATAATACCAGTTTCTCAATGTCTAGCACTTTCCCAAATTGTGCTGACATTCGTTTGCTCAGGAGACTTGTTTGCAGGGCAGATTGGAAAATGTAATGGGGATGGATTTCCTTTCCTTGTTGCTTCCTCACTTTAATCTAGATTGAGATCTCCTGCCAGATTGCAGGTTGGCAGCAGACCTGCTCTGGTTTCATGCTCCCAGCGATATTAGTTACATGAAAAACACAACAAAAAGCCTTTCAGCTTTTGTTCTGAAATTGAGCTCATAAGGATTGCGGGGGATCGGCACTGAAAACGCATTCCTCCACTGAGTTTGTGTTCAGAGGTTTCTTCGATCTAAGTGTATGTCCACACTCGCATCTAGCCACCCTTTTGTTCAGATTGGTTGGGGATTCTGGGAGTTGGAGCCTAAATAAATAACTTTGCAGGGTCAGGTTCTGTTCAGGACTCCCTAGTAATGGTGTGCTTTATAAATCATAATTACAGTGATGCCTTGGGATGTGGAAATTCTTCTGTGAAACCCAGTTGCCTCTGCAGTATTTTTTTTATTTGAGAACTGTGTACGTTGCCTTTCTGGGCAAAAAGACCCAAAGAAGTCAGCCATAGCAGAGCACCTGATGAACCAACCTGGACACAGCATATTATTTGAGAAACACAGAAATGCTGGATCACTCTCACAACCACCATGTCAGACTACACAGAGAAGCCATTGAAATCCACAAGCGTGTGGACAATTTCAACAGAAAGGAGGAAACCATGAAAATGAACAAAATCTGGCTACCAGTATTAAAAAACTCAAAAATTACAACAGCTAAACTACAGAGGGTAAACAATCAGGGACATCTAATCACCTCTCAACAAAAGATTGCCCCAGACACTGCCAGGCCATCAAATGCTAATCAAGGTGGTCAGTTGAAACATTCACATTCACTACCTCTGAGGATGCTTGCCATAGATGCAGGCGAAACGTTAGGAGAGAATGTCTCTAGAACATGGCCATATAGCCCGAAAAAACCTACAACAACCCATTCACACCTAGCTCCAACAGACAAGAGTCCTTTGCTCCACCCTGGTCATTCCACAGATATATAAACCCTTTTTCCAAGTTCCAATAGACCTCATTACCTCTGAGGATGCTTGCCATAGATGCAGGTGAAACGTCAGGAGAGAATGCCTCTAGAACTTGGCCATATAGCCCGGAAAAACCTACAACAACCCAGTGATTCCGGCCATGAAAGCCTTCGACAATACATTAGACCCAAAGATCTTGCATTCATGGTTAAGACCATTCTTTAAACACATAGAACACAGTCAGTTTGCAAAACTAATGACAGTCACGGATGTATATGAGCATTCTCTTCTAACGTTTTGCCCACTTTGATGGGATGTGGAAAAATTTCAGGGAAGAGGGGTTTATCTATCTGTGGAAAGTCCAGGGTGGAAGAAAGAACTCTTGTCTGCTTGAGGCAAATGTGAATGTTGGAATTGGCACCTTGATTAGCATTGAATGGCCTTGCAGCTTCAGAACTTGGCTGCAAGCAAACAAGAATTCTTTCTCCCATCCTGGACATTATTCCACAGATATATAAACCTCACTTGCCTCATTTCTAACAGACCTCACAACCTCTGAGGATGCCTGTCATAGATGTGGGTGAAATGTCAGGAGAGAATGCTTCTGGAACATGGCCATACAGCCTGAAAAACTCACAGCAACCTAGTGATTCTGGCCATGAAAGCCTCCAACATCCCATGTCTTGCTTTTTCTTCTCCTTAATCTTATGCTCAGGATGGGGACAGCAGCTTCCACGGCTAATCTGCTCGATGATGTTGAAGGACATTCGTGTGGTAAGATGACCACCAGCATCTAACACTGCTACTGTTTTATCTTTTTTTTTTTTTTAGCTTCCCACAGCATGCCAAATGCCTGTAATCCATCTTGACTACGCTAAAACCCTTTGTTGGTCCATTACAGGCATGTCCTTGACAAATCAGGTCACATGCTGATTTTCAGAAGGATGCGCTGTATTTGTGTTATCTTCCTTGCTTCCATTGTAGCGGTTGCAAAGGAAGATTCTTTGACTGATTTGTTTCATTCCAGGCCTGGAAACCCTTATGACCACCGCACCACACAAGAGTCCAGGAATATAAACAAACAGTTTATTGTAAAACACATTAAAAAGCACATAAAAAGCAGGAATAAGAAAGGAAGATATATCATCCAAAAAGGTTTAGTAACAGGTGATAACCAAACATAATCCAAATGTTTCATAAGGTTCCAAAGGAACAGCCAGAAACCACAGGTATAGCATAAGTCCACAAGCAAGAAGGTACAAGTAAGTAAAAACTTGAACAGGAATACATGAACAGGAACATAGAAAACTTCCAGGATATTAAAATCCAAAACCAAGGCTTGACTTGAACCAGGAACAAGAGAACTCAGGCTTAGAGCCTCACTCTAACGCAGCATTGCCTGAACTGCCCTTAAGGTAACAACTTGTTTAATAGACACCCATGAAAGCATTACGTCTCCTGTGAATTTTCTCCCCAATTTTCCCACATAATCTTTCCAACCAACACAATCTTTTTCCGGCTCTTTTTTTGTAATCAATTTTTTTTTATCTCCGTAGATAGAGGTGGTTTCTCCTGGGAACCCTCCTTATCACTCAGCTCTTCACTCAATTCCTTATCTGCTGTTCCCCTGAATGCCCTTGAGGCCCTGCATTTTTCAAGCCAGTTTTTTCACAGAGAGAATAATCATTCCCAGAACTGAATTTCCCAGACAAAGCAGCAGAGCAGCATAGTGCAAGGGATCACTGTGTCTGGTTGTGATCCCCAGGTTGTACCAGTCTATTGGCTGCTACTTCCCGGCAGATGTCAGGTGGTCGATACCGGCTAAACAGTGTAGTTTTTCCAGTGCTGTAGGGGGCAGACACCCGTGATAATGCAGCATGTCTCATTAAGAGCCACATCCACTAGATGTGTGGTGAGATGTGTTCCACACTGGGCATGCATACTCAGCAGCAGAGTAGCATAGCGCAAGGGCAGATGTCTTCAGTTTGTCTGGTTGTGATCCCCAGGTTGTGCCAGTCAGCTTTTGTATGATATTATTTCTAGCACCCACTTTTTGCTTGATGTTCAGGCAGTGCTTCTTGTAGGTCAGAGCACAGTCCAGAGTGACTCCCAGGTATTTGGGTGTGCTGCAATCCTCCAGTGGGATTCCTTCCCAGGTAATCCTCAGAGCTCGGGATGCTTGTCTGTTCTTAAGGTGAAAAGCACATGTCTGTGTTTTAGGGATGGGTTAGGGATCAGCTGGATTTTCCCTGTAATAGGCAGTAAGAGCACCTGGGGCTTCGGAGAGCTTCTGTTCAACCATCTCAAAGCTCCCTGCTTGAGCGGTGATGGCACAATCATCAGCATAGATGAAACTCTCTGTCCCTTCTGGCAGTGGCTGGTCATTTGTGTAAATGTTGAACTTGGATGGAGCAAGCATGCTCCCCTGAGGCAGGCCATTCTTCTGTTTTCGCCATCTGCTTCTTTTGCCCTGGAACTCAACAAAAAAGCTCCTGTTTTGTAGCAGATTTCCATTCCCTGAACCGAATTTCCCAGACTTGTGGGCTCATCACTTTGTGCCACAGGAAAGGCCACAATCCTCTCTAAATCATGTCAACCTATCAGTGGAGCTATAACACATCTCTAATACAGCATCACTAGATAGTGAAGCCCCATCTATGACATCAGAAATGCACAGGGTGGAAAATTGCCATACATCTTAACCAGCAGAAGCAGGTCCAATTTAAGAAGTTCCTACCCAAGAAAACTGGAGAGGGCTCCTGTGCCTTTAACGGTTGTGAAGACCAAAGCAGCAGTTGCTTGCCATGCAAGCAGATAACTAGAGATACCTGCTGAGATGCCTTCTACTGCAGAAACATTAAGGATACAGGAGCTCTTCCCAGTTAACCCTCTGGCAACTTTTTCCCGACCGCCACGATGGTTCTGCCATCTCTCATTCAGTCAGAGCCACACAATGCCAGCCCCACGGAGCTGCAGAATGGCTTCACTATTCCTGTGTCCATCTCTGCCTTTCAGATGAAGACCACCAAGCCAGAAGACGACCGTTGCCGGTTGAGGAAGAAACATCGAAAGAAGTGCAGTGAGGGCACGATGGGTAATGTGAGGTTAGGACCTTTCCATTTGGCTCCATTTTAGTTGTCAAGCTACGTCAGTTTGCTTTGGTAGAAAAAGAAAATGATTTATTTATTTATCATGTCAGAAGCAAACAGAGAATGAAGTTATAGTGTGTGTGTGTGTGTGTGTGTGTGTATAAACTATATTGTACTATCCCACTAGAAAAGTGGGATTAAAAAGGACGTTTCTGGCTCACTTAAGACTATTAGTTTTGTTATGAGCTTTCCTGGACTGCTTCCTCAGACACCCTGGATTAGAGATCTGTACTTTACTGGTAATTTTTCCCGCAATTAGAACAACAGTAGATCACTAATAAGAAAAGAGCCCCTGGTGACATTAAAATAGTGTTCGGTAAAACTCAACTTGAATGAAAAGATACGAGGGATGTCTGGAAAGTAAGGTTACAAGATTTTTTAATACAAGAATGGATATATTTTAATAAAACTTGGGCAGGGATGAGGGACAGGGCCTTCTCGGTGGTAGCCCCCCGCCTGTGGAATATGCTTCCCGGGGAAATTAGATCATCATCATCCCTCCTCACCTTCAGAAAGAAGGTAAAATCGTGGTTGTGGGACCAGGCCTTCGGGCAATCAGGTTAAAAGACAATTGATAATATTTGACTATGGCTTGGAAATGGATTTGGATAAGTGAAGCGGAGTTATCATAGGTATATGGCTAGATAAATAGCCACCAGACTGGCAATAGCTAAATGGATCGTAAGTATACTGTTTAATTTTTATTTTAATGTTCATGGTTTTAATTGTTATTTTTGCTATTGTATTTTATGACGGCATTGAATTGTTGCCAATTGTAAGCCACCCTGAGTCCCCCTAGGGGTTGAGAAGGGCGGGGTAAAAGTGTTTGAAAGAAAATAAATGGTCGCCAAAGACCATCAGAAAACACAGTATTTTCTGTTGGTCATGGGGGTTCTATGTGGGAAGTTTGGCACAATTCTATCATTGGTGGGGTTCAGAATGCTCTTTGATTATAGGTGAACTATAAATCCCAGCAACTACAACTCCCAAATGTCAAGGTCTATTTTCCCCAAACTCCACCAGTGTTCACATTGGGGCATATTGAGTATTCGTGCGAAGTTTGGTTCCAGCTCCATCATTGTTAGAATCCACAGTGCTCTCTGGATGTACGTGAACTACAACTCCAAAACTCAAGGTCAAACCCTTCCAGTATTTTCTGTTGGTCATGGGAGTGATGTGTGCCAAGTTTGGTTCAATTCCATCACTGGTGGAATTCAAAATGCTCTTTGATTGTAGGTGAACTATAAATCCCAGCAACTACAACTCCCAAATGACAAAAATCAATCTCCCCCACAACCCCACCAATATTCAAATTTGGGCATATTGGGTATTTGTGCCAAGTTTGGTCTAATGAATGAAAACACATCCTACACATCAGATATTTACATTACAATTCATAACAATGGCAAAGTGACAGTTATGAAGTAGCAACATAAACAATGTTGGGTTGTGGTTGGGGGTCACCACAACATGAAGAACTGTATTAAGGGGTCGTGGCATTAGAAAGGTTGAGAACCACTGCCCTATGTGTTGAGAAGGGCGGGGTAAAAATATTCGAAATAAATAAATAAACAGAGTGAGGACACTCATCTCTAACCTTCACCACAACGCCAGTGGATGAGCTACCAATGACTGGCATTGCTCGTTTGCTTTTGCTGGTTTCCCACTACACATCCAGAGGCTGGATGGCCATCTGTCAGGGGTGATTTGAATGCAATATTCCTGCTTCTTGGCAGGGGGTTGGACTGGATGGCCCATGAGGTCTCTTCCAACTCTTTGATTCTATGATTCTATGATTCTATGATACCAATTTTCCCCACGAAAATTCCCTGTTAGGGTTACATGCCTTGTAACCTTACTTTCCGGATAGCCCTCGTACAGCACAAACTTCGCACTTGGTGGGAAACGGAAAGAGGATGCTCACCTCTAACCTTAACCGAACACCAGTTGATGAGCTACTGACGACTGGCACTACTTCCGCTGGCTTCGCACTGCATGGCAGTGATACCAACTTCCCCCACAAAAATTCACCGTGAGAGCTATGTGCCTTGTAACCTTACTTTCCAGATAACCCTCGTATTTGCTGTTAGCCAAGTGAGGAAGCAGATATTTCAAAACTGTTCCTTGAAGCTTTGAACAACTAAGCTTTAATATGAATGTGCCCTTTCTCCCACCTTCTCCTAGATCCTGAGCTGGCAGCTGAAAAGGAAGATAAGCCAAGTCAGCGGCAAATTGCAAGATGTCTGAGCAAAAAGATGTTTCTCAGGCTGAGGCTGCCTTCCAGCCCTGGAGTTGTCGAAGTTTCAGCTTTGTATAAGGCACACAAAAGAATTCTGGCTTTGTGGGTTTATTTTCCCCTTTCTTCTTCCTCGGTATGAAGAATTCAGCCGAAAAAAGGGGTTGGGAGGAGAGATGACGTTGACATCTGAGCTGGGTTTTCTTTTTTCCTATGCTATTATTTTATTTTATTTTTTGCCATTGGAGGATGGATTTTAAACTCCAGTTGATACGTTGAGGCCCGTGCTTTCTTTGTTGGGATGTAGACGTGAGAAAGAACAACGCTGTTTAACTGTTTCAAACCATCTCTCTTCTACTAACAAATGTACAGGTCCTTGGTCAAGGTACAGGATGACCGCAGCATTTTGTTGTAGGGTTGATAATGTTTTTATAATTTTTCTTATTACTATATGACTCTTGCTGCTAACAGAAAAAAGAAGCCCACGTCAAGATCATACCTAGCTGTCTCTGTTTCCAAATAACATAAACCCTCCACCTTTCCATGGGGCAAAGGTTGTATTGTTTTCGTTGAAATCCACTCATCATCAAAACATCACTTCCTGCCCGGTTGCTTTGCTGTGAGTGCTTTCCTAATGTCACGTTCCTTGTATTGCAAAGACTAAAAAAATAGAGGGGGTGTATAATAGAGGGTCATATTCTCAATATAGTCCCATTTGTGGTTTTGTGAATTGAGGCTCCTTGGCGGAATGGCCGAGAGAGCCACGGCGATGTCCCATACTGTGTTGAGGTGCTGTTTGAAAGGCTGGTATCATACCCTCCAACAGTCCTGATGTGGCTCATCCAGATTATTATTAACCCTCTGCCTTCTCACTGTTGAAATGTCCCGGTTTCCCCTTCCTTCTCCCATTTGCCCCCTTTCTCATCAGCCTAGTTCATTTGCTGCAAATGGAGCTTCAAGTACAGACATAAGTAGAGTATACACTGTAGATGTCATCTGCGTGGTACCAAATTTTCCAAACATTAACCTACTTGTATGTGATGGAATCGTATGTGAAAGAAACTTGCATGAGAGTTCTGTGAGGGAATTAGGGGCGGGTGGGCGTTGGGTTGGCTTGGATCGGATTTATCTGCATGTGGTTTGTATTAGAGATGGGACCCCCACCCCACCCCTGCAGTCACAGTGGTTTTTGTTCAACAATGGCTGGAACATTGAACTATGGGAGGCTGGCAGGAAGTCCTGGGTTCATATCCAACATCTCAATGTAAAATGCTGGAAAATGTCCTGATATCTGGCCCTTCTGATATTAAATTGCTGTCACCAGTTAGAATAGTATTTCTCAACCTGGGGTCAGGAGACCTGGGGGGGGGGTCGCAAAGGGAGGGGGTTCCATCTGAAAGACATTCTGAAAACACATATTTCTGATCGTCTTAGGCAGAGAAGGCTGAAGATCTCTCCGCCTATCTTTCTCTTTGTTTTTTTTTGAAACAGAGGGCGAATCCTCCACCAAAAGCCCTGTTGTGATTGGCCGGCATCTTAGCTGTTTCTGAGACTCCAAGTGGGGAGGGGAGAACAGGTGTGAGGTTAGTCCCCTCGCAACCAGGCCTGTAGCCAGGGGGAGGGGTGTTAGGGGTTCAACCCCCCCCCCCGAAAATTTTCAGGTTAAAAAAAAACTGGTTTACTCATGAATTTTAACTGGTTAACCAAATCCCCATTCTAAGTGTATGAGATGCAAAAAAAGTCCCTCCAGAACTGCAAGCACTATCTCAAGCAAATATTGACAATTCATTCACACTGTCATTACTTGCAGCAATAGCTGATGTAGTGAAGCAACCAAGTTGGGTGTGTGTGTGTTGAATGCTCTCATTAAGGAGGCCAGACTTGGTGGAGGTGGTTGACAGGGGTGGAGCTGCAGGCTATTGAAGGCTGGTCCGCCCCCTGCTGTGCTCTTTGCTTCAGCGTGAGCTAGGAGGCAGGTTTAACCCCCCCCCCCCCCCGCAAAATTTTCAAAACCCTCCCTGAACTTTTCAACCCCTCCCGATCTTTTTTTTCTGGCTACGGCCCTGCTCGCAACCCCACCAATATTCAAAGTTTGACTTGTTGGGTATGTGTGGTGAGTGTACTAGTTCCATCAGCAGTTTGGTACAGAGTGCTCTCTGAGTGTTGGAGAACTAAAAATCCCAGAATTCAAAAACAGCCCCCCCCCCAGGAGTATTCAATGTTAGCAGTTCCATTGTCAGCTGGGTTCAGAGTGCTCTTTGATTGTAGGTGAACTATAAATCCCAGCAACTACAACTCCCAAATGACAACTCCCCAACCCTATCAGTATTCAGATTTTGGGGTATCAGGTATTTGTGCCAAATTTGGTCCAGACCCATCAGTGTTTGGTACTAGTGAGCGGGTTTAGTTTAAGCGAGGGAGCAAGTGCAGAGCAAGACAGGGAGGGTTTTGTGCTCTCTCCAGGAGCAAAGTGACATCAGCCGAAGACTTGGACAAAAGTTCAGCAGCTTGCTCTTGGCAAGCATGCCTCCTCTGTGACCCTTTTTCCAGGCTGTTTTGGGGCTGCAGGGGGAAGGGAAAGTACAGCTTAAAGGGACCCACAAGCTTGAAAACATGCCTGGGGATTGACCCAGTACGGGACATTCAAGCAGGTTGGGGTGAAAGGAGATGAATGAGAGCTGGAAAGGGAACGACGAGGCAGCTGTCTTTGAGAACAAGCACCCGCTTGTTGCTAAGGCCAAAACGGGGAATAGAACGGCCACAGAAGTTGGGAATGTGCGCCCTTTTGCAAGCGAGTGTGTTCCCTTTCTTTCCCTCCTCCTTCTCCAGGGAGAGTTTTCTGAATGCTTAGACCAAGGGTCCCCAAACTTTTTAAACAGAGGGCCAGGTCACAGTCCCTCAAACTGTTGGAGGGCCGGATTATAATTTGAAAAAAAAGCATACATGAATTTCTATGCACACTGCGCATATCTTATTTGCAGTGCAAAAAAACACTTAAAAACAATAAAATGATTAAAATGAAGAACAATTTTAACAAACACAAACTTATGAGTATTTCAATGGGAAGTGTGGGCCAGCTTTCGGCTGATGAGATAGGATTGTTGTTGTTGTTGTTGTGTGCTTCCAAGTCGTTTCAGACTTAGGTTGACCCTAAGCGAGGGCTGGGTAAATGACCTTGGAGGGCCACATCTGGCCCCCGGGCCTTAGTTTGAGGACCCCTGGCTTAGACAGTACTAACGTTCTGGAGTAGATCCACTCCTTTGAACGTCCCAGTGTTTCACGACTGTTTTGATGGCTTTGAAGACTTTCCATGAAGCACGCCTTGGTTTTATGTTTTGAAAGAGAGGAAAAAGAGCAAAAAAAGAAAATCCATGCCAGAGATGTGTTTAATAGGCAGCATATTTGGGAAATTAGTTAGGCGAGGGAAATGTCTTTTCTCAGAAAGTGTGTTATTCCTTCTCTAGTATTCAATGCCATAGAATCATAGCATAGAATCAAAGAGTTGGAAGAGACCTCATGGGCCATCCAGTCCAACCCCATTCTGCCAAGAAGCAGGAATATTGCATTCAAATCACCCCTGACAGATGGCCATCCAGCCTCTGTTTAAAAGCTTCCAAAGAAGGAGCCTCCACCACACTCCGGGGCAGAGAGTTCCACTGCTGAATGGCTCTCACAGTCAGGAAGTTCTTCCTCATGTTCAGATGGAATCTCCTCTCTTGTAGTTTGAAGCCATTGTTCCTAGTCTCCAGGGAAGCAGAAAACAAGCTTGAGCAGCCCTCAACTGTCTTCATGGCATTGAATACTAGAGAAGGAATAGAGGATTATGGGAGCTGGAGTGCAAAAAAGTTATTTCTCCTCAAGAACTGCAGCCTGTGGAGTGAGTTATTGGAAGGTTTTGTCATAGATAATAATGCAAGTGCATGAAAGCCGGTGAGATTTGAGTATCAGAGATCAGATTCGAAGCCCTGCTCAGCTATGGAAACCCACTGAGTAAAGTTTTTGGGGTGTTCCTTGTATTGGAAGGAACGTTCTTTCTCTAAATCTTCTTTTTAAAGCAGTAGTTCCCAACCTGTGCTCCGTGGACCACCAGTGGTCTGCAAGAACAAAACTATGGTCGCAACCTCATGATTAGTACACCGTTGGGTTATTGTAGGCTTTTTCGGGCTATATGGCCATGTTCTAGAGGCATTCTTTCCTGACGTTTCGCCTACATCTTTGGCAAACATCCTCAGAGGTAGTGAGGTGAGGTTGGTAGTGAGGTACCACACCGTTGCCTTGAAACCACTTGGCAATGAGAACGGCTGATCCTCACAACGTGTCATGATCTCTATCCCGTGCCATCCGACTATCAGCCCTCCGGACACAGAGCACATGGCCATGGGCCAAAATGGGAAGACAGGACTGTGAGGTTTCTCAGATCCAATTGTGTTTCTCCAATTAGTCTTCTCTTCAATGTTGATTGAGATTATTGTAATGGTTGGTCCTGAAAAGGTCCGTTGGTTGTTTTGCTTGCTTGTTTGCATGCTGCAAGTCGCTTCTGGAGTGAGAGAATTGGCCGTCTACGAAGACGTTGCCCAGGAGACACCCGGATGTCTTGCAATCCTGTGAGGAGGCTACCGGACTCAGCACATAGAAGATGGCTTTGAAAGGCAGCAGATCACAGGAGCGGTCTTCATAGACCTGTCAGCGGATTATGATACTGTAAACCACCGCCTCCTCCTGAGAAAAATGTATAATATCACAAAGGACTACCACCTCACCCGCCTCATAGGAAACCTGCTACAAAACAGGAGCTTTTTTGTTGAGTTCCAGGGCCAGAGAAGCAGATGGCGGAAACAGAAGAATGGCCTGCCTCAGGGGAGCGTGCTTGCTCCATCCATGTTCACCATCTACACAAATGACCAGCCACTGCCAGAAGGGACAGAGAGTTTCATCTATGCTGATGATCGTGCCATCACCGCTCAAGCAGGGAGCTTTGAGATGGTTGAAAAGAAGCTCTCCGAAGCTCTAGGTGCTCTTACTGCCTATTACAGGGAAAACCAGCTGATCCCTAATCCATCTAAAACACAGACATGTGCATTTCACCTTAAGAACAGACAAGCATCCCGAGCTCTGAGGATCACCTGGGAAGGAATCCCACTGGAGCATTGCAGCACACTCAAATACCTGGGAGTCACTCTGGACCGTGCTCTGACCTACAAGAAGCACTGCCTGAACATCAAGCAAAAAGTGGGTACTAGAAACAATATCATACGAAAGCTGACTGGCACAACCTGGGGATCACAGACACTGTGAAGACATCTGCCCTTGCGCTATGCTATTCTGCTGCTGAGTACGCATACCCAGTGTGAAACATCCCACCACGCTAAAACAGTAGATGTGGCTCTTAATGAGACATGCTGCATTATCACGGGGTGTCTGCGCCCTACATCACTGGAGAAATTACACTGTTTAGCCAGTATTGCACCCCCGGGAAGTAGCAGCCAATAGTGAAAGGACCAAGGCAGTGATATCTCCCGCTCATCCCTTGTTTGGGTATCACCCAGCACGTCAACGACTTAAATCAAGAAATAGTTTTCTTAGATCTACAGAGACACTCGCTGGAACACCTCAGCAAGTGAGAGTCCAAAAGTGGCAGGCTCAAACCCTCAACCTCAACCAATGGCTGATACCAAATGAGAGACTCCCCCCTGGGTACACAGAAAACTGGGCGACTTGGAAGGCGCTGAACAGACTGCGCTCTGGCACCACGAGATGCAGAGCCAATCTTAAGAAATGGGGCTATAAAATTGAATCCACAGCATGCGAGTGCGGAGAGGAGCAAACCTCTGACCACCTGCTGCAATGCAACCTGAGCCCAGCCACATGCACAATGGAGGACCTTCTTGCGGCAACACCAGAGGCACTCCAAGTGGCCAGATACTGGTCAAAGGACATTTAACCAACTACCAAGCTTGCAAACTTTGTGTTCTTGTTTGTTTGTTTGTTAAAAAATACATTGCAACTGTTTGGTCTGCTCCTGACACGATAAATAAATAGTCTTCTCTTGCAAGCACAAGGGCTGAAGATACCATACATCTACAAGAGTCTCGCACTACTACCTGACTCTATAGACCTAGCTACAATATCATAAATCACTCCAGAGTCCTGGCACCTGGAGCTTGCCCCTTTCCACATTCCAGAGCCTATTCCCCCCCACCCCACCTTGGGGGTAATTGACTTTTATGGCTGGTTCATATGTCCTGTCCTCTCACGTCCATGTGTGTCAGGAGGGCTGATAGTTGGATGGCATTAGATAAACCCCTGTGCCGGCAGGACTGAAGATCGACAGGTCGCAGGTTCGAATCCAGGGAGAGGCGGATGAGCTCCCTCTATCAGCTCCAGCTCCTCATGCAGGGACATGAGAGAAGCCTCCCACAAGGATGATAAAAACATCAAATCAGGCGTCCCCTGGGCAACATCCTTGCAGACGGCCAATTCTCTCACACCAAGAGCGACTTGCAATCACTCTTGACACGACAAAAAAAATGACACAACGGGGATGTCAGGAGAGGAGAGGCTGGCTACCCAGGAAAGATTACTACAACCACATCAGATCTAGATTATTAAATATGGCTTTCTTTGGGTGAGCAGATGGCGACTACTGGATGGTACATGTTCTGTATCAGAAACTAGAGCTGATATAGTCTATCCAGTGCAATTTGCTGAAACAGTACCTTAAATAACCAAAGCCAATCTAAAGTTGACCAAACATTAATTTGTAGCGTACTAATGTTGGAGAGTGGTCCCTGGTGAAAAAAAAGGTTGGGAACTACTGTTTTAAAGAATGCCTATAGATAAGGCATGGAGTCCCCGGTGGCGCAGTGGGTTAAAGCACTGAGCTGGTGAGCTTGTTGATCGAAAGGTCGCAGGTTCGATTCCGGGGAGCGGCGTGAGCTTCCGCTGTCAGCCCTAGCTTCTGCCAACCTAGCAGTTCGAAAACATGCAAATGTGAGTAGATCAATAGTTACCGCTCTGGCAGGAAGGTAACGGTGCTCCATGCAGTCATGCCGGCCACATGACCTTGGAGGTGTCTACGGACAACGCTGGCTCTTCGGCTTAGAAATGGAGATGAGCACCACACTCCAGAGTCAGACATGACTGGACTTAATGTCAGGGGACTACCTTTACCTTTACCTATAGATAAAGCACATTTATAGCGATGTTCTCAAAAGTCAGTTTTTAATCCAGGTCCCTCTCAATCACTCTGAAACTTGTTCATTGTCACTGTTCCCTGCGCTGAATAAAAAAAGCAATCTCCCTTCAAATTAGAAATCTCATACTGTCCGATTTGGCAGGAAAAGACTCTATTGTCCCACTTTTTTGGCTGTTTTAACAAAATGTCCTGTTTTTTCTCCCTTCCTCCTACATTCTCTTTCTGTCCTCTGCTTACTTGCGTTGCTACTAATGGAAGTTGTCGTGCAAGAAGGTAGGAAAGGAGCGGGCAAAACGCTGCCCTTCCCAATAGACTCAGGCAAAAGCAAACTGAACTTTGCAGTACCGTTTGCCATCTTGATCCCACTCTGATGTTGCTTGGCCACACATATCCTAATGTTCCTCTATGAAATGTTGGAGGGTATGAAACCAGCAACAGTTAGAGTCAGGAATAGGAAGGAACCGAAGGGGAGAAAAATAAAAACCTTTCAGCTGGGTTGGCCCCTTTCAGACACGCAGACGGAACCTGCCCAGGTGAAGATGTTCCTTTCGGGTCTCACATTTGGATTCTTTGCCATTTAAAGGCCTCTAACCCAGGCGGTTTCTTCAATCAAAACAATGTACAATTCTCAATAGTGTTCATATTGCTTTCCCTAAGAGGAAAAAGTATGATTTTTTTTACAAAAAGGGAGACAAACCAACAAAAAAAGACTCCTGAAATGTTTGTGAGTGTTGCTATTTTAGAATTTTTTTCCCTTCAAGATGTTTAATAGTGATTCATATAATAAAAGTTCTGTTGTACTCTCTTAACCGCTTTGCGATTCCTTTCCCCCCATCATGTTAACAGTGGTGAGTCTGCCTCTTGACTGCAAATCGAATTTGGGGTTTTTGGAAAAGGCCAGTGAGGGTTTTACTGCTGAATGCGTGTTGAATGCTAGATAAATCATCATCATCATTTAATAACTTATTAATCGCCCTCCATCCGAGAATGCTCTAGGCGATTTACAGCTAAATTATAAAAGATAAAATACATACATACAAAAATTAAAAATTAACAGAGATCGAATGCTCTAGTAAAAAGCCAGGTCTTAAGTGCGAGAGTAAAAGGCCCTAAGTCACGCATGGCTCTCATGTAGGGCGGCAAGGAATTCCACAAGGCAGGGGCAGAAATAGAAAAAGCCCTGCGCCTGGTCCTTTCCAAGTGCACTTCTCTAGGACCCGGTATATGGAGTAAGTCACGTTGGGCTGGTCGTTGTGACCTCCGATGATGGGAGAAGGAGAGGCGGTCCCTAAGGTACGATGGACCCTGGCCGTAAAGAGTTTTAAAGGTCAGAACTAGCATCTTATACAGGCCACGGTACTCAGTTGGAAGCCAATGCAAATGCCGCAACACTGGTGTTATATGGCATTTCATGGGCGTTCTTGTGAGTAACCTGGCTGCCGCATTCTGAACAATACGAAGCTTTCGGGTCGTAGACATCGGAAGTCCCACATACAGGGCGTTGCAATAGTCCAGCCTAGACGTGACCGTGGCATGGATGACAGTTGCCAGAGCCTCGTCAGATAGGTAGGGTGCCAGTTGCCTCGCTTGTCATAGATGGAAAAAGGCCTGTTTGCTGGCAGCAGCGACCTGAGCTTCCATTGTCAGCTGCGAATTCAGGATGACACCTAAGCTCTTATCAGTGGTCGATGGAGATAGGATGGCACCATCGAAGGTGGGTAACTGATGAGTCGACCTGCCGGGCGGCCATGCCAGAGAATCTCAGTCTTCGCCGGGTTCACCTTCAGTCTGCTAGCACGTAGCCAGTTTGACAGAGCTTCCAGACATAGGGTGAAATTGTCTGGAATTGACGTTGCTCCAGGCTCCAGGCGCAGAAGGAGTTGGGTATCGTCTGCATATTGGTAGCAGTCCAGGCCGAAACTCCGAGCCAAACTAGCAAGGGGTCTAACGTAGATGTTGAAGAGAAGAGGAGAGAGAATTGCACCTTGGGGGACCCCACATAGGAGGGGGGATCTATCGGAGACTTGATCCATGTACTCCACGCGTTGACTCCGGTTCCGGAGAAATGAGTTGAACCAATTGAGGGCCTGACCACGAACTCCGGACATGGCAAGACGGTGAATCATTAGATCGTAGTCGACGGTGTCAAACGCAGTCAGGACAAAACAAGAAGAGTTTTGAAGGTTGCAGACCTTGGAAAGTGATTTTACGAAAGGTAGTTAGTTATTATTTCATACTCCATTTTAAAAATAGATGAAAAGGATAACAGCAAATTAATCGAGACATCATCATCATCATAATAATAATAATAATAATAATAATAATAATAATAATAATCTTTATTTATATCCCATCATCATCTCCCCAAGAGGACGTGGGCTGGCTTACAAAGCCTCTCTAAGGTGCAGCATATAACATAAACAGTACATGTGTATAAAACAATATCACATAGAAATATGATGTATATATTCAGTTTTATATTTATTTACTTATATTTATTTATAAGTGTTTTATTTAACTTGCTATATAGAGTGTATATATAGAGTATATAGAGTACTATATAGAGTAACGGCGCTCCATGCAGTCATGTCGGCCACATGACCTTGGAGGTGTCTATGGACAACGCCAGCTCTTCGGCTTACAAATGGAGATGAGCACCACACCCTAGAGTCAGACATGACTGGAGTTAATGTCAGGGGAAAACCTCTACCTCAATGAAGTCAGCCTTAACCTTTCAAGGGACAACCTTTACCTTTACTATATAGAGTGTAATCAAGTTTTATCAAGCCTTTTTTTTGGTTTGGTATTGCGATATGGCCAAAGGGCTAATCAATACAATTTACTATTACATAGAAATGATATAACAACCACTATCAACACATATAAAATAAAATAGCACAATTTTAAAAATGTAGATAAAACTAGCTGCCATCAATTTACAACTAAAGTAACAGCTGGTAAACTGGCTGGGATTTCTGGGAGTTGTAGGCCAAAAACATCTGGGGACCCCAGGTTGAGAACCACTGTGTCAACCTCATGTGGGTCCATTTCAGCCTATTCCAGGTCAAAAGCCTGCTTAAAATCCATGTTTTTAGGCTGGATCGGAAAGGTTCAAGGGTGGGGGCTAACCTAATCTCTTTTGGGAGGGTATTCCAGAGCCGGGGAGCCACCGCAGAGAAGGCCCTCTCTCTCGTTCCCACCAACCATGCTTGAAACGGTGGTGGGACTGAGAGAAGAGCCTCCCTTGCCAATCCCAATACCCACACCGGTTTATAGAAAGAAATGCGATTTCTAAGATAGGTTGGACCCAAAGCGTATAGGGCTTTACTGGTGATAACCTACACCTTGAATCGAGCCCAGAAACTTGTCGGAAGCCAGTGGAGCTGCTTTAGTAGAGGCATGATATGCTTCCTATAGCTAGTCCCAGTTAGTAATCTGGCAGCTGACCTTTGTACTAACTGCAGTTTCTGAACCATCTTCAAAGGCAGCCCAACATAGAGTGTATTACAATAGTCCATTCTAGATGTAACTAAGGTATGGACCACCATGGCCAAGTCAAGCTTTTTGAGTTATGGTTGCACCTAACACGCAAGTTTTACCTGTGCGAAGGCCCTCCTGTCCATCACCGACACCTGAGCTTCAAGCGTCAACAATGAGTCCAGGAGGACTGCTAAATTGCAGACCTGTGTCCTCGGGGGGGTGTAACCCTATCGAGAACAGGTTGCCACCCTATACCCCGATTGGCCTCGCAACTGACCAGGAGGACCTCTGTCTTGTCTGGATTAAGCCTAAGCATGTTGGCCCTCATCACGGCTGCCAGGGACCAGTCCAGGATCTGGGGAGCTTCCTTGGATTAAAGTGGAAAAGAGTAGTAGAGTTGCATGTCATGTGCATAGAGATGGCACCCAACTCCAAAACTCCAGATGACCTCACCCAGCGGTTTCATATAGATCAGTGTTTGTCAACCTGTGTGTCGGGACCCCTGGGGGTGGAGTGCGAGGGGGTGTCAAAGGGGTCGCCAAAGACAATGATAAAACACAGTATTTTCTGTTGGTCGTGGGAGCTCCATGTGGGAAGTTTGGCCCAATTCTATCATTGGTGGAGTTCAGAATGCTCTTTGATTATAAGTGAACTATAAATCCCAGCAACTACAACTCCCAAATGTCAAGGTCTATTTTCCCCAACCCCACCAGTGTCCACATTTGGGCATATTGAGTATTCGTGCCAAGTTTGGTCCAGATGCATCAGTGCTCTCTGGATGTAGGTGAACTACAACTCTAAAACCCAAGGTCAATACCCACCAAACCCTTCTAGTATTTTCTGCTGGTCATGGGAGCTCTGTGTCCAAAGTTTGGTTCAATTCCATCACTAGTGGAGTTCAGAATGCTCTTTGATATTGTAGGTGAACTATAAATCCCAGCAACTATAACTCTCAAATGGCAAAATCAATCCTCCCCTCAACCCCACCAGTATTCAAATTTGGGCATATTGAGTATTTGTGCCAAATGAATGAAAATACATCCTGCATATTGGATATTTACAACATGATTCATGTTGTTGTTCATTCGTTCAGTCGTCGCCGACTCTTCGTGACTTCATGGACCAGTGCACATATGCACACTGCACATATCTTATTTGTAGTGCAAAAGACACATAAAAACAATACCATAATTAAAATGAAGAACAATTTAAACAAATATAAACTTATTAGTATTTCAATGGGAAGTGTGGGCCTACTTTTGGCTCATGAGATAGGATTGTTGTTGTTGTGTGCTTTCAAATCATTTCAGACTTAGGTTGACCCTGAGCGAGGGCCAGGTAAGAGGGTCGCATCCAGCCCCCGGGCCTTAGTTTGAGGACCCCTGGGTTAAACCGTTGAGCTGCTGAGCTTGCTAACCTGAAGGTTGGCAGTTCAAGTTTGTGAGATGGGGTGAGCTCCCACTGTCAGCCCCAGCTCCTGCCAACATAGCACTTTGAAAACATGCAATTTTGAGGAGATCAATAGGTACCGCAGGTAGGAAGGTAAAAGGGTGCTCCATAAAGTCATGCCGGCTACGTGCTCAGGAGGTGTCTACAGACAACGCAGGCTCCTTGGCTTGGAAATGGAGATGAGCACCTCTCCCAGAGTCCGAGATGAGCACCACTTCCAGAGCCAGAGATGAAAGGGGAAGCCTTTGCCTGTGTATTTGTTTCTTTGTGTGTTTCTAAGGCATTGAATGTTTGCCTGTGTCTGTATATATGCTGGAATCCTCTCTGAGTCCCTCTCGGGGAGATAGCGTGGAATACAAATAAAGTGTTATTATATAGTGTTATTAAGAGTCAGCTACAAAGTGAAAGTATAGAGTTAGACAAAGGTGGCCAAAGAAAAGCTCTTGTCCTTTAGGGTTGGATGGGTGTCCATTGCCCCCCCCCCCTTTTAGAGGGGTTTGTGTTGGTGTCTTTATAATTTAGGATGATAGTCTCCAAAACTGGCCAACTCTTAGAATGTCTCTCTCAGAAGCCCTCCTGGAAATGAAGGATGGTGAGCTTGTTGCAGTCACCTTGGTGCATGCATTTCCAGCCATCCCTCAAAGTGTGCAGAACGAGGACAGCCGGGCCACCAAGCACTATGCCCAGTGCCATCTGGCGGACGCCCACGGGAAGCACAGATCACCTTGAAGTAAGGAGACAGGAAACAAACCAAATCAAACATACAGGTAAAAAAATAGAAGATTTTCCTGGCTACTCATGATCTTTGTGATATACACAAAGCACCACAGGAGATGCACAATTACCCCAGGATCAGGCTGAATGAACCTGGTCTTTATGATATAGTTTGCGTGTTGGACTGAGAGAGAGAGAGCAGGGCTCCAATCCCCAGTTGATAACATCATCATTATTAATTAATCTTAATATTGGATTGCTGAGAGATTTCCGGGCTGTATGGCCATGTTCCAGAAGCATTTTCTCATGATGTTTCGCCCACATCTATGGCAGACATCCTCAGAGGTTGTGAGATCTGTTGGAAATTTGGCAAATCCTCCCCCCCCCCCCAACCCCACCAGTATTCAAATTTGGGTGTTTCAGGTATTTCTGCCACATTTGGTCCAGTGAATGAAAATACATCCTGCATATCGGATATTAAACATAATGATTCATAACAGTAGCAAAATTACAGTTGTGAAGGAGCAACAAAAATAATTTTATGTTTGGGGGTCACCACAACATGAGGGACTGTATTAGGGGGTCACGGCATTAGGAAGGTTGAGAAACACTGATGTAAAGGACATGATGTAAATAGATGGGAATTTCTCAAGAGTGAAATACTCAAGGTGCAATTGCAAACCTTGCCAACAAAGAGAAAAAATAGGACAAGTGCAAAGAAGCCAGAATGGATGTCCAAAGAACTTCTAACTGTGCTAAGACACAAAAGAGACATGCACAAGAAGTGGAAAAAGGGAGAAATCACCAAAGAAGAATTCAAACAAATAGCCAACACCTGTAGGGAAAAGGTCCGCAAGGCTAAAGCACAAAATGAGCTCAGGCTTGCCAGGGACATTAAAAACAATAAAAGGGCTTCTTTTCTTATGTCAGTAGAAAAAGGAAGAACAAGGAGGCAATAGTGCCTCTTCGAGGAGAAGATGGGGCAGTACTGAGATAGGGAAAAGGCAGAACTGCTTAATACCTTCTTTGCCTCGATCATCTCACAAAAAGAAAGTCATCTTCAACCTCAGCAAGATGAGGGATTAGAGGATAACTAACCCCAAATTGGGAAACAAGTCGTCCAGGAATACCTGGCCACTCTAAATGAGTTCAAGTCCCCAGGGCCAGATCAGCTACACCCAAGAGTATTGAAGGAACTAGCGGAAGTCATTTCGGAACCATTGGCAACCATCTTTGAGAGTTCTTGGAGAACGGGAGAAGTTCCAGCAGATTGGAGGAGGGCCAATGTGGTCCCAATCTTCAAGAAGGGAAAAAAGGATGACCCAAACCATTACCGCCCAGTCAGCCTCACGTCGATACCAGGCAAGAATCTGGAAAAGATTGTTAAGGAAATGGTCTGCAAGCACTTAGAAACAAATGCGGTCATCGCTAATAGTCAACATGGATTTATCAAAAACAAGTCATGCCAGACTCATCCGATCTCTTTTTTTGATAGAGTTACAAGCTGGATAAATGCGGTGAATGCCATGGATGTAGCATACCTGGATTTCAGTAAGGCCTTCGACAAGGTCCCCCATGACCTTCTGGCAAGGAAACTAGTCCAATGTGGGCTAGGCAAAACTACGGTGAGATGGATCAGTAATTGGTTAAATGGACGAACCTAGAGGGTGCTCACCAATGCTTCCTCTCCATCCTGGAAAGAAGTGACGAGCGGAGTGCCGCAGGGTTCCGTCCTGGGCCCGGTCCTGTTCAACATCTTTATTAATGACTTAGATGAAGGGCTAGAAGGCATGATCATCAAGTTTGCAGACGACACCAAATTGGGAGGGATAGCCAATACTCCAGAGGACAGGAGCAGGATTCAAAACGATCTTGACAGATTAGAGAGATGGGCCAAAGCTAACAAAATGAAGTTCAACAGTGACAAATGCAAGATACTCCACTTAGGCAGAAAAAACGAAATGCAAAGATACAGAATGGGGGACAATGCTTGGCTTGAGAGCAGTACGTGTGAAACAGATCTTGGAGTCCTTGTGGACAACAAGTTAAACATGAGCCAACAATGTGATGTGGCGGCAAAAAAGGCCAATGTGATTTTGGCCTGCATCAATAGGAGCATAGTGTCTAGATCCAGGGAAGTCATACTACCCCTCTATTCTGCCTTGGTTAGAACACACCTGGAATATTGTGTCCAATTCTGGGTACCACAATTCAAGAGAGATATTGACTAACTGGAATGTGTCCAGAGGGAGACTAAAATGATCAAGGGTCTGGAGAAAAAGCCCTATGAGGAGTGGCTTAAGGAGCTGGGCATGTTTAGCCTGAAGAAGAGAAGGATGAGAGGAGACATGATAGCCATGTATAAATATGTGAGAAGAAGCCACAAGGAGGAGGGAGCAAGCTTGTTTTCTGCTTCCCTGGAGTCTAGGACGCGGAACAATGGCTTCAAACTGGAGATTCCATCTGAACATGAGGAAGAACTTCCTGACTGAGAGAACCGTTCAGCAGTGGAACTCTATGCCCTGGAGTGTGGTGGAGGCTCCTTCTTTGGAAGCTTTTAAGCAGAGGCTGGATGGCCATCTGTCAGGGGTGCTTTGAATGCAATATTCCTGCTTCTTGGCAGGAGGTTGGACTGGATGGCCCATGAGGTCTCTTCCAACTCTTTGATTCTATGATTCTATGACACAGTACTAAAAACAACATCTAAAATCATAACATTAAACAAAGAGAAATACTAAAAAAGGGGGGAATTCTGGACATGAAACAATGGGGCAGCTAGGGATTCCCCCAGGCAGGAAGCAGCCAAGCTTTGAAGTTACAAGGCCATTCAATGCTAATCAAGATGGCCAATTACAACATTCACAGTTGCCTCAAGCAGGCAGGAGTTCTTTCTCCCACCCTGGACATCATTCCAGAGATATATAAACCCACACTTGCCTAGTTTCCAACAGACCCCTCAAACTCTGAGGATGCCTGCCATAACTGTGGGTGAAACATCAGGAGAGAATGCTTCTGGAACATGGCCAGCCTGGAAAACTCACAGCAACTCAGTACTATAATTGTGTAGTGCAAAAGGAGATCAACTTGGCCTGATATGTTCCTTCACTGGCTACGTTCCAGCTCTGAAATCATTTTTTTCTTCCCAGTGTCCCTTTAATATGTCCCTTTTGGGATGCTGAAAACAGAGACACTCATGACGTCTCCTGTTATGAGATAATTGCTGCAAAGTGTGCTGTGTAGACGGCATAAAAGAGCATATCGGTGTCTGTTATTGCTGAGCAGGGCGGGGGAGGAATGAAGAAGCTTTGAGGTTCTGGAGCCATATGGACGCAAGCCTTGGCCATATGGTCTGAGCTTAAGGACTTTTAATTTGTGTTAAGCTGCAATCCCCCTTCTCCCGCCCTCAGAAGTGGCTTCTTCCAAATGGGGAGGGTTGGCAGTGGCAGCACCTTCCTTCTCACTTGCCTACTTCGGAAATAACAGTCTTGGCCCCAACAGATTGGGTTCGTGCTGCCTTCCCTCTTCGTGTTCAGCCAGAACACGAATCCCAGAAGGGAGATAACTCAATGAAAACAAGCCGCTATCTCTGAGTTTGGTGTAGCGCAGGGATGCCACACTCATTTCCATTGAGAGCACACCTGCCATATGGTAGCCTTCAAAGGGCCATTGAATCCATAGACACAGAATCCGTGGATATACAGGGGGTCAGCTATCATTTTTTTTACATAGTGGTCAGTGCTCTTTAGTTTTTACCCTCTTTGTGAAGTCGAACATGATCCCCCCCCCYCAAGAAAATATAGTAACTTATAGTTTTGCTAAGGACAAGGACATCAGACTGGATAATAAGGGTTAAGCCTTGGTCAATTTGCCAAGACACTAACAACAACAACAASAAGGACCCTTCCCATGTTATTTATTTTATTTATTTATTTATCGTGTCATCAGCAACCATACCATTGTATTACAATTCTAACAGAACAAAACAAACACAGAAAAAAGAAAAGGAAAAAAAACACAGATTTTGCAAACTTGGTAGTTGGTTAAATGTCCTTTGACCAGTATCTGTCCACTTGGAGTGCCTCTGGTGTTGCCGCAAGAAGGTCCTCCATTGTGCATGTGGCAGGGCTCAGGTTGCATTGCAGCAGGTGGTCAGTGGTTTGCTCTTCTCCACACTCGCATGTCGTGGATTCCACTTTGTAGCCCCATTTCTTAAGATTGGCTCTGCATCTCGTGGTGCCAGAGCGCAGTCTGTTCAGCGCCTTCCAAGTCGCCCAGTCTCTGTGTGCCCAGGGGGGAGTCTCTCATCTGGTATCACCCATGAATTGAGGTGCTGGGTTTGGGCCTGCCACTTTTGGACTCTCGCTTGCTGGGGTGTTCCAGCGAATGTCTCTGTAGATCTAAGAAAACTATGTCTTGATTTAAGTCGTTGACGTGCTGGCTGATACCCAAACAGGGGATGAGCTGGAGATGTCTCTGCCTTGTTCCTTTCACTATTGGCTGCTACTTCCCAGCGGATGTCAGGTGGTGCAATACCGGCTAAGCAGTGTAATTTCTCCAGTGGTGTAGGGCGCAGACACCCCGTGATAATGCGGCATGTCTCATTAAGAGCCACATCTACTGTTTTAGTGTGGTAAGATGTGTTCCACACTGGGCATGCATACTCAGCAGCAGAGTAGCATAGCGCAAGGGCAGATGTCTTCACTGTGTCTGGTTGTGATCCCCAGGTTGTGCCAGTCAGCTTTCGTATGATGTTGTTTCTAGCGCCCACTTTTTGTTTGATGTTCAGGCAGTGCTTCTTGTAGGTAAGAGAACGGTCCAAAGTGACTCCCAGGTATTTGGGTGTGTTGCTT
Source organism: Anolis sagrei ordinatus (assembly GCF_025583915.1). Taxonomy (NCBI): domain Eukaryota; kingdom Metazoa; phylum Chordata; class Lepidosauria; order Squamata; family Anolidae; genus Anolis; species Anolis sagrei. The sequence goes on along the minus strand of NW_026844589.1, from coordinate 15,832,359 downwards.
AATCAAGGTTTTATGCCCTATGTTTCATATATAGCAGAAGGTAGCACATTTATTACTGAGAAACCACCTCCCTTTACACTTATGTACTCTCTTGAACTTCTATGGGACACTGGGGGGAGGGATAAGTGGGTATGTTTTTTATATCATGATTTCTATATTTCTCTCTGTGTATCCGACCTTTTCCTGACCCTTTTGCCCAATTTTCCCCTTTATTGAAAAATGTATAAAATAGAAGGAATCACCCTCTGTGACCCTGGAAAGAAGAAAATCCTCAGTTGAAAAGACCCTTATCTACAGACTCTTTTTGCATGGACAATAACAACAGATCGTGACCTTAGAATCATAGAATCAAAGAGTTGGAAGAGACCTCATGGGCCATCCAGTCCAACCCCCTGCCAAGAAGCAGGAATAGTGGTCAGCCTTTGGGGCTCGGAGTTGGTCCCCCCAGGGGAGGCGGTCATTTGGCATAGATAATCATATCTCAATAAGACAAAGGGAGCCTTCGGAAAGCCACCCTTTGTCCTGATCTGTTACTCATTTAAATCTCCTTCCACCGAAACTTCAGCCAAAATTCCCACATTGTTTCTATATCTCAGCACCCAGAAAATCCGGATCTGGCAGGCTTGCCAGACATCAATGTTTATTATAGCCAATCAAAGACAATAGGAATGGCTGGCTCGCAGGCCCCCAGGACTCGCTGGCCGCTTGGACATTTCCTATCTCCATAATGCTCTCAAGAATCCATTGTTTTCCTCTCGTCCTGCCTCCCTCTCCCCTGATTCGTCAGGGAGCCGAGGCGGCAGAAGCTCAGCCATTGGCCCAGGCGCTCGGGAGGCGGCCAAGCCGTAGCGCGCCAGCCAATCATCGTTGAGCTGGCAGAGGGGTGGGGAGCGGGAAATTCAAATCTGACAGCTCGGTTTCTGTATAAAAAAGGCTTTTGTTTGTGTACATGTTATGCTTTGCTTGGTGAATTATTGCAGCTTTGCATCCTTTCCAGCTGGATCCCAATAAAATCATCTCGGTGGTGCTTCCTTCAATTTTGGTGAGATTTCTTTTGGGAACTTAGGAAAATCTTTTAAATTGCGGGTTCTCTTTGCTCACCATTGTAGAGAGCCCTCTTTGGTGGGTCCGCAGGGTCTCTCCTTCAGGGCAAGACCCTTTTAAATTCCCCCTCGATTTCATTTGGAGCCCCAGATGTTACTAAACGACAACTCCCATCTCTTTTGATGATCTGCCCTGCAGACTGGGGATGATGGGAATGGCAACCCAGCAGCCCTTAAATAATAATAATAGAATGTGTTGTCGAAGGCTTTCATGGCCAGAATCACTGGGTTGCTGAAAATTTTCTGGGCTGTATGGCCAAGTTCCAGAAGCATTGTCTTCAGACATAGCCATGTATAAATATATTGTTGAAGGCTTTCATGGCCGGAATCACTGGGTTGTTGTAGGTTTTTTTGGGCTATATGGCCATGTTCTAGAGGCATTCTCTCCTGACATTTCGCCTGCATCTATGGCAAGCATCCTCAGAGGTAGTGAGGTCTGGGAACAAGGAAAATGGATTTATATATCTGTGGAATGACCAGGGTGGGACAAAGGACTCTTGTCTTTTGGAGCTAGGTGTGAATGTTTCAACTGACCACCTTGATTAGCATTTGATGGCCTGGCAGAGCCTCGGGCAATCTTTTGTTGAGAGGTGATTAGATGTCCTTGATTGTTTCCTCTCTGTTGTTTTGCTGTTGTAATTTTAGAGTTTTTTAATACTGGTAGCCAGATTTTGTTCATTTTCATGGTGGGTTTTCCAGACTGTCTGGCTAGTTTCCAGTTTCCAGAAGCATTCTCTCCTGATGTTTTGCCCACATCTATGGCAGGCATCCTCAGAGGTTGTGAGGTCTGTTGGAAACTAGGCAAATGGAGTTTATATATCTGTGGAATGATGTCCAGGGTGGCAGAAAGAACTGTTGTCTGCTTGAGGCAAGTGTGAATGTTGCCGTTGGCCACCTTGATTAACATTAAATAGATAGTAGACTGTGACCCCTTAGTGGAAATATATTATCTGATAAATAATTATAGAACATTTATAGATAGAAAGTATTGCACTGTATGCAACAAACACTTGCAAATGTATGTCTACTTAAATAAAATAAAAATAATTAAAAGAAAAAAAATTAAATGGCCTTACAGCTTCAAAGCCTGACTGGTTCCTGCCTGAGGATCCTTTGTTGGGAGGTGTTAGGTGGGCCTGATTTGATTCTTGTCTAGAATTCCCCTGTTTTCTGATTGTTGCTGGAAATGCTGTGATAGCCATACTTCCCAAAAATCTCAGTTTGGTAGAGAATAGCCTTGATCAGTCCTCTCTCCACCCCCTTTTAAAATGCCCCTGTTGCTATTGCATTGAGCCAAGGCAGTTAAAGTGGGGTCAAAACTGCATCACATCTACAGTCCACAGGCAATCTGGGCCAAACAGAAAAGCGGCGTGAAATTGCATTCACTACATGGGTGTTAAGATCCATTGAATGACATGGGACTTTACTTAAAACTCAAAGGAAAAAACACAGGGTTTCCAAGGCTTTGCAGAATACCTGGCCGCTCTAAACGAGTTCAAGTCCCCGGGGCCAGATCAACTGAAGGACCGAGCGGAAGTCATCATGGAACCATTGGTAATCATTTTTGAGAGTTCTTGGAGAACGGGAAAAGTCCCATCAGAGGGCCAATGTTGTCCCAATCTTCAAGAAGGGAAAAAAGGGTGACCCAAACAATTATCAGCCTCACATCATTACCAGGCAAGATTCTGGAAAAGATCATTAAGGAAGTGGTCCGCAAACACTTAGAAACAAATGTGGCCATCGCTAATAGTCAACATGGATTTATCAAAAACAAGTCATGCCAGACTCATCCGATCTCTTTTTTTGATAGAGTTACAAGCTGGGTAGATGCGGGGAATGCCGTGGATCTAGGGTAGCTGGACTTTAGTAAGGCCGTCTACAAGGTCCCCCACGACCTTCTGGCAAGGAAACTAGTCCAATGTGGGCTAGGCAAAACTACGGTGAGGTGGATCTGTAATTGGTTAAATGGACAAAATCTTCATCCTGGAAGAAGTGACAAGTGGAGTGCCACAAGCAGGGTTCGGTCCTGGGCCCGGTCCTGTTCAACATCTTTATTAACGACTTAGATGAAGGGTCTAGAAGGCAGGATCATCAAGTTTGCAGACGACACCAAATTGGGAGGGATAGCCAATACTCCAGAGGACAGAAGCAGGATTCAAAACGATCTTGACAGATTAGAGAGATGGGCCAACACTAACAAAATGAAGTTCAACAGGGACAAATGCAAGATACTCCACTTTGGCAGAAAAAATGAAATGCAAAATGGAACTGACAATGGAAGCTCATGTCGCTGCTGCCAGCAAACAGGCCTTTTTCCATCTACGACAAGCGAGGCAACTGGCACCCTACCTATCTGACGAGGCTCTGGCAACTGTCATCCATGCCACGGTCACGTCTAGGCTGGACTATTGCAACGCCCTGTATGTGGGCCTTCCGATGTCTACGACCCGAAAGCTTCGTATTGTTCAGAATGCGGCAGCCGGGCTACTCACAAGAACTCCCATGAAATGCCATATAACACCAGTGCTGCAACATTTACATTGGCTTCCAACTGAGTACCGTGGCCTGTATAAGATGCTAGTTCTGACCTTTAAAACTCTTTACGGCCAGGGTCCATCGTACCTTAGGGACTGCCTCTCCTTCTCCCTTCATCAGAGGTTGCAACGACCAGCCCAACGCGACTTACTCCTAGAGAAGTGTACTTGGAAAGGACCAGATGCAAATGGGCTTTTTCTATTTCTGCCCCTGCCTTGTGGAATTCCTTGCCGCCCTACATGAGAGCCATGCGTGACTTAGGGCCTTTTACTCTCGCACTTAAGACCTGGCTTTTTACTAGAGCATTCGATCTCTGTTGATTTTTAATTTTTGTATGTATGTATTTTATCTTTTGTAATTTAGCTGTAAATCGCCTGGAGCATTCTCGGATGGAGGGCGATTAATAAGTTATTAAATGATGATGATGATGATGATGATGATGAAAAATACAGAATGGGGGACGTGTGGCTCGAGAGCAGTATCAAAGAATCAAAGAGTTGGGAGAGACCTCATGGGCCATCCAGTCCAACCCCCTGCCAAGAAGCAGGAATATTGCATTCAAATCACCCCTGACAGATGGCCATCCAGCCTCTGCTTAAAAGCTTCCAAAGAAGGAGCCTCCACCACACTCCGGGGCAGAGAGTTCCACTGCGGAACGGCTCTCACAGTCAGGAAGTTCTTCCTCATGTTCAGATGGAATCTCCTCTCTTGTAGTTTGAAGCCATTGTTCCGCGTCCTAGTCTCCAGGGAAGCAGAAAACAAGCTTGCTCCCTCCTCCCTGTGGCTTCCTCTCACATTTATACATGGCTATCATATCTCCTCTCAGCCTTCTCTTCTTCAGGCTAAACATGCCCAGCTCCTTAAGCCGCTCCTCATAGGCCTTGTTCTCCAGACCTTTTATCATTTTAGTCGCTCTCCTCTGGACACATTCCAGCTTGTCAATATCTCTCTTGAATTGTGGTGCCCAGAATTGGACACAATATTCCAGGTGTGGTCTAACCAGAGCAGAATGGAGGGGGAGCATTACTTCCCTGAACCTAGACACTATGCTCCTATTGATGCAGGCCAAAATCCCATGTGGCGAGGAAGCCACAGGGAGGAGGGAGCAAGCTTGTTTTCTGCTTCCCTGGAGACTAGGAGGCAATGGACAATGGCTTCAAACTACAAGAGAGGAGATTCCAACTGAACATGAGGAAGAACTTCCTGACTGTGAGAGCCGTTCAGCAGTGGAACTCTCTGCCCCAGAGTGTGGTGGAGGCTCCTTCTTTGGAAGCTTTTAAACAGAGGCTGGATGGCCATCTGTCAGGGGTGATTTGAATGCAATATTCCTGCTTCTTGGCAGGGGGTTGGACTGGATGGCCCATGAGGTCTCTTCCAACTCTTTGATTCTATGATTGTACAAGAGAGGAGATTCCATCTGAATATTAGGAAGAACTTCCTGACTGTGCGAGCTGTTCACTAGTGGAACTCTTTGCCCAGGAGTGTGATGGAGGCTCTTTCTTTGGAGGCTTTGAAACAGAGGCTGGATGGCCATCTGTCGGGGGTGCTTTGAATGCGATTCTCCTGCTTCTTGGCCGAATGGGGTTGGACTGGATGGCCCATGAGGTCTCTTCCAACTCTAGGATTCTAGAGATGGATCCATGGCTCCGCTCTCCCTTGCTTCTGCCTGACTCCTGGATCCCCTCCCCCTTCCCTCTCCGTTTTGCCACTGCCATCCTCTCGCCTGGGCCCGGACTCTCGCGACGTTTCGCGCTTCCGCTTCCGGGTTTGCTGCAGTCGCTAAGGGCTGTGCGGGCGTTGCTAAGAGAGGCCTAACGGAAGCAGCATGGCGGGAAGCCGGTTGGAGAAGTTGGGGACCGTCTTTAGCCGGTGAGGGAGGCCTTTTTGTCATTCCTAACAGGACCTAAAATAATTGTGTTTGAAACGAACCTCAGCATAAACATAAATGGATGTCTGATGGGTTGCTGTGAGTTTTCCGGGCTGTCTGGCCATGCTCCAGAAGCATCCTCAGAGTTTGTGAGGTCTGTTGGAAACTAGGCAAGTGAGGTTTATATATCTGTGGAATGTAACAATTGGCTACCTTGATTAGCATTTAATAGCCTATTATTTATTATTATTATTAACTTTATTTGTACCCCGCTAGCATCTCCCGAAGGACTCGATGCGGCTTACAAAGGCCAAGGCCTCACACACAATATAACAATACAAAACATAAAGCAAATTAAAAACAATTAAAGCAATATTAAACAACAAGCAATAAACAATACACCAAGACACAATAAAACTGAGCTGGGCCAGAGTAATGGGTACAGGATTAAAAGTGCTGATGTGACAGGTGATACGTAAGGATTATAGGGTAGGTGCAATGTTCAGTGTGCGGCAATCTTAGTTCTAATAAAGTGCTTCTGGGACTTGATATTGGAAATTTCCTATTCTGGAAAGGACAGCCAGGTCTTCAAGATCTTTCTAAAGACCGCCAATGTAGGGACCTGTCTAAGATCTTTGGGAAGGGTGTTCCAGAGTCGAGGGGCCACCAAAGAAAAGGCCCTGTCTCATGTCCCCACCAAACGCGCCTGCGACACAGGCAGAATCACGAGCAGGGCCTCTCCGGATGAACGAAGTGCGCGCGTGGGCTCAGGTAGGATGGTCCCAAACCGTTTAGGGCTTTGTAGGTAAGCACCTGCACCTTAAATTGGGCTCTGAAGATAAACGGCAGCCAGTGGAGCTCCTTGAACAGGAGGGTTGACCTCTCTCTGTAATGAGCCCCAGTTAACATCCTGGCTGCTGCCCGTTGGACCAGTTGGAATTTCTGAGCCGTTTTCAAGGGCAGCCCCACGTAGACCGCATTACAGTAGTCCAATCTAGAGGTGACCAAGGCATGGACCACCCCGGCCAGATCAGCCTTCGCGAGGTACGGTCGCAGTTGGCGCACAAGTCTCAGTTGTGCAAAAGCCCTCCCAGACACCGCCGACGCCTGAGCCTCAAGCGTAAGCGATGAATCCAAGAGGACTCCCAAACTGCGGACCTGTGGCTTCAGGGGGAGTGTAACCCCGTCCAACACAGGTTGCCACCCTATACCCCGGTCAGGTTTACGATCGACCAGGAGGACCTCTGTCTTGTCGGGATTGATCTTCAGCTTGTTCCTCCTCATCCAGATAGACACAGCGGCCAGGCACTCGTCCAACACCCGAGAGGCCTCCTTGGAATTAGGTGGAAAAGAGTAGTAGAGTTGTGTGTCATCTGCGTAGAGGTGGCACCTACCTCCAAAACTCCGGATGACCTCTCCCAGCAGTTTTCAAGGTCTGGCTTCTTACCCCCTGGGGGAATCCTTTGTTGGGAGGTGATTAGCAAGTGAGGTTTATCATCATCATCTTTAATTACTTATTAATCGCCCTCCATCCGAGATGCTCTAGGCGATTTACATTGCAGAAATTATACAGCATTAAACACATACATACAAATATTAAAATTAACATGGGTCAAATGCTCTAGTAAAAAGCCAGGTCTTAAGTGCTAGGATGAAATGCCCTAAGTCACGCATGGCTCTCAAATAGGGAGGCAAGGAATTCCATAAGGCAGGGGCAGAAACAGAGAAGGCCCTGCGTCTGGTGCTTTCCAAGTGCACTTCTCTAGGGCCCGGCATATAGAGCAAATCGCGTTGGGATGGTCATGGCGACCTCCGATGATGGTAGAAGGAGAGACAGTACATGTGGAATGTCTAGTTGGGAGAACGAACTCTCGTCTGCTGGAGGCAAGTGTGAATGTTGCAATTGGCTGGCTTTATTAGCACTCAATAATAATAATAATAATAATAATAATAATCCACCTCAGACATCAGAAGAGCTGCAAGATCGAGAACAAGCCACAAGAGTCAAGACAAAGATCCACCCAGAGGAAAAGTGTTCTTGCCATACATCAAGGGAACCACTGACCGCATAGGGAAGCTGATGAGGAAACACAACATACAAACTATCTACAGACCCACCAAGAAAATCCAACAAATGCTACATTCAGCAAAGGACAAGAGGGATCCTCTCACTTCTGCAGGAGTCTACTGTATACCATGCAGCTGTGGACAAGTCTACATAGGGACCACCAAACGCAGCATTGCCCAAACACGAATCAAGGAACATGAAAGGCACTGCAGACTACTTCAACCAGAGAAGTCAGCCATAGCAGAGCACCTGATGAACCAACCTGGACACAGCATATTATTTGAGAACACAGAAATGCTGGACCACTCTCACAACCACCATGTCAGACTACACAGAGAAGCATGTGGACAATTTCAACAGAAAGGAGGAAACTATGAAAATGAACAAAATCTGGCTACGAGTATTAAACTCTAAAATTACAACAGCAAAACAACAGAGGGAAAACTATTATTATTATTATTATTAACTTTATTTGTACCCCGCTAGCATCTTACAAAGGCAAAGGCCTCAAACATAACATAAACAATACACAACTTAAAGCAAATAAAAAACAATTAAAGCAAAATTAAAACAACAAAACAATAGGAACAATACACCAAAACACAAAGTAAAGGGTACAGATTAAAGGGTACAGATTAAAAGTGCTGATGTGACAGGTGGTATATCGGATTTCAGAGTAAGTGCAGTGTGCCAACAATCTTAGGTTCTACTAAAATGCTTTTGGGACTTGTTGGAGTTTTCCTATTCTGGAAAGGCACATCGGAACAGCCAGGTCTTCAAGTTCTTCCTGAAGACTGCCAACATAGGGCCTGTCTAATATCTTTGGGGAGGGTGTTCCAGAGTCGGGGGGCCACCACAGAAAAGGCCCTGTCTCGCGTCCCCACCAGACACGCCTGCAACGCAGGCGGAATCGCGAGCAGGGCCTCTCCAGATGAACGAAGCAAGCACGTGGGTTCATAGACGGAGATGCAGTGACGCAGGTAGGATGGTCCCAAACTGTTTAGGGCTTTGTAGGTAAGCACCTGCACCATGAATTGGGCTCGGAAAATAAACGGCAGCTAATGGAGCTCCTTGAACAGGGACATCTAATCACCTCTCAACAAAAGATTGCCCCAGGCACTAACAAGCCACACCAAACAACAGCCAGGCCATCAAATGCTAATCCAGGTGGTCACCTAGCTCCAGCAGACCACAGTTCTTTGTCCCACCCTGGTCATTCCACAGATATATAAACCCTTTTTCCTAGTTCCAATAGACCTCACTACCTCTGAGGATGCTTGCCATAGATGCAGGCGAAACGTCAGGAGAGAATGCCTCTAGAACATGGCCATATAGCCCGAAAAAACCTACAACAACCCAATATAATATATCATAATATATTTTATATTACATAGAATCATAGAATCAAAGAGTTGGAAGAGACCTCATGGGCCATCCAGTCCAACCCCCTGCCAAGAAGCAGGAATATTGCATTCAAATCACCCCTGACAGATGGCCATCCAGCCTCTGTTTAAAAGCTCCCCAGAGGGGACTCGGGGTGGCTTACATGAGGCCAAGCCTGGTAATACAATTACAGCACAATAAGTACAGAACAGCAAAAATAACATCACAATAAAATAAATAAAACATAAGAATAAAATAAAACAGTGCAAAATACAAAGTGAAAATCAAACACAGCGGGCGAGATGTACAACATAAAATGATAAAACTCTGGATGAGATAACAATGAAAAATATGTATTTGTAAGGGAGGAGGCTTCCTTTCTGCTTCCCTGGAGACTAGGATGCAGAACAATCGCTTCAAACTACAAGAAAGGAGATTCCATCTGAACATTAGGAAGAACTGCGAGAGCCATTCAGCAGTGGAACTCTCTGCCCCGGAGTGTGCTGGAGGCTCCTTCTTTGGAGGTTTTTAAACAGTGGCTAGATGGCCATCTGTTGGGAGTGCTTTGAATGGGATTTTCCTGCTTCTTGGCAAGGGGTTGGACTGGATGGCCCATGAGGTCTCTTCCAACTGTAGGATTCTATGATTTTAGGAGCTTGTAGGGGACGGAACAGTGGAGTCAGGCCTTCAGAAAGGTAGGTGTGTGTGTGTGTGTGTGTGTGGGGGGGGGGGATTCAATATGAGGACAACATTGTGGGAGAGACAACAGGAAAGAAATCTATGGTCACTCTCCAAAGGCACATCGGAAGAGCCAACTTTTTAGATCCTTCTTAAAGGCAGCTAGGGTAGGGGCTTGCCTAATCTCACCAGGTAAAGAGTTCCACATCTAGGGGCCACAGCGGAGAAGGCGCTCTCCCTCGTTCCTACAAGTTGTGCCTGTGATGGAGGAAAGGACGAAAAGAGGGCCTCCCCCGAGGATCGAAGAGATCATGTGGGTTTATGGAAGGAGATGCGTTCACGAAGGTAGGCGGGTCCCAAACCGTTTAGGGCTTTATAGGTCATAATCTGTATCTTGAATTGGGACCAGAAAATGAACGGCAGCCAGTGGAGCTGCCGATGGAATAGCCTTGCAGCTTCAAAGCCTAGCAGATTGCTACCTAGGGGAATTCTTTGTTGGAATATGTTAACTGGCCCTGATAGTTTCCTGTCTGGAATTCCCCAGTTTTTTGAGTGTTGCTCTTTATTATCCTGATTTTAGAGGTTTTTAAAATACAGCCTTAGTAATTCTGGGAGTTGAAGTCCAAAACACCTGGAGGGCCGAAGTTTGCCCATGCCTGGTCTAGTCGTAGCATCATATTAGTAAGGCCTAGTTTTGCCTAGCCTCACCCAATCCTCATGGAGAGTCTTGATATTTTGGCCTTTTTAGGACGCGGGACTTGCTGCGCTCCGGGGTGATGCCTGAAGCCAAGAAACCCATCTGGTACGATGTTTATGCTGCCTTTCCTCCTCTGAAGGAGCCTCTCTATCGGAATCCTTGTCCTCGCTACACCAAAGACGAAGACCTCGTGCCTCCCATCTTCTATCCCGAGGATCAAATCCGAGCGTAGGTTGATTTCTCTCTTTTCAAACATGCAATTGACCTACACTTCATTCAGTATGTATGTATGTATGTATATATATCTTGTAAGCCGCTCTGAGTCCCCTTCGGGGTGAGAAGAATAGCATATAAATGTTAGAAATAAATAAATAAATACCACAATGCTGGCTGTATACCAGGTATAGGCAATTTTCGGCCCTCCAGGTGTTTTGCACTTCAAATACTGTTAGGAATTGTGGGAGTTGAAAATGCTAGGAGGGCCAAAGTTTGCCCATGCCTGATATATAATGACAATTTGGAATGGCCATGGATTATAATTTTGATAATGTGATTTTAATAAATGTTTTAAGGTTTGATATGTTTTTAATTATTGTTTTAATATATATGTTTATTTTATTATGTATGTATGTTTACATGGCATCAAATTGTTGCCTATATGTTAGCCACCTTGTGTCCCTTACAAGGTTGAGAAAGGCAGGGCATAAATAGTGTAAATAAATGAATAAATAAACTCCCATGATTCCATAGCATGGATCCCTGGCAGTTAAAGTGATGTCAAACTGCATTAATTCTACAGTGTAGATGCACCCTTGGTGTTTCAGGCCATCATTCAAAACATGACAGAAGGGGATAAAAATTGACCTAGGGGTTGTGTTAGTAGTTTCTCAACCTAGGGGTTGGGACCCTGGGGGGGGGGTTATGAGGGGGTTGTCAGAGGGGTAGCCAAATACCATCAGAAAACACAGTGTTTCTGTTGGTCATGGGGGTTCTGTGTGGGAAGTTTGGCCCAATTCTATCATTGATAGGATTCAGAATAATAACTAGTAAGGGACTCGGGGCAGCTTACTTACATCACAATGTGCCTAAAACAACACATAAAATAAAACACAATACAATGTTATTGTATGCTCTTTGATTGTGGGTGAACTATAAATTCCAGTAACTACAACTCCCAAATGTTAAGGTCTATTTTCCCCAAACTCCATCAGTGTTCACATTTGGGCATATTGAGTATTCGTGCCAAGTTTGGTCTAGATCCATCATTGAGTCCACAGTGCTTTCTGGATGTAGGTGAACTACAACTCCCAAACTCAATGTCAATGCACACCAAACTCTTCCAGTATTTTCTGTCAGTCATGGGAGTTCTGTGTGCCAAGTTTGGTTCAATTCCATTGTTGGTGGAGTTCAGAATGCTCTTTGATTGTAGGTGAACTATAAATCCAAGCAACTACAATTCCCAAATGACAAAATTAACCCCCAACCCCACCAGTATTCAAATCTGGGCGTATCGGATATCTGTGCCAAATTTGGTCCAGTGAATGAAAATCCATCCTGCATATCAGATATTTGCATTACGATTCATAACAGTAGCAACATTACAGTTATGAAGTCGCAACGAAAATAATGTTATGGTTGGGGGTCACCACAACATGAGGAACTGTCTTAGAGGGTTGCAGCATTAGGAAGGTTGAGAAACTGTTCTAGAGAATACTGTCAGCCATTCATGCAATTTGAAACTTATTTGGTGATTTATTTATTAGGAAATTTTATGAAGTTTATGGAAATGGCCCCAAAGCTTTTGAGCTCTCTAGATTAAGCTTCAAATCTGCTTGTCAAAGGTAAGTGACGAATTTCCATTCTAGTTGTTAAATAAACATTGTTTCCATTGCGTGCTCTTCTTTGAATAGCCACATTTTCTTGCATTCCAGGTTTGTTGAGAAATACAAGGAATTGCAGAAGCAAGGTGAAGTGGATGATGATAGACTCTTTGAAGAAACAGGAAAGGCCCTCTTGGCAGAGGGGTTGATCCTACGGAGAAAAGCAACGGGGAATGTAAGTACTGGCAAAAGAAGCTCTGAAGTGTGGAGAGTGAGTGTATAGATCGGTAATTGTGTGCATGTTGAAGGATAAACATGTTTTTACATGAACTTTGAACTGGATTATGTTGTGTTTATATTTTCTGTGCTATAAACCATTTATGTGATATGTTTACAATATATTAATTTTCACTAGCCTCCGCTCTCATCCTTAATCTCTTGGATTTAACCTGGTCATTTGACATCTGCATTTAGCATAAAAACACATATGTAGTTCAACTTGGGCTGAATATAAGCCAAGCTTTTCAGCCTTTTTTAAGGCTGATAAAGCCCCCCTTGGCTTATAAAGTTATTTATTATTTTACTGGGTTGTTATTATTATTATTACATGATTACATGTGTTGTTTTACTCTATTATTATTATTACATTATTATTATTATTATTATTATTATTATTATTATTATTACAATTATTATTTTACTCTATTATTATTACATGTCTTATTTTTCTCTATTTATTGTTGTTATTATTACATTTATTAATTTATTCTATTATTATTATTACATTTATTATTTTTATTTTAGCACAAATTTGAGCGTTCCCAGAAGGTCTTGCTAGGGGACTCCTGCTCGATTGTTCTGTGGGGTCCCGCAGGCCAACCACATGCATCCTAGACCCCTGCCCATCCTGGCTGGTAAAGGAAGCCAGAGGGGGTTTGGCAGAGTGGGTGGTGGTTAATGCCTCCTATCAAGAAGGCAACATTCCAGCCAGCTTAAAACAAGCTGTTATAAAACCGCTTTTGAAAAAGCCATCACTGGACCACACTCAATTCATCAACTATCGGCCAGTTTCCAACCTCCCCTATTTGGGCAAAGTCCTGAAACGTGTGGTGGCCTCGTAACTCCAGGAGTTCCTGGTAGACACGGATTATCTGGATCCGGTGCAGTCTGGCTTTAGGCCGGGACATGGTACCGAGACAGCCTTGGTCGCCTTAGTGGATGATCTTCACCGGGAACTGGACAGGGGGAGTGTGTCCCTGTTGGTTCTGCTGGACCTCTCTTCGGCCCTCGATACCGTCGACCACGGTATCCTCCTGGGATGCCTCGCGGGAATGGGCCTTGGGGGTACTGCGTTGCAGAGGCTCCAGTCCTTCCTCGAGCGGCGTTCCCAGAAGGTGTTGCTAGGGGACTCCTGCTCGACTCCACGACCATTGTTCTGTATTGTTTCCTATGTTGTTCAACATATACATGAAGCCGCTGGGAGAGATCATCCGGAGTTTCGGGGTTTGGTGTCATCTGTACGCAGATGATGTCCAACTCTGTGACTCCTTTTCACCTGCTACTAAGGAGGCTGTTCAGGTCCTGAACCAGTGCTTGGCCGCTGTAACGGACTGGACGAGGGACAACAGATTGAAACTAAATCCAGACAAGACAGAGGTACTCCTGGTCAGTCGAAAGCCCGAACGGGGCATAGGGTTGCAGCCTGTGCTTGACGGGGTTACACTCACCCTGAAGGCACAGGTTCGCAGCTTGGGAGTGATCCTGGACTCATCGATGAGCCTGGAGCCCCAGGTTTCAGCGGTGGTCAGGGGAGCTTTTGCACAATTAAAACTTGTGCGACAGCTGCGCCTGTACCTTGGGAAGTCTGACTTGGCCACAGTAGTCCACGCTCTGATTACATCCCATTTAGACTACTGCAACGCTCTCTACGTGGGGTTGCCTCTGAAGACTGCCCGGAAGCTTCAAATGGTCCAACGAGCGGCAGCCAGATTGCTAACAGGAGCGGGGTACAGAGAGCATACGACTCCTCTGTTATGCCAGCTCCACTGGCTGCCAATTAGCTTCCAAGCACAATTCAAAGTGCTGGTCTTGACCTATAAAGCCCTAAACGACTCCGGGCCAGTTTACCTGTCTGAACGGATTCTCCCCTAAGAACCATCAAGGTTATTAAGATCTTCCGGAGGGGTCCTGCTCTCGGTCCCGCCACCCTCGCAATCACGTCTGGTGGGAATGAGGGATAGGGCCTTCTCGGTGGTGGCCCCTCGGCTTTGGAATTCCCTCCCACCAGAGATTAGATCTGCTCCTTCCCTCCTGACCTTTAGAAAGCTAATAAGAATCTGGCTTTGGAATATGCCATCCGATGATTGAGTCAATAACCCTTGTCCACACGGAAGGATGGCGATGAATTGTGACTATATTTGACGACTTGGCTTGTGTAATGTGATGATGTATTTTATTGTATTTTATGTTTTAATGTATAATGATGATACACTGTGTTGCTTTTCATATTACTGTATATGAATACATGTTGTGAACCGGCCTGAGTCCCTCTTAGAGGTCGAGAAGACCGGTATATAAAACTTCTAAATAAATAAATCATATATCAGGTGCAAAGCCCACTAGCAAGATGAGGGGTGGGGTGTGACATATATTGTGAGGCCCCTTGTTTACAGTGTTTTTTTTTTCTCTCAAAAGCACTGACATAATTGTACACATGGTAGTTTGGCTTTTGGGAGGGACATATTCATTGGCTGCAGGGCATGGAATAGATGGTGAAAATGGCTGTAACAGCCACTCATGCAAAGCAACCTTGTAAGTGTCCACAATATCTGACTTTAAGGTATACTATCAACATAACTCTGTGTGGTTGCTCTGTTTTCCCTGTAGGTGACCCCTGATGCCAGGCCCAGGGATCCTATGCTGGAAGTGAGACTTCAAAGTGTTTTGCAAGAGATGCAAGACAGCTCAAAAGAGCAGAAGCCTGAGACCGCGGAGGAAGTGCCAAAGGAAGGCCCCTAGCCATCCTGTGGCCTCTTCACTTCTCAGCCTTGATTTAAAAATGGGTGTTTGGTGCCACTGGCTACCTGGTCTGTGACATGTGTGACATCCTGGACTGAGAGATTCTTGCAAAAAGCATGGCTGGTGACGTTTGTCCCACTTCACATTTCCCCACTGCTATGAACATTGGTGTGTTGTAGAACCTTGTTACTACGGCGGCAAGAATGGTTTTTGCGAAAATGTGGAAACAGGAACAAATTCCAGTTCTTGATGACTAGTTGAATAAGGTGAGAGAAATAAAGGATATGGATGAACTAACATTTTTATTAAAGAAGAATACCGGGAAGACACTAAAAAGGAGTAATTGGGCTCTCTTTCAGGACTATGATAATAATAGAAGAGACAAAGGGTGAACGGAAAATTACGTAAGAACTATAAAAAGTAAAGTGAGAAGAAACCATGAAGATGGAATGGAAGTCAAACCCCCCCGCCTTTTTCCTCTTTTCTCTTTATTTCTTATTTTTCTATCTTCTTTTGAATGTTCCCCCACTTTGCATGTATGTAAATATGCACCAATCTTCAATAAAAATCATTAAAAATATATTAATAGGACACTTTTTTTCTTGGTTGAGACCCAAAGCAATTTAGGTTAAATATAATCCCCAAGTGGAGTAATTCATTTCACTTCACTTTATTTCTTAATTAGTCGCTCTCCACCAAGGTGCTCCGAGCTACTTACAATTTAAAATAGCATTTACACAATATAAAAACATTCAACATAAAAACATTCAACAGTGACTATTTGGCAAATTAGATCTGATCACTTTACTTAAATGCACAACCAAACAGCCAAGTCTTGAGCACCTTTACAAAAGGTTGCAACTCTGACATTGCTCTAATATATGGAGGCAATGAGTTCCACAGAATTGGAGCATAGATCGAAAAAGCTCTACGCCTTGTAGCTTCCAGGTGTACCTCCCTAGGGCCCGGTATGTATAGGAGATTTTCTTGGGTGGATCGAGGTAACCACTGATGGAAAAAAGGAATGAGGCGGTCCCTAAGATATAAAGGTCCTTGGCCATTTTGAGCTCTAAATGTCAGGATCAGTATCTTGTAAGAGATCTGATGTTCTATTGGTAGCCAATGCAGTTGTTGCAGAATCGGTGTAATATGGGATCTTATAGATCAGGGGTAGGGAACCTTTGGCCCTCCAGCTGTGGTGGACTTCAACTCCCACAATTCCTTGAGGCTCGGCATTGGGCCAAGGTAAGCCTTTGGGGCGAATGCCGAGCCTCAAGGAATTGTGGGAGTTGAAGTCCACCACAGCTGGAGGGCCAAAGGTTCCCTACCCCTGTATAGATGATCCCGCTAGCAGTCTGGCCACCGCATTTTGGACCATCCAAATCTTCTGGGTTGTTGACTTCGGAAGGCCGGCATATAAGGAGTTGCAATACTCCAACCTAGTGGTGATTGTTGCATGGATTGCCGTTGCCAATGCTTCTACCGAAAGGTAGGATGCCAATTTCCTTGCCTGGCGAAGATGAAAAAAGGCCTGCTTACTTATGGCAGTGATCTGGGCCTCCATCGTCAGCGATGAGTCCAACACAACCCCAAGGCTTTTAACAGTGGCAGACGGAACCAGAACTTCCCCATCAAAATCAGGCAGAGACTGGATTAATTCTGTTGGCTGGCCGGGCCAGAGTATCTCAGTTTTTGCAGGATTCACTTTCAGTCTGCTCGCTCACAGCCAACTCATCACTGCTTCCAAACAGCTTAAAGTTCTCAGGAATCACAGTTGTCCCAGGTTTGAGACGCAAGAGTAGCTGGGTATCATCTGCATACTGGTAGCACTCTATGCCAAAGCTCCGCACCAGTCCAGCAAGTGGCCGGACGTAGATGTTAAATAACGGGCGAGAGGATAGCACCCTGGGGAACTCCACAGCAAAGGCAGGAGCTCTCAGAGCTTTGGCCTAACCACTCCACCCTCTGTCTCCGGTCCCGGAGGAACGAATTGAACCATTTCAGGGCTAAACCTCGTACACCAGACAGAGCCAATCGATGAATCAGCAAGTCATGGTCCACGGTGTCAAATGCAGCTGTGAGGTCCAAGAGTACCAATAGCGCTGATCCGCCTTGGTCTAACTGACGACGAATTTCGTCAGTAATAGCTACCAAGACAGTCTCTGTCCCATGACCTGAACGAAAGCCTGATTGAAAGGGGTCCAAGGGGTTTTCTTTGCTATTGTGTTTTTTTCTGTTGCCAAAAGTGCTGTGAATAGGCTTGTTTTAAAGTGGAAACTGACTTGGAGCAAAAGCCCCAAGGAAGTTGGCTCGGCTGAGATCGGAGCTTTCATCTTGGACTCTCCCCTCCCACCCCCCTTTTATCATCACGGCTTGGCTTGACACTGTGCCACCTTCCGAGAAAAGCCGAAGCCATTGGGTCTGCTGCCAGTGGAAGAAGAGATTGGCAGGGGGCTGTTTTGAGGTAGCCGATAATGTGGTCCAATTAACTGGAAAGATTTGGGATGCACAAGTGAGCAGCTAGGCTAAATGAGCTGGCAGGATTCAGGCTTTGCTGATGATGAGGGAGGTTTGTTGGCTCTGCTGTAGTGATGAGAGACGGGGGAATTACTGACTCCCCCTACCCCCCCCTTTTAATTTCAAAGGCAGCTACCAGAGTTAGAAATAGCTTTTGGAATCTAAGTTACTTGTTGGCTGACCTCGGACCCAAAGAACACATTAGTGGAACAGCAGCCACCAGGCAGGCTTGGTCTTTGTTTTTTTTCCCTTCCCAGTGGTTTCCGCTCTTCAATACACTGTGTAATAGGCAAGTGTCCTTCTCACCTTAAAAAGGAACCGCATCTGAGAAGGACAGCTCTGCGTGTTTCATCCTCCTTCTCTCTTGGACAAAAGCTTTGTGGTCCGGGTTCTATCCTTTCAGTGTGACCTTACAAGAGCTGGAGTATTTTAATTAAAAGGTTGCCAGCAAACTCCCTCCTAGGGTGACCTATTTACTTATTTATCAGGCTTTTACCTTCCAGCAGTTAGCAAAAGGTCGCAGGCTTCAGCTACTGCTTGAGATTTAAGATTTTGTGTATGTGTGTGTTTTTAAAATACTCTTTAGTATGGGAAAATATTCTCTAACCTTGGACGGATGTTTTTTTTAACGCACATAATGTTCGTTCCCTGCCGATATTGATTCGTGACTTTTAGGACACCGCGGCTTTGCCACATGCACAGAGAGTCTATGTTTCTCATAGAAGCTCTCTGCAAAAAAAAAAAAAGCCCCAAAAACTGTTCAGTGATTATGGCCAATAATGAGATATTGATTGTTTTGCAAATGTCACCAGTGGAAGGGCAGAAGTGCTGGCAACTGGTAGTGCTAATTCTTCTTTTGTCCACTTGGGGGGACTGTTGGGTTTTCTTTTGTATTTTTGATCTCTCTTAGGAAGACACACATTCATTTCAGGTGGCAAAGTCTTTCAGATCGCCCAGACTAGTACCGTATATTCCAGGGTACTAGACGACTTTTTAGGCATGTAAAACCTTATAAAATGTTGGGGGTCGTCTAGTCCTTGCTCAGGCCTCTCGTTTGTTGGCAGCTGGGTCCCTGGGCTGCTTCCCGCGCTGCTCAGGCCACTCTCCTTCCTGGCCAGGCCTTGCGAGAAGAGCCTCTTCCCCGCGAGACACTTCTCGCGAGGCCTGGTCAGGAAGAAGAAGAGTGGCCTTTGGCGCTGCTCAGGCCGATCTTCTTCCTGGCCAGGCCTCGCACAAAGTGCCTCGTTTTTGAATATTTACTCTACTGATGCCTCAATTAATTTAATTTTCTTGGTATCTATTTCTATTTTGAAACTTACCAGTAGCTGCTGCATTTCTTGCCCTCGGCTTATACTCAAGTCAATACATTTTCCCAGTTTTTTGTGGTAAAATTAGGTGCCTCGGCTTATATTCGGGTCGGCTTATTCGAGTAGATACGGTAGATCACAGCTACTCCTCTTAGGTAACGTATTGGGAGAATTGGGTTGCTCATGCGTAGTTGTTCTGTCACGTGCTGGGCCTGTAAAGAATTGCTTTTAAAATAGGACGTGCAACTTGAGCTCAGCGGGAAGCCAGGGCCCCCCAAAGAGAAGTTCTCAAGGATTTTCCACCACAAATGGACTTTAGTTGGCTTGTGAAGTATAACAAAGTCCTTTATTAATGAACAATCAAACAGAAACTTCTCTTGTCTTCAATAAAGTTAAACAAATGCTTCCAGGCTTTTATGCAACTGGTGGCTTCCTAATCATGTCCACGAGGGACAGGCAATTGTCTTCAATAACTGTTTCTTTACTTTAAAGGAAAATCCCTTTTTAACTTCTCCCAGGCTGACTGTAATCTAAGTCTTACTGATGTGGGCTCCGCTACCGGGTCGAACTGCGTCTCGAGCACCGAGTGGACCTACCAGTAAGGCCAGTAGATTCTCCAGCTGGAGTTCTTTGGTCTTCCAAACTGTTTACCCTCCGAAATTCCTCAAAGCTTTAGGGCTGTTTCCCTGGAAATCTTTGGAAATCTTTGGATGCTCTTAAGACTGTTCTCCCCTGGAAAGTCTTAAGGGTTGAAGCTTTTGTACAGGAGAAGCTTGTACACATCCTCTAAATTAGCTTTCCTTACTGAGACTAACTAAATAAAAATGGCTCCCTTCCCTTCCCAAATGCCCTGAACAAGGGGCGGAACCAAAACTTAACGATGATGGACAGGTGACTTGCCCTACGACTGCAACCAAAGAAAGCCACCTTTCTGCAGAATCCCTGAAACCTTGGACTGCAAGCAAACATTTAATACAAAGCAAATAAAGTTGGAGCTCCTGGTACAGCCATACCAGCACAGTAGTTATTTAGGAAGCAGCCTTTAGGATGATTCACATCGTAGTTCTAGTTTACTTCTTCTTTAGATAATGAGATCCTTCATTGGGAAAAAACAACGAGCCTCTCTTGGGATCAGTAAGGGAAGGATCTAATTCTGCACTGAGAAAAATGAATGGAAATAGTATGTGTGTGTGTCAATCCAGTTAAATTCCAAAAGGAGCACACATGGTATTTGGGAGGCAGATAAAACATCTGCTTGACTCTTGAGTAAAAAGGAAGTGTTTTGTCCCAAAGTCCTGTGGGCTTTGCTAATGAGTCAAGTCAGACTTTGTGTGTCTCTTGAATCTTTCACCCCATTATGGGAGCAACAAGTTGACCTTGGCGGCCTAAATGGCCAACCTCTTCCTTCCAGAAAGCTAACCAAAAGGTCATGAGCCCTCCCTGGACCTTCTGGAAAGCTTCATGAGAGCACATTGTGAGGCACTGGGGCTAACAGTTGGTGCCAAGAGGTCAAGTTTCTTGTCTCCTCCATATGACTGGTGGCATGTTTGAGCTTTCAAATAACATCCTCTCATTTTAACACTTTGAACCAGGATTGAATTCGAAAACACACACTTCTCCCAACAGTTTCCTATCAAAGCAGGTGAGTCTATCGACTCTGTCGAATTAATAAAGCATCCCCAAGACACTATAGAATTTGTTGGGTTGCTGTGAGTTTTCCAAGCTGTGTGGCCATGCTCCAGAAGTATTCTCTCCTGACATTTCGCCCACATCTGTTTGGTTTGCATGGTCTCTTAAATCCTTCCAAGTGTACATATGTTTCTGCGTATCAGTAGCGAGTACAGAGCTTTGCCCTACAAATGGCAACGAAGCGCCTTGTGTTTTCAAACCCGTTCCTGGAAGCAGTCAGTTACTATGGAAAGAGATCCGAGGTGAGAAGGAATGTTTTTCAACTAAGTGGGGCCCTAATTAAAAAGCAGGAAGATGACTTCTTGCTTCTGATTTATTGCTAAAAGATTTATACTCATGTTTTTTTCCCTGACAGCATTAAGCACCATTAGATATTTGTCTGGGGTAAAATATCTAATAGGTCATTAGGGGATAGAGATATTAATTGGAATAATTTACACTTTCCTCCTCTAGGAGACTGTGGCATTTAGCAATGTAAGTACATTCTATTTATATATGAATGCTGCAAAGCGTAGTCAATTAACAGTGCAATTGTATATATTTCTCCTTGGAAGTAAGCCCCAAAGAAGTAAGTACATTCTGTTTATATATTTATGCTGCAATGTACGGTCAATTGGCTCTGCAATTGTAAATTGGTAGGTCTTGCTGTCACAAAACTATCTGGAGGTGCATCTACACTGCAGAATTAATCCATTTTGATACCTATTTAACCCCAAGGGCTTAATGGCATCTTGGGATTTATAGTTTGGTAACGAACCAGCACTCTTTTCCTTAAGCA
Organism: Anolis sagrei ordinatus; assembly: GCF_025583915.1. Classification (NCBI taxonomy): domain Eukaryota; kingdom Metazoa; phylum Chordata; class Lepidosauria; order Squamata; family Anolidae; genus Anolis; species Anolis sagrei. Next base: position 15,810,899 of record NW_026844589.1, on the reverse strand, counting down.
GAGGATGTTTAAATCTATAGCATAGAAAAGCAAAACACTCAGATATTTTTGGAAAATGGAGATCTCCAGAACCTTTATGGAGATTTTCTGATCTTTGGAAAGGGATGACCTTGTTAAAAGTCACAACTTTTTCAAAAATGATGCCATAACCTCTTGATAAAAGCATGACCTGTTAGAGTCATAACCTTTCAGGAAAATGGCATTTCATGTCCAGGGTGGAAGAAAGAACTCTTGTCTGTTTGAGGCAAGTGTGAAGGTTGCAATTGGCCACATTCATTAGCATTTAATGGTCCCCCCAGGCGGGAAGCAGCCAAGCTGTGAAGCTGTAAGGCCATTCAGTGCTAATCAATGTGGCCAATTGCAACATTCACACAGAAAATAGTTCTTTCTCCCATCCTGGACATCATTCCACAGATATATAAACCTCACTTGCCTAGTTTCCAACAGATCCATCAACCTCGGAGGATGCCTGCCATAGATGTGGGCGAAATGTCAGGAGAGAATATTCCTGGAACATGGCCATACAGCCATACAGAAAAAAAAAAAACCAAAAACAACTGTCAATAAGCCTTCAACAACACATTAAATGAAAGGTTTTCATGAGATATATTGTGTCCGCATACATTTTGTCATAACAATTTGTGTGCATATTAGGTATCTTTGCAGGTTGCAAGATAATACATTTATCATTATTTATTATCCGTTATAAGGGGTTGGTTTAACCTGGTTTGCAAGTAAAACTGAGTTAATACACCATGAAAGGTGCGCAATCGGTCATACAAGCTGTTTTATTTTTGCAGCAACCCAAACTGAAGATTAGGAAGAAATTGAGTACTTGATTGTACTTTGCAAAAGAGGTGGATCCTGACAAAGCCATACAATCTGGAATATATGTGTATGCAGAAGGAGGGAGGAATCATCACAGTCTGTGCAATTTTTTTAAAAACCAATCACAATCTGAATAGAATTAAAATCTGTACAGAATAATCACAATTTGTACAGAATTAGAAAAATCATCCAGAGAAAATGAAAAAAACAAAAACCAAAAACAACTGTCAATACACACACAAAACAGACCAAAAAAACTCCTACGGCAGTGTTTCTCAACCTTTCTATTGCTGTGACCCCATAATGCAGTTCCTCATGTTGTGATGGCCTTTAACCATACAAGGGTCTGGAGAACAAGCCCTATGAGGAGCGGCTTAGGGAACTGGGCATGTTTAGCCTGAAGAAGAGAAGGCTGAGAGGAGACATGATAGCCATGTATAAATATGTGAGAGGAAGTCACAGGGAGGAGGGAGCAAGCTTGTTTTCTGCTTCCTTGGAGACTAGGACGCGGAACAATGGCTTCAAACTACAAGAAAGGAGATTCCATCTGAACATTAGGAAGAACTTCCTGACTGTGAGAGCTGTTCAGCAGTGGAACTCTCTGCCCGGAGTGTGGTGGAGGCTCCTTCTTTGGAAGCTTTTAAACAGAGGCTGGATGGCCATCTGTCAGGGGTGATTTGAATGCAATATTCCTGCTTCTTGGCAGAATGGGGTTGGACTGGATGGTCCATGAGGTCTCTTCCAACTCTTTGATTCTATGATTCTATGATCTGATACGCAGGATATATTTTCATTCACTGGACCACATTTGGCAAAAATACCCAATATGCCCAAATTTGAATACTTGTGGGGTTGTGGGAGATCGATTTTGTCATTTGGAAGTTGTAGTTGCTGGGATTTGTGGTTCATCTACAATCAAAGAGCATTCTGAACTCCACCAACAATGGAATTGAACCAACTTGGCACACAGAACTCCACCATGACTAACATAAAATACTGGGAGGGTTTGGTGGTCATTGGCCTTGAGTTTTGGAGTTGTAGTTCACCTACATCCAGAGAGCATTGTGGACTCAAAAAATGATGTATCTGGTCCAAACTTGGCACAAATACTCAATATGTCCAAATGTGAACATTGGCAGGGTTTGGGGAAAATAGACCTTAACATTTGGGAGTTGTAGTTGCTGGGATTTATAGTTCACCTCCAATCAAACAGCACAAGAACAGAATTGGGCCAAACTTCCCACACAACAAAAAATATTGATGGTCTTTGGCGACTCCTCTGACACCCCCTCGCGACACCCCCAGGTTGAGAAATGCTGCCCTACAATATAATCAAGAACAACAAACTGACCAATATGTATAGTCAAAATATTAAAATGTGATGTTAAAAAAGAAAGAAAACAAGCGTGGGAAAACTCAATGGAGACTTTAGGTGCTGAGTTTGTCATTCTGAAAAGACTAGGGTTTGAATTGCTGTGCGTCGAACCATGTTAATACTGCATGAATGCCTGCTTCTTTTTTTTTCCTGAAAGCCTCCTTATTTTTTATTTTTTTTGCACTTCCTTGACCTGGAATATTGAATCGGGCTGCTATAGACGAGGGAGAAATGTTGGTCTAGTTTCCCCTTGAACCATTTCCCAAAAATTTGTGAACTTCTCCACATTCCAAACCCATAGGGCCGGGCGTATTGAAACACCAAACTGACATTTTGGAAATGTGTCCCTTTTCGAAACCGGCATTCGTCCCTTTGTGTGCGGGCCTTCTTTGGCGCAAACACGGCCAGCTTGTTCTGCTGTGCTCTAATGCTATTATCCTCCCGAAATTAAATATCAAGCCCAAACCTATAATGTGGCGCAGGGTGGGAATTGGGGTTAGATATTCCTGGGTAGCGCTACCTTCCATTTCAGTCGAAGCATTTAATTACGATTGGTATGTTAGTGCCCACCGGAGCATAACAAATTGTCATTATGTTATTCTGCCGAGTCTAATTTAATTGGCAAGTTGTCACAAAAGCAATTATCCGTCATTTATTTTGTTGCCATAACCACGTCTTAGCGAGCACCTGCTGTCGGTGCCGAGGGGGAAAGATGGCTCCCCAAGTCCCCTTGGCCCTTTCCTCTTTCTCCGGCGCAAAAGGCATCGGCTTCCTTTTCTTCCTTTATGGTGTGCAAGGAGGGTTTTAATCTATTATACATCTATATAGAGAGAAAGAGATTATTTTGCTTCACATTTGCAATACTGGGATTCTCTGCACAAGACCCTTTGGAGGGGCTGAATGCGTGCAAGAATCACAACATGATTCTTTATCCCAAAGGAAGGATGTTGTTTGAAAGACAGGAAACGGAGAGTAGAAAGTAGGAAATAGGAAGTAGAGAGGAGGACATAGGATGAAAAAGGAAATAATGAGGAAATAGGAAACTGCTTGCAAGAGTCACAAAATAGGAAGTTAAAATAGGAAGTTGTGAGGAGGAAACAGGGAATAGTGAGAAGGAAATAGGAAATAATGAGGAAATAGGAAATTGCATGTGAGAGTCACAAAATGGGAGGTTAAAATTTAATTGTGAATTGAGGAGGAAACAGGGTTGTGAGGAGGAAATAGGAAATAGTGAGATGGAAACAGGAAATAATGAAATAGGAAATGATTGCATGTAAAAGTTACAAAATGGACGTTCAAAAACAGGAAATAGGAAATGAGGAAATAAAAAATAGTGATGAGGAAATTGGAAACTGCATGTGACAGTCACAAAATGGGAGGTACAGGAAATAATGAAATAGGAAATGATTGCATGTAAAAGTTACAAAATGGACGTTCAAAAACAGGAAATAGGAAATGAGGAAATAAAAAATAGTGATGAGGAAATTGGAAACTGCATGTGACAGTCACAAAATGGGAGGTTCAAAATAGGAAGTTGTGAGGAGGAAAAAGGAAATAGTGAGGAGTGAATAGGAAATAGTGAGGAAGAAATAGGAAATTGCATGTGAGAGTCACAAAATGGGAGGTTCAAAAATAGGAAGTTGTGAGGAGGAAAAAGGGAATAGTGAGGAGTGAATAGGAAATAGTGAGGAGGAAATAGGAAATGGGGAAATAAGAAATAGTGAGGAGGAAATAGGGAACTGCATGTGAGAGGCACAAAATGGGAGGTTCAAAAATAGGAAGTTGTGAGGAGGAAAAAGGAAATAGTGAGGAGTGAATAGGAAATAGTGAGGAGGAAATAGGAAATGGGGAAATAAGAAATAGCGAGGAGGAAATAGGGAACTGCATGTGAGAGTCACAAAATGGGAGGTTCAAAAATAGGAAGTTGTGAGGAGGAAAAAGGAAATAGTGAGGAGTGAATAGGAAATAGTGAGGAGGAAATAGGAAATGGGGAAATAAGAAATAGCGAGGAGGAAATAGGGAACTGCATGTGAGAGTCACAAAATGGGAGGTTCAAAAATAGGAACTTGTGAGGAGAAAACAGGAAGTTGTGAGGAGGAAATAAGAAACAACGGAGTGTGAGAGTTATAAAATGGAGGTTCAAATAATAGAAAGTTGTGAGGAGATAATAAGTGAGGAAGAAATAGGAAATAGTGAGGGGAAATGAAGCTGAACTGTGTGTGAGAGTCACAAAATGGAGGTTTGAAAATATGATGTTGTGAGGAGACAGTAGGAAGCTGAGAGGAAAAATAGGAAATAGTGAGAAAATAGGAAATAGTGAGGAGGAAATAGGAAACAACATCTTACTGCCAACAGAAAGGAAGAAACAATGAAAATGAACAAAATCTGGCTACCAGTATTTAAAAAACTCTAAAATCATAACAACAAATAAAGAACAACACTCAGAAACAGACGAATTCCAGACAAGAAACAATCATGGCCAGCTAATCACCTCCCAACAAAGGATTCCCCCAGGCAGTAAGAAGCCAGACCTTGAAACTTCTAGGCCATGAGGTCATGAAGAGTCGGAGACGACTGAACGAATGAACAACAACAAATTTATTATTATCATATTTATTATATTTCTCTATTATTTTATTACATTATTATTCTACTCTACTTATTATTGTTATTATTACATTTATTATTTTACTCTATTATTTTTATTACAATTATTATTTTACTCTATTATTACTGTTATTATTATATTTCCATTATTTTACTCTATTTATTATTATCATATTTATTATATTTCTCTATTATTATTTTTTTCTTACATTATTATTATACTCTATTTATTATTATTATTATTATTACATTTATTATTTTACTCGATTATTTTTATTACAATTATTATTTTACTCTATTATTACTCAAGAACCCATTACTTACTTACTTAGGCGATCCCTCATTGGACGAGTAAGATGGCCTTCCTTGATGACTATTTTTGTGGGTTTGTAGGTGGCTGTGGAGCCCTATTCTTGACCCGCATCTTCTCCCACAGTGAAGGCATTGGTTTCCAGGTGGAAGGCGGTCCCGGTCGGGGTTGGCTTGACGCGCCTTCCTCCTGGCACGGTTCTCTCTTTCACCCTCCACTCGTGCCTCCTCAAATTCTGCAGCACTGCTGGTCACAGCTGACCTCCAGCTGGAGCAGTCAAGGGCCAGGGCTTCCAGTTCTCAGTGTCTATGCCAGAGTTTTTAAGGTTGGCTTTGAGCCCATCTTTAAATCTCTTTTCCTGTCCACCAACATTCCGTTTTCCGTTCTTGAGTTCAGAGTAGAGCAACTGCTTTGGGAGACGGTGGTCAGGCATCCGGACAATGTGGCCGGTCCAGGGGAGTTGATGGCAGAGGACCATCGCTTCAATGCTAGTGGTCTTTGCTTCTTCCAGCACGCTGACGTTTGTCCACTTGTCTTCCCAAGATATTTGCAGGATTTTCCGGAGGCAGCGCTGATGGAATCGTTCCAGGAGTTGCATGTGACGTCTGTAGACAGTCCACGTTTCGCAGGCATAGAGCAGGGTTGGGAGGACAATAGCTTTATAGACAAGCACCTTGGTATCCCTACGGATGTCCCGGTCCTCAAACACTCTCTGCTTCATTCGGGAAAATGCTGCACCCCACTCTCTCTAAGAGTCTAATGGCTTCTACTTTGGTGGATAGGTGGCTGCCAAGGTAGCAGAAATGGTACATTTTCTAATGTTACACCATTAAGCTGTATCTCTGGCATTGGAGAGGGATTGGCTGGTGACTGCTGGAACAGCACTTTAGTTTTCTCGATGTTCAATGACAGGCCGAGCTTCTCGTATGCTTCTGCGAAGGTGTTTAGAGTGGCTTGTAGATCTTCTTCTGAATGCGCACAGACGACATTGTCATCAGCATACTGGAGTTCTATAACAGATGTTGTTGTAACCTTGGTTTTGGCTTTCAGTCTGCTGAGGTTAAACAGCTTGCCATCTGATAGATGATCTCCACTCCGGTGGGAAGCTTCCCGTCCACAAGGTGAAGTATCATCGCGATGAAGATGGAGAATAAAGTTGGGGCAATAACACATCCCTGTTTGACACCGATTCCACCTTAAATGGGTCACTTTGGGAGCCATTGCTGTCCAAGACTGTTGCCATCATGTCATCATGGAGGAGCCGCAGGATGTTCACAAATTTGCTTGGGCGCCCGATTTTTTGGAGGATGGTCCAGAGAGCGCTGCGGTTCACTGTGTCGAATGCCTTTGCAAGGTCGATGAATGCCATGTACATTATTGTTATTATTACATTTATTATTTTGATCTATTATTATTGGAAGGATACGTAAGAACATTTACATTGAAGGAGACTAGAATAATGGTTTAATCATAGTTGGACAGTCTTAAATTACAGCTTTACGTAAATATTCAAAAACATTGACCCTCTTGATGCCTCAATTAATGTAATTTTATTGGTATCTATTTTTATTTTGAAATTGACCAGTAGCAGCTCAAGTCAATACATGTCCCCAGTTTTTGTGGAAAAATTAGGTGCCTCGGCTTATATTCAGGTCAGCTTATACTCGAGTATATACGGTATATAAGTGAACCCCATTTTCTTAGTTTCCAACAAACCCCACAACCTCTGAGGATGCCTGCCATAGATGCAGACGAAACGTCAGGAGAGAACATGGCCAGGCAGGCTGAAGAGCTCACCACAACCCAGTGATTCTGGCCATGAAAGCTTTTGACAATACAAAATTCCCCATCTTCTCTCTGTGTGTCTCTTTTTTTCTTCCATTATTTCAAATCTGATTATTTTCTAAACCGAGGAGATTGCCTAAGACCACGATTTGTTCATCAGACACGCATTGGGGCGATATGATTCAGAACTGGCGGCGAGCGAGGCAGGGACACCAAATCAGGATAATGCATTCCTCTCCTCCAGACACCAGCCCTCCTGCTGGAAAATCTGCCCAGCGCCGTCCCTGCAGAGAAGTTTAATTGTTTGGCTGGGGCCAGGCCTCTTTCGTGCCCCTTTTCAGACGGGAGCGCTTCCTTTCCCAAAGAGCAGCTGCTGTTGTGAGCCATAATCTCCAAACTTCAATCCCCAAACGTCATACTCTTCCACTGGGTTTGTATTTCGGTGCTAAGAAGCTTCGGCTCCAATCTTCACTGCCATATATAATTCAGAGTCACCATGATGTTTAACTGCATACATTAGGCTGGTTGAGAAGTCCTAGATTTTGTCGAAGGCTTTCATGTCCGGAATCACTGTGTTGCTGTGAGTATTGCCATATTCCAGAAGCATTTTGCCCACATCTATGGCAGGCATCCACAGAGGTTGAGAGGTCTGTGGGAAACTAGGCAAGTGGGGTTTATGTATCTGTGGAATAATGCCCAGGGTAAGAGAAAGAACTCTTATCTGTCAGAGGCAAGAGCAAATACTGCAGTTGGCCACCTTGATTTTCATTGAATGACCTTGCAGCTTCAAAGCCTGGCTGCTTCCTAACTGGGAGGTGCTAGCTGGCCCTGTTTGAAAAAGACAAAGATCCACCCAGAGGGAAAGTTCCAGACAGGAAACAATCAGGGTCAGCTAAAACCTCTAACTTAAGGAGCCTCCAGTCAGCAACCAGCCATGCTTTGAAGCTGCAAGGCCATTCAGTGCTAATCAAGATTATTATTATTATTATTATTATTATTATTATTATTATTATTATTATTATTATTATTATTATTATTTACAGCTTTTACATTCCGCCCTTCTCACCCCGCAGGGGACTCAGGGCGGATTACAGTGTACACATATATGGCAAACATTCAATGCCAATTTTTGACATACAAACATATACAGACATACACAGAGGCTATTTAACTTTTTCTGGCCACCAGGGGAGCTGTCACTTTCATTGTCCATCTGCGACGCTGATGAAACACTTCCGCATTCCCCACATGCTTCTCCGCTGCAATGCTCTGCTGAGTCTTCTTTATGGCCTCATAAATCAGTTAATTTAGCCTCCCCACACTTTAAGGTGGTACCTAATTTTCCTACTTGACAGATGCAACTGTCTTTCAGGTTGCAAAGGTCGACAACAGGCTACACACAATTGGTTGGAAACCCACTCCAATCTGGGCTGGCTTCGAACTCATGACCTTTTGGTCAGAGTGATCTTAATGCAGCTGACACTCAGCCAGCTGCGCCACAATCCCGGTGCCATTTGTAACATTGTCCATTTGTAACATTCACACTTGTCTCCAACAGACAATAATGATGATGATGATGATGATAATACTATATTATTTAATAAAGTATTTATTTTAAAGTAATAAAAGTATAATTTATTTATTATTATATTCAATAATAATAATAATACTTTGAAAAAGGAGACGAAGGGCCTGATTCTGGCAGCCCAAGAACAAGCCATTAGAACAAATGCCATCAAAGCCAGAATTGAAAAGTCAACGACAGATCCCAAATGTAGACTCTGCAAGGAAGCAGATGAAACAATAGATCACATCCTGAGCTGCTGCAAGAAGATCACGCAGACAGACTACAAGCAGAGGCATAACACCGTTGCTCAGATGATTCATTGGAACTTGTGCCACAAATACCATCTGCCTGTGACAAAGAACTGATGGGATCACAAGCCTGAAAAAGTTACAGAGAATGAACACATCAAACTACGCTGGGACTTCTGAATTCAGACAGACAGAGTTTTGGAGCACAATACTCCTGACCTCACAATCATGTTAAAAAACAAAGTATGGATTGCTGATGTTGCAATCCCAGGTGACAGCAGGATTGAAGAGAAACAGCTGGAAAAGCTGACACGATATGAGGATTTAAAGATTGAACTGCAAAGACTCTGGCACAAGCCAGTAAAGGTGGTCCCAGTGGTGATCGGCACACTGGGTGCAGTGCCTAAAGACCTTGGCCTGCACTTAAACACCATCTGCCAGATACAGAAAGCCACCTTACTGAGATCTGCATGCATTATTCGCCGATACATTACACAGTCCTAGACACTTGGGAAGTGTCCGATGTGTGATCCAATACAACAGCCAGCAGAGTGATCTTGTCTGCTGTGGACTCATCTTGTTGTGTTTATAATAATAATAATAATAATAATAATAATAATAATAATAATAATTATTATTATTATTAATGATAATAATACACTTTATTTATACCCAGCCACATATCTCTGAAGGGGACTCGGGGCGGCTACCATGAGACCAAGCCTGAAGATACAATACAGCAAAATAAAAATGCAAAACAAAAATTACATCAAAATAAAATCATACAGTAGGAAAATAAAATAAATGAAGCAAAATAACATAATCGAAAATCGAAACACATGGACGGGCGATATGCACAAGATAAAATGATAAAATCCTGGATGAAAAAGTGTATTTGAGAGGAGCCCAAAAAGGACGAACAGTGGAGTTAGGCCTTCAGTTTAGGACTGGGGAATATGCAACATAAGGACAAACACTGTAGATGGAACAGACAAAAGTTCTTTCTCCCACCCTGGACATCATTCCACAAATCTATAAACCCCACTTGCCTAGTTTCCAACAGACCTCCCAACCTCTGAGGATGCTTCCATAGATGTGGGTGAAATGTCAGGAGAGAATGCTTCTGGAACATGGCCAGGCAGCCCGGAAAACTCACAGCAACCCAGTCCTAGATTTTGTTTCTGTTCTTTCTGATTTTATACTGTAAACAGACCCAGGAAACTGGTATAAATACTCTCTGATTGTTTGCTGGAAGAAAATATATGCATGGGTCTCCAACAATTGGAAAGAACAGGAACAAAATCTGGCAAAATTTCTGGTCTTTTTCACCCCCTTGATTGTTTCGGAATTGTTTCGGAATTGTTTCGTTATTGATTCGTTATTGATTCGTAAATGTTTCGTTATTATTTCCGCATGTCTGGTGCAAGGGTTGCTGTTTGTTTTCTCAGTGAAAAAAAATATAATTATCACACCAACAGTCAACAACAGAGGGAGAGGGAAGCTTCAGAAGTTTTTTTAGCGTATTGCGCGATCGGGCCGCCATTAACGAATCGATTCGTAATCGATTCGTAATTGTTTCGTAATTGTTTTATGATTTCCGAAATTTCGTAAATATCGAACTTTTTTAAAGGAAAATTTCGGAATTCTTTTAAATAACGAAACGCAAAAAACCCCTAAAAACGAATCGAGTTTAGAAACAAAATTTTCCGTGTTTGGACAGCCCTAGTGGGTAATATACCACTGCTTTGGTGGGAAACCTTCAGATCTAACTAAGTTTCATCCTGGCAAGACTGAATAATAAACATGTATCCGAGGAACCCCCTTGTGAGTGTGGCTTTGTTCTGAGATCTGCCTGGAGCTGACAGTAATGTGTTGTCACCGGTGCCCCCATTGACGCAGTGGGTTAAAGCGCTGAGCTGCTGAGCTTGTTGACTGAAAGGTCAGGTTCGAATCCGGGGAGCGGCATGAGCTTCCGCTGTCAGCCCCAGCTTCTGCCAACCTAGCAGTTCGAAAACATGCAAATGTGAGTAGATCAATAGGTACCGCTCTGGCGGGAAGGTAACGGCGCTCCATGCAGTCATGCTGGCCACATGACCTTGGAGGTGTCTACGGACAACGCTGGCTCTTCGGCTTAGAAATGGAGATGAGCACCACACCCCAGAGTCGGACATGACTGGACTTAATGTCAGGGGAAAACCTTTACCTTTACCTAATGTGTTGTCAAAGGCTTTCATGGCTGGATTCACAGGGTTGCTGTGGGTTTTCTGGACTATATAGCCATGTTTCAGAAGCATTCTCTCCTGATGTTTCGCCCACATCTATGGCAGACACCCTCAGAAGTTCAAGGGTCTGTTGGAAATCAGACAAGTGAGGTTTATATATCTGTGGAATAATATCCAGGGTGAAAGAACCCTTGTCTGATTGAGGCAAGTGTGAATGTCGCAATTGGCCACTTTGATTAGCATTGAATGTCCTTGCAGCTTCAAAGTCTAACTGCTTCCTGCCTGGGGGAGCTACTTTCTTTGCTGGGAGAAAAAGTCCTGTTTGGAAGCAACCTGAAAAGAAACAACAGAAAGAAAGAAAGGGAAGCTCGTAACCTCTTGGCACAGAATGTTCTGTCTCCAATGAGCCTTCTTAATGTCCAGAGTGAAAGTTTATCAAGGATGACCGGATGCCGTAAATGAGGCTATTGCTCAACAATGGCTCTTTCTCCAGGCCTTTTCCATTGTGGCAGGTTTTTGGGTGAGTCAGGCTCGAGTCATGTCAGGCTTTCGGGAAATGCCGCTTCTTAAGCGCTTGTTCTGATGGGAAACGCCAGAATAGAAGCAAGTCGGATTGGCAGGTTTGAGTCTTGTAATAATCAGAACTTCTGAAATGTAATGCCGCTCTGCAATGCAGAATTAGGTCAGCACGTTCTGCTCAAAAGAAAAGAAAAGAAAAGTGCAAAAAGAACAAGGAAACTGTTTCTGTCTAAATCGAAATGAAGGGGAGAAGGATGAAGAAGAAGCAAAGCCATGCATTGGAAACTTAGCTCTGATCCTGAGATTTATTTTTTTTAATCATCTTTTTCCATATTTTTAAACTCAATACTGTCAGAAATATTAAATATTAACTGGAATTTTAGATTACAAAAGTGTGCATCAAGCACTGAAAGAGCGAGTAGGCCGAAGCCTGTTAGAGCCAGTGGGCCAAAGCTAGCATCGTCCTGAGAAGAGTGAGTAGCCAAAGCCTATTAGAGCCAGTGGGCCAAAGCTAGTGTTGTCCTGTGGAGAGTGAGTAGCTGAAGCCTGTTAGAGCCAGTGGGGCAAAGCTAGTGTCGTCCTGTGGAGAGTGAGTAGCTGAACCCTGTTAGAGCCAGTGGGCCAAAGCTAGTGTCGTCCTGTGGAGAGTGAGTAGGCCGAAGCCTGTTAGAGCCAGTGGGGCAAAGTTAGTGTCGTCCAGAGAAGACTGAGTAGATGAAGCCTGTTAGAGCCAGTGGGCCAAAGCTAGTGTCGTCCTGTGGAGAGTGAGTAGGCCAAAGCCTGTTAGAGCCAGTGGGGCAAAGCTAGTGTCGTCCTGTGGAGAGTGAGTAGCTGAAGCCTGTTAGAGCCAGTGGGCCAAAGCTAGTGTTGTCCTGTGGAGAGTGAGTAGCTGAAGCCTGTTAGAGCCAGTGGGCCAAAGCTAGTGTCGTCCTGTGGAGAGTGAGTAGCTGAAGCCTGTTAGAGCCAGTGGGCCAAAGCTAGTGTCGTCCTGTGGAGAGTGAGTAGGCCAAAGCCTGTTAGAGCCAGTGAGCCAAAGCTAGTGTCGTCCTGTGGAGAGTGAGTAGGCCGAAGCCTGTTAGAGCCAGTGGGCCAAAGCTAGTGTCGTCCTGTGGAGAGTGAGTAGGCTGAAGCCTGTTAGAGCCAGTGGGCCAAAGCTAGTGTCGTCCTGTGGAGAGTGAGTAGGCCGAAGCCTGTTAGAGCCAGTGGGGCAAAGTTAGTGTCGTCCTGTGGAGAGTGAGTAGCTGAAGCCTGTTAGAGCCAGTGGGCCAAAGCTAGTGTCGTCCTGTGGAGAGTGAGTAGGCCGAAGCCTGTTAGAGCCAGTGGGGCAAAGCTAGTGTCGTCCTGAGGAGAGTGAGTAGCCGAAGCCTATTAGAGCCAGTGGGCCAAAGCTAGTGTTGTCCTGTGGAGAGTGAGTAGGCTGGAACCTAATAGAGACAGTGGGCCAAAGTGAGTGTCGTCCAGAGAAGACTGAGTAGATGAAGCCTGTTAGAGCCAGTGGGCCAAAGCTAGTGTCGTCCTGTGGAGAGTGAGTAGGCCGAAGCCTGTTAGAGCCAGTGGGGCAAAGCTAGTGTCGTCCTGAGGAGAGTGAGTAGGCTGAAGCCTATTAGAGCCAGTGGGCCAAAGCTAGTGTCGTCCTGTGGAGAGTGAGTAGGCCGAAGCCTGTTAGAGCCAGTGGGGCAAAGTTAGTGTCGTCCTGTGGAGAGTGAGTAGCTGAAGCCTGTTAGAGCCAGTGGGCCAAAGCTAGTGTCGTCCTGTGGAGAGTGAGTAGGCCGAAGCCTGTTAGAGCCAGTGGGGCAAAGCTAGTGTCGTCCTGAGGAGAGTGAGTAGCCGAAGCCTATTAGAGCCAGTGGGCCAAAGCTAGTGTTGTCCTGTGGAGAGTGAGTAGGCTGGAACCTAATAGAGACAGTGGGCCAAAGTAGTGTCGTCCAGAGAAGACTGAGTAGATGAAGCCTGTTAGAGCCAGTGGGCCAAAGCTAGTGTCGTCCTGTGGAGAGTGAGTAGGCCGAAGCCTGTTAGAGCCAGTGGGCCAAAGCTAGTGTCGTCCTGAGGAGAGTGAGTAGGCCGAAGCCTGTTAGAGCCAGTGGGCCAAAGCTAGTGTCGTCCTGTGGAGAGTGAGTAGGCCGAAGCCTGTTAGAGCCAGTGGGGCAAAGCTAGTGTCGTCCTGAGGAGAGTGAGTAGCCGAAGCCTATTAGAGCCAGTGGGCCAAAGCTAGTGTTGTCCTGTGGAGAGTGAGTAGGCTGGAACCTAATAGAGACAGTGGGCCAAAGTGAGTGTCGTCCAGAGAAGACTGAGTAGATGAAGCCTGTTAGAGCCAGTGGGCCAAAGCTAGTGTCGTCCTGTGGAGAGTGAGTAGGCTGGAGCCTGTTAAAGCCAGTGGGCCAAAGCTAGTGTCGTCCTGAGGAGAGTGAGTAGCCGAAGCCTATTAGAGCCAGTGGGCCAAAGCTAGTGTTGTCCTGTGGAGAGTGAGTAGGCTGGAACCTAATAGAGACAGTGGGCCAAAGTGAGTGTCGTCCAGAGAAGACTGAGTAGATGAAGCCTGTTAGAGCCAGTGGGCCAAAGCTAGTGTCGTCCTGTGGAGAGTGAGTAGGCTGGAGCCTGTTAAAGCCAGTGGGCCAAAGCTAATGTCCAGTGGAGAGTGAGTAGCTGAAGCCTGTTAGAGCCAGTGGGCCAAAGCTAGCGTCGTCCTGAGGAGAGTGAGTAGCCGAAGCCTATTAGAGCCAGTGGGCCAAAGCTAGTGTTGTCCTGTGGAGAGTGAGTAGGCTGGAGCCTAATAGAGACAGTGGGCCAAAGTGAGTGTCGTCCAGAGAAGACTGAGTAGATGAAGCCTGTTAGAGCCAGTGGGCCAAAGCTAGTGTCGTCCTGTGGAGAGTGAGTAGGCTGGAGCCTGTTAAAGCCAGTGGGCCAAAGCTAATGTCCAGTGGAGAGTGAGTAGCTGAAGCCTGTTAGAGCCAGTGGGCCAAAGCTAGCGTCGTCCTGAGGAGAGTGAGTAGCCGAAGCCTATTAGAGCCAGTGGGCCAAAGCTAGTGTTGTCCTGTGGAGAGTGAGTAGGCTGGAGCCTAATAGAGACAGTGGGCCAAAGTGAGTGTCGTCCAGAGAAGACTGAGTAGATGAAGCCTGTTAGAGCCAGTGGGCCAAAGCTAGTGTCGTCCTGTGGAGAGTGAGTAGGCTGGAGCCTGTTAAAGCCAGTGGGCCAAAGCTAATGTCCAGTGGAGAGTGAGTAGCTGAAGCCTGTTAGAGCCAGTGGGCCAAAGCTAGCGTCGTCCTGAGGAGAGTGAGTAGCCGAAGCCTATTAGAGCCAGTGGGCCAAAGCTAGTGTTGTCCTGTGGAGAGTGAGTAGGCTGGAGCCTAATAGAGACAGTGGGCCAAAGTGAGTGTCGTCCAGAGAAGACTGAGTAGATGAAGCCTGTTAGAGCCAGTGGGCCAAAGCTAGTGTCGTCCTGTGGAGAGTGAGTAGGCTGGAGCCTGTTAAAGCCAGTGGGCCAAAGCTAATGTCCAGTGGAGAGTGAGTAGCTGAAGCCTGTTAGAGCCAGTGGGCCAAAGCTAGTGTCGTCCTGAGGAGAGTGAGTAGCCGAAGCCTATTAGAGCCAGTGGGCCAAAGCTAGTGTTGTCCTGTGGAGAGTGAGTAGGCTGGAACCTAATAGAGACAGTGGGCCAAAGTGAGTGTCGTCCAGAGAAGACTGAGTAGATGAAGCCTGTTAGAGCCAGTGGGCCAAAGCTAGTGTCGTCCTGTGGAGAGTGAGTAGGCTGGAGCCTGTTAAAGCCAGTGGGCCAAAGCTAATGTCCAGTGGAGAGTGAGTAGCTGAAGCCTGTTAGAGCCAGTGGGCCAAAGCTAGCGTCGTCCTGAGGAGAGTGAGTAGCCAAAGCCTATTAGAGTCAGTGGGCCAAAGCTAGTCCTGAGGAGAGTGAGTAGGCCGCAGCCTGTTAGAGTCAGTGGGCCAAAGCTAGTCCTGAGGAGAGTGAGTAGGCCGAAGCCTGTTAGAGTCAGTGGGCCAAAGCTAGCGTCGTCCTGAGGAGAGTGAGTAGGCCGAAGCCTGTTAGAGTCAGTGGGCCAAAGCTAGTGTCCAGAGAAGACTGAGTAGATGAAGCCTGTTAGAGCCAGTGGGGCAAAGCTAGTGTCGTCCTGTGGAGAGTGAGTAGGCTGGAGCCTGTTAAAGCCAGTGGGCCAAAGCTAATGTCCAGTGGAGAGTGAGTAGCTGAAGCCTGTTAGAGCCAGTGGGCCAAAGCTAGTGTCGTCCTGAGGAGAGTGAGTAGGCCGAAGCCTGTTAGAGTCAGTGGGCCAAAGCTAGTGTCGTCCTGAGGAGAGTGAGTAGGCCGAAGCCTGTTAGAGTGAGTGGGCCAAAGCTAGTGTCGCACTGAAAGAGTGCGTAGGCCACAGCCTGTTAGAGCCAGTGGGCCAAAGTTAGTGTCGTCCTGAGGAGAGTGAGTAGGCTGAAGTTTGTTAAAGCCAGTGGGCCAAAGCTAGTGTCCTCCTGAGGAGAGTGAGTAGGCCAAAGCCTGTTAGAGCCAGTGGGCCAAAGCTAGTGTCCTCCTGAGGAGAGTGAGTAGGCCGAAGCCTGTTAGAGCCAGTGGGCCAAAGCTAGTGTTATCCTGTGAGTGAGTAGGCTGAAGCCTGTTAGAGCCAGTGGGCCAAAGCTAGTGTTATCCTGTGAGTGAGTAGGCTGAAGCCTGTTAGAGCCAGTGGGCCAAAGCTAGTGTTGTCCTGTGGAGAGTGAGTAGGCCGAAGCCTGTTAGAGCCAGTGGGCCAAAGCTAGTGTTGTCCTGTGGAGAGTGAGTAGGCCAAAGCCTGTTAGAGCCAGTGGGCCAAAGCTAGTGTCGTCCTGTGGAGAGTGAGTAGCTGAAGCCTGTTAGAGCCAGTGGGCCAAAGCTAGTGTCGTCCTGTGGAGAGTGAGTAGGCCGAAGCCTGTTAGAGCCAGTGGGGCAAAGCTAGTGTCGTCCTGTGGAGAGTGAGTAGGCCGAAGCCTGTTAGAGCCAGTGGGCCAAAGCTAGTGTCGTCCTGTGGAGAGTGAGTAGGCCGAAGCCTGTTAGAGCCAGTGGGCCAAAGCTAGTGTCGTCCTGTGGAGAGTGAGTAGGCCGAAGCCTGTTAGAGCCAGTGGGCCAAAGCTAGCGTCGTCCTGTGGGGACGGAAAATCTCTGTAGGAGCGAAGCCTCTTGTAAAAATGCTCCAGTGTCAAGGCTGCTGCGTGTAAAGCTACTATGTATTTGCTTATCCATGTTCAGAGGGAATCATAGAATCATAGAGTTGGAAGAGACCTCATGGGCCATCCAGTCCAACCCCATTCTGCCAAGAAGCAGGAATATTGCATTCAAAGCACCCCTGACAGATGGCCATCCAGCCTCTGTTTAAAAGCCTCCAAAGAAGGAGCCTCCACCACACACCGGGGCAGAGAGTTCCACTGCTGAACGGCTCTCACAGTAAGGAAGTTCATAGAATCTAAAGAGTTGGAAGAGACCTCATGGGCCATCCAGTCCAACCCCCTGCCAAGAAGCAGGAATATTGCATTCAAAGCACCTCCGACAGATGGCCATCCAGCCTCTGCTTAAAAGCTTCCAAAGAAGGAGCCTCCACCACACTCCGGGGCAGAGAGTTCCACTGCTGAACGGCTCTCACAGTCAGGAAGTTCTTCCTAATTTTCAGATGGAATCTCCTCTCTTGTAGTTTGAAGCCATTGTTCCGCGTCCTAGTCTCCAAGGAAGCAGAAAACAAGCTTGCTCCCTCCTCCCTGTGGCTTCCTCTCACATATTTATACATGGCTATCATATCTCCTCTCAGCCTTCTCTTCTTCAGGCTAAACATGCCCAGTTCCCTACGCCGCTCCTCATAGGGCTTGTTCTCCAGACCTAACCAAAGCAGAATAGAGGGGTAGCATTACTTCCCTGGACCTAGACACTATGCTCCTATTGATGCAGGCCAAAATCCCATTGGCTTTTTTTGCCGCCACATCACATTGTTGGCTCATGTTTAACTTGCTGTCCACGAGGACTCCAAGATCTTTTTCACACGTACTGCTCTCGAGCCAGCGTCCCCCATTCTGTATCTTTGCATTTCATTTTTTCTGCCAAAGTGGAGTATCTTGCATTTGTCACTGTTGAACTTCATTTTGTTAGTTTTGGCCCATCTCTCTAATCTGTCAAGATCGTTTTTAATTCTGCTCCTATCCCTCCCAATTTGGTGTCGTCTGCAAACTTGATGATCATGCCTTCTAGCCCTTCATCTAAGTCATTAATAAAGATGTTGAACAGGACCGGGCCCAGGACGGAACCCTGAGGCACTCCACTTGTCACTTCTTTCCAAGATGAAGAGGAAGCATTAGTGAGCACTCTCTGTGTTCGTCCACTTAACCAATTACAGATCCACCTCACCGTAGTTTTGCCTAGCCCACATTGGACTAGTTTCCTTGCCAGAAGGTCATGGGGGACCTTGTCGAAGGCCTTACTGAAATCCAGGTACGCTACATCCAGTCAGGAAGTTTTTCCTCATGTTCAGATGGAATCTCCTCTCTTGTAGTTTGAAGTCATTGTTCCGTGTCCTAGTCTCCAGGGAAGCAGAAACCAAGCCTGCTCCCTCCTCCCTATGGCTTCCTCTCACATATTTATACATGGCTATCATGTCTCCTCTCAGCTTTCTCTTCTTCAGGCTAAACATGCCCAGCTCCTTAAGCCGCTCCTCATAGGGCTTGTTCTCCAGACCCTTGATCATTTTAGTCGCCCTCCTCTGGACACATTCCAGCTTGTCAATATCTCTCTTGAATTGTGGTGCCCAGAATTGGACACAATATTCCAGGTGTGGTCCAACCAAGGCAGAAAAGAGCATAAGGAGCATGACTTCCCTGGATCTAGACTCTAGACTCCTGTTGATGCAGGCCAAAATCCCATTGGTGACAAATTGCAGGCAGATCAGCATGCAAAGGCTTCTATCGTATTGTCATTAGGGGTCAGTCAACTGCCATATGTAAGGAATGCCCAAACAGCCACTGAGTGTTGGCAAAGACTAAAGGAACTTTACCTGAGCCAGTCAGCAGGCTGGAAAGTTTTGCCCTATTCATGGACTTGGAAGAAAGGGACATGTGTTATGTGTTATTTTGATTTCTTCGTCCTCCAAACATTGGGACAATTTTTGTTATGCTATGCAAAATGTGGCTGATAAGGACTTAACCCTTTACAATGTGTCTGCCCATGGCAGAAGGAGCTGATGGATGCTAAAACAGTATCTGAGGATATTGCATTATGGACTCCCAGCCTAATTTTAAAGTTTTGCTTTGCTGGATAAGTCCAAAGGGCCTATTTCAACCAGGGCCTTGTTTCAAAGAGTGGACAGCTAGTATTCATGCTAGCTGAGAACCAAACACAATGTGATTGAGGTTGGGATCTAGTTTCCATACTGGATTTCTGCTCTGAGCTCACTGGTGATAGCCCAAGGCATTCATTCTGATCTTATTTATTCTGCCTTTAGCACAGTGGGTTAAACTGCCAGCTACAGAAGATCTTGCCAACCAGAAGGTCGGTAGTTCAAGCTGCGGGTCAGGGTGAGCTCCTGCCATCAGCCCTAGCTTCTGCTTACTTTCAAAGACAGCAATGTGGATAGATAAATAGGTGCCCCTTTGATAAAATGCTGGCAATTTGGTCAGGAAAGCGTCTTTGGACAACAGGCTCCTCGGCGTGGAAAAATGGAACAACAGCACAGCCCCATGGCCAAGTCGAGCACAGCCTCAAAATGCCAGAGATGAAAAAGAGGGAAACCTTGCTTCTGATTATGTACTTTCCGTCTTTGTTGTCAATTGTATAATAGCATATATGGACTCTATAATCTGCTCTGAGTTCCCTCGGGAGATAGAGCAGAATATAAATAAAGTATATTATTATTTCTCTGCAAACAAAGGCTATCCCAACTGAGACCGAGCAAAGTGTAGACCCCCACCTTCAAGCTGATCTGAACCGCAGCAGAGAGTTCCGCAGTTCCTGAACATCTGGTTGGGCCAGCATCGCTGGGACTGTGGCCACAGCAGCAGCCTCAACTAAAAGTCACTTTCTGCCTTCTTTCTTCTCCCTTACCCTAACATTGTAAAAAATCCCCCAATAAAGTACCCTCTAACTGTAACTTTTTTCCTCTCCATAGTGACACATTGTGTCCCTTTACTGCCTCTAACACTTTCTAATATGAACCTCTCCTTTTCCGAGTCGCGGATTGCTGCTGGCTCACCCAGAATGTTCTTACAGCGTCCCAGGGAGGCCAAAACTGCATTCCTCTGAACCGCGGATACGGAAACCCATTGGGCCCCCCGTATCCGCAGATCAACGGATTGACTCCTAATCGGTGCCATTTTCTCCCTAGACTAATTCTAAGACTAACTGCTATCTCGCTTATTTGCATTATGGACTTCTGCACCCCAGGAATAATCATTTTTGCCTCAAACTTCATGTGGAGACCAGCTGGCCCTGATCCATGGCTCTATGTGGAAAAACCATTTGTACCTCCTCCTTGAGGTTGTCCAGAAGCCTGCCAGCCCCAGGGAACCTGCTGTAGTCACCGCTTGGGATCCCCGGGTCCCTGACAGGCCATCCTGACCCTTGGACGAAATTGGATTTATAGTTTTCTCCTCTTAAACGAGGAGCACTCACAACGACCCCAGTGTGTTCCCCATGGACTCTTATGAACCTTTCCCCACTTTTTATGAACTTTTGGAACTTTTCATCAACTTTTGCCAACTTTTGGAGAACTTTTGGAACTCTTGGGAACTTTTTCCTCAAACCCCATGGACTCTTGCCATATTCCCCAAACTTTATGAATGTTTATGAACTTTTAATGGACTTTGGTGGGAGGGAGGACTGATATGATTTCCATTTTTCCTTTATATGAATCATCTCCTAGAATCCCCTTGTATATTCTCCCTTCCCCATATCACTATATGAAATAAGAAGAACAAGCCACTTTTTTCCAGCACTACATGGCTACAGGAAGCCCTCTCTCATATCCTGGGCCAGTTAATCCCTAGACAAAGGTTTCACTAGGTACTCCTTGCATGAACAATAAAGTAATGGCCTTATTGCCTCAGACCTCGGAGAGCCAAAGGCTAGCCCATCTGGGAGATAAAAAGGCTATGGACAATTTAATCACAAAGGTGTATTCTTGTCTGCGAGGAACTAAGGATCACCACCGCTTCTTTTCCTTCATGTCAATCCCTCTGGCTGAAACCAACTCCAGATTATATCAATAAATCCCATACCCAGGATGGAAGGACAACAAAGAATCTAACTTTCAAGCCAGACAAAATGTGTGTTCAAGGGTCTCAAACAATAGCCCGATTGGCTTGAGGGCTAGAAAAGCTATCACTGGTCATTATACAACCATTTAGCCATTTTAATCTTATCATCTTTCCTCTCTGTTCATTGTTGCCCACCTGGCCCGCCTCCTCTTTCCCCATTGGCCGAGAGGCTGAAGTGGGTCTCTGATTGGGCAAGGTGCAGCTGAGTCGACTGTGCCTCCCAGCCAGCTGATGACTCCATCCAATCAGCGCGAAGCCGGCAAGGGGGGCGGGAGCAAGAAATTTGAATTTGACAGCTCTGTATTTTCTATAAAAACTGTGTTGTTTTGCCTTGTGGGTTATGTCGGCTTTGGCAAATGATTGGAGTTTGACATCCGCTCCAGCTGGAATGAAAATAAACAACTCGGTGGCATTTTCTTCAACTTTGGTGAGATTTATTTGGAAAAATTAGGAAACATTTTTGTAGGTGCTTTCTTCTCGCCAGGGTTAACGGATCCTCTTTGGTGGGTATGGCTGGCCTCTGTCTTCAAGGTAAGGCTCCCCAAATTTGTGTTCGACTTCACCATGTGCAGAGATCCCACATAAAGTCCACCTTGTAGCAGGAAGGAATTCTGAAAGTTGCTCAAAGCATTTCATTTTGGAGGGGAGGCATCCAAACCCCATTATGTAATCAGTGGTATTGAGAGATTTTGGCCTAAATTCATTTACTAATTGCAATTAGAGAAGACCCATTGAATAAATTGCAGAACAATTATCACTTACATAAATGCCGTTGTTTACCCATTGATTCAATGGGTCTAATCTAGTTAAAACTAACAGTTAGATTTAGACCGTTAAGCTTTATTATCATTTGCAGGAGATGTCTCAGTCATCCATTTGTATGCCATTCATAAATGTATAATTTTGTGCCACATTTTTCTCTCTAATTAAGCTCCTATCTGGTGTTAGAAAAGAGACTACGGTAACTATTATTATTATTATTATTATTATTATATTCTGCCCTTCTCACCACGCAGGGGACTCAGGGCGGATTACAGTATACACATATATGGCAAACATTCAATGCCAGTTTGACAGACAACGAATACAGACAATACACAGAGGCTATTTAACTTTTTTCTGGCCGCCAGGGGAGCTGCTGCTTTCATCGTCCACCAGCGACACTGATGAAGTTCTTCCGCATTCCACATCCTGGAGTTTTCTTTATGGCCTCATAAATTAGTTAATTTAGCCTCCCACACAAGGTGGTACCTAATTTTCCTACTTGACAGATGCAACTGTCTTTCGGGTTGCAAAGGTCGACAACAAGCTACACAATTGGCCGGACACTCACTCCGACCCGGGCTGGCTTCGAACTCATGACCTTTTGGTCAGAGTGATCTTAATGCAGCTGACACTCAGCCAGCTGCGCCACAATCCCGGTCAGAGATAGGGTAGCTACACCTCAGGCAGAGGTGTAGCTATGGGGTAGTGCTGGCAGAATGAGAGCATTGTTCCCAAAATAAGAATCCAACTTTGAGTTTGCAAGACTTGAGCTGGGCTATTAATGACAGGGAGCTCTCTCGTTCATAGTGTCACCATCCGTCAAAGACGACAGCAGTTAACAGCCGCAATAAATGATTTCTTTCCCCTCTGAATGTGCAGCATTGCAGTATTTGAAAGCTTCAGCTCAACATCTAGGAATACCTTTCTGACTTCTGAAGGTAACAAAGTGAATGCAAACAAAGCAAACAGAAGTGTGATCGATGTCAGTGTCTCATTCTGCAATGCTGCAAATTAGGGGTTGAATGAAGTTTAATGGGAGGAGATTTCTGTTGGGCGAGTGGGTTTATTAACAAAAGACTCTACTCATAAATGTACAGCAGAGTAACTTATTAGCAGCAGTGTGACCCAGTACTAGTAGCCCAAAGTGATAAAAAGAACAAAAGCACACAGACCAATGTTATCTCTTTCATAGGAGGCCTTTCTTTGTAATAAAATAATATGGTTGTACTATTTACAATAACAAGGTTTCCATAACACAAAAAGTTCTTTATACTTCCTTCTTTGCTTCCGCGCTGGGCTTCTTTCTAAATAAACAGCTTCGCTCTCACAGAGCCTCTTCTCACACCAAACTTAGACAGGCAGGAGCTTCACAGTAGCTTTTTACACAGAGCAGCCTTCACACACTGGGATCTTCTCTCACATCAGGCCTACTAACACTGAGGCCTTTCTCCCACTGAGGCCTTCTCCCACTGAGGGCTCTCTCAGACCTATGCCTCTTTCACACTGAGGCCAACTTACACTAAGGCCTACAGCTGCTTATATTGGACTACAGCTTTTGCTGTAGTTCAATCCATTTAACCCTTTCAGTGCTTTACTCACATTTTTGTATTTAAAAATACCTAGTTAATTTTTTAATATTTCTATTTCCTCATTCTCTTCCATCCACAATAGCCACACCCCCATGTTGCGGTACATATTATATCAGAGTTGTTTCTTATGGGCCTGAAATGGGCAGAGGCTGTGCGAGAGAGAGCTGGAGTGATGAGTCCATACTGGGTTGTTGTACGTTTTTCCGGGCTATATGGCCATGTTCTAGAGCCATGATGGCGAACCTATGACACGTGTGTCAGCACTGACACGCGTAGCCATTTTCGATGACACACAGCCGCATGCGGCCCCATACAGAGAAGATAGGGCCGCGTTCCAACAATGACATTTCATCCTCGGCTCCTACACCAGCATTTTTCTATAATGCCGAGATATATGGCATTATAGAAAGAGCAGGTAACTTAAATAATTAGTTTTTGGTTTATTAAATACAGTTATATATTATAATAACATATTTTTGTTATTAAACTATAAATATCATGAAATTTAACGGCACTCCATGCAGTCATGCCGGCCACATGACCTTGGAGGTGTCTATGGACAACGCTGGCTTTTCGGCTTAGAAATGGAGATGAGCACCACACCCCAGAGTCAGATATGACTGGACTTAATGTCAGGGGACTACCTTTACCTTTTTATCATGAAATTATGGGTTTTTCTCGAAGTGACACTCCACTCGAGTTATGCTCGGTTTTTTGGCAAGTATTGACACACCAAACTCAAAAGGTTGCCCATCATTGTTCTAGAAGCATTTTCTCCTGACGTTTCGCCTGCATCTATGGCAAGCATCCTCAGAGGTAGTGAGGTCTGTTGGAACTAGGAAAAGGGGTTTATATATCTGTGGAATGACCAGGGTGGGACAAAGGACTCTTGTCTGCTGGAGCTAGGTGTGAATGTTTCAAATGACCACCTTGATTAGCATTTAATGGCTTGGAAGTGCCTGGGGGAATGTTTTGTTGAGAGGTGATTTGATGTGCCTGATTGTTTACTCTCTGTTGTTTTGCTGTTGTAATTTTTGAGTTTTTTAATACTGGTAGCCAGATTTTGTTCATTTTCATGGTTTCTTCCTTTCTGTTGAAATTGTCCACATGCTTGTGGGTTTCAATGGCTTCTCTGTGTAGTCTGACATGGTGGTTGTGAGAGTGGTCCAGCATTTCTGTGTTCTCAAATAATATGCTGTGTCCAGGTTGGTTCATCAGGTGCTCTGCTATGGCTGACTTCTCTGGTTGAAGTAGTCTGCAGTGCCTTTGATTCGTGTTTGGGCGCTGCGTTTGGTGGTCCCTATGTATACTTGTCCACAGCTGCCAGTGTGCGGTAGACTTCTGCAGAGGTGAGAGGACCTTCTTGTCCTTTGCTGAACGTAGCATTTGTTGGATTTTCTTGGTGGGTCTGTAGATTGTTTGTATGTTGTGTTTCCTCATCAGCTTCCCTATGCGGTCAGTGGTTCCCTTGATGTATGGCAAGAACACTTTTCCTCTGGGTGGATCTTCATCTTTACTCTCGTGGCTTGTTCTTGGTCTTGCAGCTCTTCTGATGTCTGAGGTGGAGTATCCATACTCCACCTCTTCATTCTCTCTGTCTCTCCTTCTCTTCTCTCTTCTCTCTTTTTCTCTTTCTCTCATGTACACACACACATATAGAATCATAGAATCATAGAATCAAAGAGTTGGAAGAGACCTCATGGGCCATCCAGTCCAACCCCCTGCCAAGAAGCAGGAATATTGCATTCAAATCACCCCTGACAGATGGCCATCCAGCCTCTGCTTAAAAGCTTCCAAAGAAGGAGCCTCCACCACACTTCGGGGCAGAGAGTTCCACTGCTGAACGGCTCTCACAGTCAGGAAGTTCTTCCTCATGTTCAGATGGAATCTCCTCTCTTGTAGTTTGAAGCCATTGTTTCGCGTCCTAGTCTCTAAGGAAGCAGAAAACAAGCTTGCTCCCTCCTCCTCCCTGTGGCTTCCTCTCACTTATTTATACATGGCTATCATATCTCCTCTCAGCCTTCTCTTCTTCAGGCTAAACATGCCCAGTTCCCTAAGCCGCTCCTCATAGGGCTTGTTCTCCAGACCCTTGATCATTTTAGTCGCCCTCCTCTGGACACATTCAGCTTGTCAATATCTCTCTTGAATTGTGGTGCCCAGAATTGGACACAATATTCCAGGTGTGGTCTAACCAAAGCAGATAGAGGTAGCATTACTTCCCTAGATCTAGACACTATGCTCCTATTGATGCAGGCCAAAATCCCATTGGCTTTTTTTGCCGCACATCACATTGTTGGCTCATGTTTAACTTGTTGTCCACGAGGACTCCAAGATTTTTCACATGTACTGCTCTCTAGCCATGCGTTCCCCATTCTGTATCTTTGCATTTCATTTTTTCTGCCTAAGTGGAGTATCTTGCATTTGTCCCTGTTGAACTTCATTTTGTTAGTTTTGGCCCATCTTTCTAATTTGTCAAGATTAGAGCCCCTCTGTATTATTCCACCCCTCTTCTACCCATCTACCTTACTTTTTCCCTACCTGCCACAAAGGTCTAAGCTGATTACTCTCTCCGGGGCTTTGAAAGTGGGTCAAGGGGCTCATAAAATTAGGCAAAGAGTTGTACTAAAGTTGCACTTGTGTAACAGAGGCAGAGACAGATAAGGATTGGTATCTTTCCTCTTTGTAGTGCCTTCCTCAGTTCTGCGTATTGCACATGCCTAAAAGTTCCCTGAGAATTTATAATGACCCCAGAATGTTGTTGGATTTTCTTGGGCACTGAATCCTCAGAACTAATTTGACTGGTTTCCTCTTCTGAAATAGAACCAGCATCACCTGGTATTTGTTGAGGGTCTCTCATCTGAGAACTAATCAGAGTTGATCCTGCTTAACTTCCAAGTGAAATATTGGAGGCTATGACACCAACAGCCAAGACTGATTCTGGAATGAGAGCAAAAGAAAGCCTGTCTCTGACATGTTTGTGGATGTCTTGATATGGCATTTTAGCCCTCCAGTGGTAACAAATCAGTAAGGGAAAACATGGACGAGAGACCCAGAAATGATAAGAATCCAAGGTACAAATCTTAACCAGCATCAACAGATTTTTCTTTCTTCTGAGCAATTATTAATGCGACTTGGACAGAATGAAAATGTTAATGAAGGCTGAAATTTGCATGTAATATCCTCCTGGTTTTCTTAGAGACATGAAAGGTCACTTACTGTGTGGCAGAAAAGATTCTAAAAGTAATTTGTGCACGTGTATGTTTGTGTGTGTGTGTAGAATAAATATCCTTTTAGTTAGAAATAAATTCCACCAGGAACAAAGCTGCTTCTGTATCTACGCTTGCACGTGTTTTGGCTCGGGTTGCATCAGCGTGTCTCATAAGCCTGTTGGGTCAGTGACTCAATGTTAGGCAATGTGGCGTTTGCTAGAGGATGACGTCTTTGTTCTGAGCTCAGCTGCCTCCAAGGAAAGCTGAGAGGAGGGAGATGCCATCACTCTTCCAAACTTACTCTCTCTTATCATGATATTATGCTCTCATTATTTTTTTGTCAGACTTTTGATGCTCTCTCCTCAGGTTGTTCTGTTATATAGTTGATCCTACATATTGGCCAGTTTAACTTTTGCAGATTTGCTTATTCACAGATTAGATATGTTCTCTGTAAGCCCTTCAGTGCAGCTCTATGGTCCACCTCTCCCAGAAAATGGTCATAATGGCTTTCTAGGAATATCTAGGTCCTTGAGTTCTGGAGCTGGAGAACCTAAATATTCCAGGTGAAAATAGATTTTTTTAAAATTGCATTTTTTTTACTTTTGCACCTTATTTTCCTAACTCTAGCGAATGTGGAGGGCTGACTGTATTCCTTTATGGCCATGTTCCAGAAATATTCTCTCTTGATGTTTCTCCTGCATTTATGGCAGGCATTTTCAGAGGTTGTGAGGTCTGTTGGAAACTAGGAAAATTAGATTTATATATCTGTGGAATAGGCCCCCGGTGGCGCAATGAGTTAAAGCACTGAGCTGCTGAGCTTGTTGATCGAAAGGTCGCAGGTTCGATTCTGGGGAGCGGCATGAGCTTCCGCTGTCAGCCCTAGCTTCTGCCAACCTAGCAGTTTGAAAACATGCAAATGTGAGTAGATCAATAGGTACCACTCCGGCGGGAAGGTAACGGTGCTCCATGCAGTCATGCCGGCCACATGGCCTTGGAGTTGTCTACGGACAACGCTGGCTCTTCGGCTTAGAAATGGAGATGAGCACCACACCCCAGAGTCAGACATGACTGGACTTAATGTCAGGGGACTACCTTTATCTTTACTATATCTGTGGAATGTCCAGGGTGAGAGAAAGAGCTCTTGTCTGTTAGAGGTGGGTGTGAATGTAGCAATTGGCCACCTTGATTAATAATAATAATAATAACAGTAATAATAATAATAATAATAATAATAATAATAATAATAATCTTATACCCTGCCACCATCTCCCCAAGGGACTCGGAGCGGCTTACATGAGGCCAAGCCCAACAGCACATCAATAAATCTAAAGGCAATACACACAAAACAATAAATACAATACAATTAATTTAGATCCCATATAAACAATAACCAATAAACAACAACACATAAGGAATTAAAAACCTGTGGCCGGGCCAAATGTAATAGTTAAAAAATTAAAATTTAAAAAATAAACGCTGGGCATGAACGAAGTAGGATATATCTGGTATAGGGTTTTAAAAGAGATGAGGGAATGCAGTCAGTCCTAAACCAGTAGTAAAGTGCATTCTGAGGACATATTGCTGGGAATTTTCCTTATTCTGGGAATGCGCACTGGAACAGCCACGTTTTCAGGCTCCTCCTAAAGACTGCCAGAGTTGGGGCATGCCTGATGTCCTTGGGAAGTGAGTTCCAGAGTCGGGGGGGGGGGGGCACCACTGAGAAGGCCCTCTCCCTCGTCCCCACCAATTCAAAGAATCATAGAATCACAGAATCAAAGAGTTGGAAGAGACCTCATGGGCCATCCAGTCCAACCCCCTGCCAAGAAGCAGGAATATTGCATTCAAATCACCCCTGACAGATGGCCATTCAGCCTCTGTTTATAAGCTTCCAAAGAAGGAGCCTCCACCACACTCCGGGGCAGAGAGTTCCACTGCTGAACGGCTCTCACAGTCAGGAAGTTCTTCCTCATGTTCAGATGGAATCTCCTCTCTTGTAGTTTGAAGCCATTGTTCGTGTCCTAGTCTCCAGGGAAGCAGAAAACAAGCTTGCTCCCTCTCCCTGTGGCTTCCTCTCACATATTTATACATGGCTATAATATCTCCTCTCAGCCTTCTCTTCTTCAGGCTAAACATGCCCAGTTCCTTAAGCCACTCCTCATAGGGCTTGTTCTCCAGACCCTTGATCATTTTAGTCGCCCTTCTCTGGACACATTCCAGCTTGTCAATATCTCTCTTGAACTGTGGTGCCCAGAATTGGAGACAATATTCCAGGTGTGGTCTAACCAAAGCAGAATAGAGGGGTAGCATTATTTCCCTGGACCTAGACACTATGCTCCTATTGATGCAGGCCAATTGCACCTGCGAAGGAGGTGGAACCACGAGCAGGGCCTCTCCAGATGATCGAAGAGATCGTGTGGGTTCGTACACAGAAATGTGGTCACACATGTAGGCGGGTCCCAAATCGTTCAGGGCTTTGTAGGTAAGAACCTGCACCTTGAATTGGGACTGGAAAATAAACAACAGCCAATGGAGCTCCTTAAACAGGAGGGTTGACCACTCTCTGTAAGTCGCACCAGTTAATAACCTGGCTGCCGCCCATTGTACCAGTTGGAATTTCCGGGCCGTTTTCAAGGACAGCCCCACGTGCATTACAGTAATCCAATCTGGAGGTGACTAAGGCATGGACCACCCTGGCCAGATCCGACTTCACGAGGTACGGTCGCAGCTGGCGCACGAGTCTTAATTGTGCAAAGGCCCTCCCGGCCACCGCCGACACCTGAGTTTCAAGCGTAAGTGATGAGTCCAGGAGGACACCCAAACTGCAGACCTGTGACTTCAGGGGGAGTGCAACCCCATCCAGCACGGGTTGCCACCCTATATCCCGATCCGCATTAGCATTTAATGGCCTAGCAGTTTCAAGTCGTGGCTTCTTACTGCTTGGGGGAATCCTTCGTTGAGAGGTGATTAGCTGTCCCTGATCTATTTACTTACTTACTTACTTGCTGTGTTTCTACTTCGCCTTTCTCACCCCAAAGGGGACCCAGAGCGGCTTACAAAAAAAGACACAATTTGATGCTGCATGTACATACATAAAAATAAAACAAAACATATACATAAAAACCAAAAAGTTGAAACATCTCCATCTTAAAACCAATTAATTAAAACCACAGAATTCAAAGGTATAATCGAAGGGCCATTCTGGTCATAAATTGCACTGCATAGTGCGGTGCCCACCGGCCAATAGGCAGAGGCGGCCCTAGGTAATTTTCAACGGTAAGCAAACGGTATCCCCCCTCCCCCCCCAAACAATCACTGATATATATCTTCTGTTCGTGTGGGAGTTCTGTGTGCCATATTTGGTTCAATTCCATCATTGGTGGAGTTCAGAATGCTCTTTGATTGTAGGTGAACTATACATCCCAGTAACTACAACCCGCATATGTCAAGGTCTATTTCCCCCCAAGAGCGCCTCAAAAGCGCCCCTGGGCAAAATCAACTATACTACTGTTCGGAAACTCCAACTAGTCCAGCGGGAGGCAGCCAGACTGCTCACCGGAGCGTCATACAGGGAGCATACCACCCCCCTGTTGTGTCAGCTCCACTGGCTGCCGATCCAATTCCAAGCACAATTCAAAGTGCTGGTTTTGACCTACAAAACCCTATACGGTTCCGGTCCAGTGTATCTGTCCGAACGGATCTCCCTCTACGTCCCACTCCAGAGTCTAAGATCTTCTGGGGAGGCCCTGCTCTCGACCCCGCCTCTATCACAAGTGAGATTGGCGGGGACGAGGAGCAGGGCCTTCTCGTGGTGGCCCCCCACCTGTGGAATTCACTCCCCGGGGAAATTAGATCTGCAACATCGCTCCTTTCCTTTAGGAAAAAACTGAAAACATGGATTTGGGACCAGGCATTCGGACAATCGGGCAGATAAAGAAAGGACTTTGACAATGATTAGGAAATGATTAATGGAATAGAACTATGGAACTCTGAAAAACGAAACGCTGAGCATGAGAATAGTTTTTATATGATACTAGCTGTGCCCTGCCACGCGTTGCTGTGGCCTATAGTAAAACTTATCAAAGTTGAGGTAGATATCTGGACTATTATGAAAGAGAGGTACCTACCTATTCCTTCCCCTCTTTTTCTTCCCCTTCCCCTTTCTCTCCTTTCTTCCTTCTCTACCTCTTTCTTTCTTTCTTTCACTATTTGGTTTCATCCTTCTCTCTTTCCTTCATTCCCTCCCCCTTTCTTCCTTTGCCTTTCTTCCCTCCCTGTTTGCTTCCTTCTTTCTCTTTTTATTTCCTTTTATTTCACCACCATCATAACAATAACAATAATGCAATGCATTGCCTCTGGGACCTGACACCTCTCCCATTCCCCCTAAAAGGGTCTCATAGGAATAATAGCATAATAATAATAGAAATAACAACCTTTACCCGTCACGCTTCACTGTGGCCAAACTTCCCTCTTCCTTTCCCTTCTTCCTCCTCTTCCTTCTCCCTCCTCTCTATCTTTCTTCCTTCCCCTTTTTCTTTTTCTGGCTTCTTTTCTTCCTTCCTTTTGCTTCCATTTTTCCTTCTCTCTTTCCTTCTTTTCTCCCATCCCTCTTTCTCTCCTTTCTTCCTTCACTCCCTCTTTCCTTCCTTCCCTTTTCTTCTTTCCTTCTCTCTTTTCATCCTTCTCTACCTCTTCCCTTCCTTCATCCTTTCTTGGCTTCCATGCTTCCTTCTCTTTCCTTCTTTCCTTCCCTCCCTCTTTTTCTCCTTTCTTCCTTCTCTACCTCTTTCCTTCCTTTCCTTTTTTTTCTTACTTTCTCTTTCCTTCCTTCCTGTCTTTCCTGGATTTTGACAGGGCGGGAGGGGGGTGGGGTTTGGAGGTGGCGTGAAGTAAAAGGAGGTAAGATTGCGGCAGGGGAGTGATGGAGCGTGGGGTTGTGTATGTGTGTGCGGCGGCGGGGGGAGTGATGGAGCGTGGGGTTGTGTGTGTGTGCGGGAAGCGGCGCGGCGGGGCTTGGAGTGGGCATGGTTTCCGCAGAGGGAACGTTGGCCGGAAGGCCATGTGCGCGCGCCAGGGAACTTGCGGCTGGGCGCCAATGCGCATGCTCAGTTGTTTTGCCGTTTTGTGAGTGTGTTGTGTTGTTTTTCATTTTGAGTAGATATGTTTGTACCTTGTGGGTTGTGTTATGGGCATGGGAATTTTGGTTAAGTTTCGTTGGGGTTTTTTTTTAGTTTTGTTGTTTTGCCATTTTGTGAGTGTGTTGTGTTGTTTTTCATTTTGAGTAGATATGTTTGTACCTTGTGGGTTGTGTTATGGGCATGGGAATTTTGGTTAAGTTTCGTTGGGGTTTTGAGTTTTGTTGTTTTGCCATTTTGTGAGTGTGTTGGGTTGTTTTTCATTTTGAGTAGATATGTTTGTACCTTGTGGGTTGTGTTATGGGCATGGGAATTTTGGTTAAGTTTCGTTGGGGTTTTTTGAGTTTTGTTGTTTTGCCGTTTTGTGAGTGTGTTGTTGTGTTGTTTTTCATTTTGAGTAGATATGTTTGTACCTTGTGGGTTGTGTTATGGGCATGGGAATTTTGGTTAAGTTTCGTTGGGGTTTTTTTGAGTTTTGTTGTTTTGCTGTTTTGTGAGTGTGTTGTTGTGTTGTTTTTCATTTTGAGTAGATATGTTTGTACCTTGTGGGTTGTGTTATGGGCATGGGAATTTTGGTTAAGTTTCGTTGGGGGGTTGTGGAGTTTTGCTGTCCGGTTGAACCAACCTAACAGATTTATATATATAGATTTTTAGTACAATACATCTAACTTATTTATTTATTTATTTATTTACTTTGCATATATACCGCTGTATCTCAAGCCCGAAGGCGACTCACAGCGGTTCACAAACAGTAAAAACAGTAGAAACAGCAGTGGTTCCATACAACATATAACAATTGACTTAACACATTATCCATAAATTACCAATAAGCAATTACAATGCACAATTATTACAAAAAACAACCGTACCCAATCTTCTCATCATCCAAGCGTAGTCCAGATTCGTCGTCCATTGTTCCATTCCTATGTTCCATTACCAGATTGTACTAAATTACTCAAACGCCTGCACAAACACCCAGGTCTTCACCTTTTTGCGGAATACCATTAGAGATGGTGCTAGTCTAATGTCCGTAGGAAGGGCGTTCCACAGCCGAGGAGCCACCACCGAGAAGGCCCTATCTCTCGTCCCCGCCAGCCGAGCTTGAGAAGCAGGCGGGATCGAGAGCAGGGTCTCCCCGGAAGATCTCAAACTCCTGGTGGGTTCATAGGCAGAGATGCGGTCAGATAGGTAGCTTGGGCCGGAACCGTTTAGGGCTTTAAAGGCCAACGCCAGCACTTTGAATTCAGCCCGGTAGCAGATCGGTAGCCAGTGGAGTTGGTGCAACAGGGGGGTTGTATGCTCCCTGCGCTCCGCTCCTGTTAAAATCATGGCTGCCGAGCGTTGGACTAGTTGGAGCTTCCGAGCTGTCTTCAAAGGCAACCCCACGTAGAGAGCGTTGCAGTAGTCTAAACGGGATGTAACCAGAGCGTGGACTACCGTGGCCAAGTCAGCAGCCCTTGGAGCCAGAAGGGGGCGAGGCCTCTAGTGATGATACAGGCAGAAGACAAGATGGAAGTCTCTTCTGTGCCCTTCTGTCTTTGCTCTGGCTATACTGATTATATACTGATTGTTTTGATTGTTTTAACTGTGATAATTGTTTTAACTATGGTTTTGTACATTATGTGTAATTTGTATAGGCATCGAATTGTGCCTTTTTGTAAGCCGCCCTGAGTCCCCCCTCGGGGGTTGAGAAGGGCGGGGTAAAAGTACCCGAAATAAATAAAAATAAAAATATCTCTTTGAACTGTTACTTCAGAGCCCGCTTTATGGGGGGGGGGGGGGCAAGCGAATCTGGGAGACAGAGAATTGCAAAGAACAGGTGAATGAAGGGACAGAACAAAGAGGGGCTATCAAGGCCCATACGTTTTATGATTGTCCTTTGTTATTGGACTACAGCTTTCAGAGCTCGCCAGGAAGCATGGTTTGGAAACGTGCCTTTTTTTAAAAGAGTGAATACAACATATTGTTGTGTTGGTTGGAGGATTCTGGGAACTATAGCCCCAAAAGTAACTTTTCCAAGCTCAATGTAATATCTAATAATTTTTGTCTGCTTTGCCAGTGTTTGGTATTTTAGAACATATACCAGCAGAGGGTACTGTTCTCATACTTTTTGCAGGTTAGAGTATCCAGAGAGAAATTGCAATTTGGTTGGTGTTCATGAGGGAGCGTTGATATGAAAATGGAAACAACGAGACAACTTTATTCTGCCACAGTTTTAAAAAAATATTATTATTATTAATATTTGCTTGCTCCCCAACCAGCTGCTGTGGATCATGATGATATGAGGAATGACAGCTCAGATTTCTTTTCCATCTGACGGGGCCAGGCCCGTAGCCAGGATTTCGTTTCGGGGGGGGGGGGGGGGGGTTTCGGGGGTTCGGGGGGGGGGCTGAGTTTCGGGGGGGCTGAGTCTGAGTGAAAGAGCGTCTAGCCTAGCAAACCTTTTGTATCATTACCCCAATACCCCCATGCATATGGGATATATTGAGTATGGTGATCAGATCATGATATGAATAAACATAACAGTTTAAATAATGCACCAGTAAGGCCTTTTCGCGAACCACCATGAGAATTTCGGGGGGGGGGGGGCTGAAGCCCCCCGATCCCCCCCCGGCTACATGCCTGGACGGGGCAGAAGTTTATTGCAGCCTTGCTGGATTCTGGTGATGGTGACCTCTTCTATACTCATGAAATGTTCCCCCTCTTTTATTGTATCACTACAGATTTTTTTTCCTTCAGAATAAAAATTATAATTTAAAAAAAAACTCAAGGGGAAAAGGTTAAGTGGCTGCCAAATCTGAGAACGGTGGGTGTCATCTTACGGAAGATGTTGAGAAAAGGAGGGGAAATACTATGGGATCAGCCCTTATAGGGGCCACGGGGATGCAGTGGGTTAAACTGCTAAGCTGTGGAGCTTGCTGACTAAATGGTCGGTGATTCAAATCCGGGGAGCTGGGTGAGCTCCCACTGTTAGCCCCAGCTTCTGCCAAACTAGCACTTTGAAAACATGCAAATGTGAGTGGATAGTAGGGCTGGGTGGTTTCGTTCGTTAATTTCGTAATTCGTTATTAATTCGTATTTAAATTAGCTTACGATCCAATATTGAGCCATGCAGGGCTACTGTGACTCCTCACAGTTATTAAAAATCAGTAATTAAACTCCTCACAGTAATTAAAAATCAAAACAATTTTTCCAATTTATTTCGTATTGTTTCGTAATTGGTTCAAAATTGTTTCGAAATTGTTTCGTAATTGTTTCGTAATTATTTCCGTATGTCTGGTGCAAGTTTTATAGTTGTTGTTTGTTTTATCAGTGATAAAAAATAAATTATCACACCAACAGTCAACAACAGAGGGAGAGGGAAGCTTCAGAAGTTCCCCCTGTCCCATTTGGAGGTTTTTTTAGCATATTGCGCAATCGCGTCTGTCATTAACGAATCGATTCGAAATTAACGAAATTTCGGAAGTATTTAGAATTTGGAAACGCTAGCGCCCCCTGGAAACGAATTGAGTTTAGAAACAATTTTTTCCGTGGTTACCCAGCCCTAGTGGATAGGTATCACTTCAATGGAAAGGTAATGGCATTCCATGTGGTCATGCTGGCCACGTGACCTAGGAGGCATCTATGGACAACGCTGGCTTTTCAGCTTAGAAATGGAGATGAGCACCACCCTCGCAGAGTTGGACATGATTAGACTTAACATCACAGGAAACCTTTACCTTTACATTTACTTTTATTTTTACCTTTACCGGCTCTTGGAAAAGTTACTTCTTTGGACTACAGGTCCTTGGGTCTGTCCCACTTGACTGGCCTTGCTGGTCCGGGAACCATAAACCAAAAGTGGTAAATTTTCTGAGCAAATGAAATATAAATTAATTTGGGGTTTAGATTTATGTGCTGTCACGCGCTGGGCCTGTGAAAGAGTCTGTAGACAGGACGTGTTTTCTGAATGCCCAACAGGATGCCGGGGGTGCCTCGGCTGAGAGGCCTTTCGGATTTCCCCACACAAAGTTCTTTTAAAGACTTAGAAAGTTCAACAAAGTTTTTATTGTTGCTTAAATCTTCAATAAATCAAACAAATACTTCAAGGCTTTGAGTCAACTGGTGGATTGCTTAAATCTTGTCCACAAGGGACAGGCAACTTTCTTCATAAACTGTTTCTTCCTTCTACAAGGGAAATCCTTGACCACTCCCTGGGCAATCTGACTTAAGCTATGCTGGCGTAGGCCCCTAACACCCGGTCCAAATTGTGTTATGGCTGCCATGAGTGGTCCTTATACAGTGCAATAGGTTGAGCCATCTTCCTCTACTTATTTCTTTTTTGCCTAAGCATTTCACTTTCTTCTTGTCTGAAGCTGAATTCAGGTGCTGTCTTGCTTTATTGGTAATCCTTCTTTTCCGCTCAAAGCGCATACATACCGTGAGGCCAGAGAGGGAAATATATATGATACAATTGATCCGGAGGATTGTTGCTTAGCTGTGCACAAATGTCCCTCGAACCGTCCTCAAGGGCAAAGCCCGGATCAGAAACTCCTGGCGAAGAGATTACATTAGTCATTTCTCCAAACGGTCATTTCATGCAAAATGAGAAATTATCTTCCCATGTCATGGATGGTATCTTATTGCCCCTGAACAGTAAACAGGGTTGAGAGGAATCTGGGGGAAAGGGCTGTGTTTTTATGTTGGTTTTGTGACACGGAAAGAAGTGACGAGCAAAGTGCCACAAGCAGGGTTCCGTCCTGGGCCTGGTCCTGTTCAACATCTTTATTAATGACTTAGATGAAGGGTTAGAAGACATGATCATCAAGTTTGCAGACGACACCAAATTGGGAGGGATAGCCAATACTCCAGAGGACAGGAGCAGGATTCAAAACGATCTTGACAGATTAGAGAGATGATTGGCCAAAACTAACAAAATGAAGTTCAACAGGGACAAATGCAAGATACTCCACTTAGGCAGAAAAAACGAAATGCAAAGATACCGAATGGGGGACAATGCCTGGCTCTAGAGCAGTACGTGTGAAAAAGATCATGGAGTTCTCGTGGACAAGTTAAACATGAGCCAACAATGTGATGTGGCGGCAAAAAAAGCCAATGGGATTTTGGCCTGCATCAATAGGAGCATAGTGTCTAGATCTAGGGAAGTCATGCTACCCCTCTATTCCACCTTGGTTAGACCACACCTGGAATATTGTGTCCAATTCTGGGCACCACAATTGATGAGAGATGTTGACAAGCTGGAATATGTCCAGAGGAGGGCGACTAAAATGATCAAGGGTCTGGAGAACTAGCCCTATTGATATCGAACTAGAATTTGGAGGCTCCTGCCCAGGAGAGAGGAGCCCTTAGACCCACCAAAGAGAGTCCGAAAGCCTTGGTAAGCGAAAGAGGAGAAAGGCCCAGAATTTTCCCTGATTTTTCCCAAATAAATCTCACTAAGGTTGAAGAAATGGCCACCGAGGTTTTTATTAGCAATTCAGTTGAAAAGGATGCAGAGCCGCAATCATTCGCCAGCAGAGCATAAGGAAATATACCAATACAGTCATATTTATAGCAAATTCAAAGTTGTAGAGTTCAAACTTCCCGCCCCGGCTTCCCTGATGTTCCCCGCCGTGATTGGGTGATGGACGAACAGCTGGGAGGCGGCCCTCCCACCCCCTGGGCTTCAGGACCAATCAGGAAGCTTCAGTGATGCTTTGGATCCAATGGGAAGGCTCCTGCCGCCTAGCGGCGACAGCGAATCAAGGGAGAGGGAGGCGGGATGATAGAACACAAAGGAATCTGTGAATGAGTTTTGAAAAAATAATGCCATGTGGCTTGCGAGACAAAAAAGGAAGTCTCAAGCAGGGCTGATCTATTGTGTTTTGATTGGAATGAATCAACATGTGTAAAGGAAAATCCGGCCAGCAAACATGAGGACAATGAGGGCGAAACTGGGGTGAATGTTCCTTAGTGGGAAGTTAGTTAAATCAACCAGTGTGAAGGTGGGGGCTTTTCGAAGGTCCCCTGACCTCCAGGTAGAAAAATGATTAAAGTTTTGCCAGGGGGCGGCAACTTTGTTGGGCGATCCTCCGAGAACAAAGGGCAGCCGCCAGGATATTGTTCATGCAAAGGAAATTCTGGATTAAAGTTCTTTAGTGAATGCCTGGGCTCTGCAGTTTCCTGGGGGGATTTCTTCATGAGGAGAAGGGGGGAAAGGTCAAATGGGGGGGGGGAGCCTCTGCCACGAGGAAACCATGAAATACATAATATGTGTCCATAGTTCATAAGGGTAGAAATTCATAAGGGTTTGTCCTTGTAGAGGAAGGGAAATGTTTGTGGGGAATGATAAAAGTATAAAATTCATAAGAGAAAGTCTCAGAGGTTCCACTGAGCCAGCTAAGGGAGACCCACCACATTGAGATCAACTCTGGTCCTTTGTCCTTGGAAAACTGTAACTCTTTCCAAGGGCTGGAGCCCAGGGACCAATCTGCTCCCCGAAAGCCTCCCTGGGGTCTTTGCTGTTGTTAGTATCTTGGCAAATTGACCAAGACTTAACCCCTATTGTGCAGTCTGGTGCCCTTGCCCTTTGCAGAACTATAAGTTACCATCCCTTATTGATCAGGGGTCTGGAGAACAAGCCCTATGAGGAGTGGTTTAAGGAGCTGGGCATGTTTAGCCTGAAGAAGAGAAGGCTGAGAGGAGACATGATAGCCATGTGTAAATATGTGAGAGGAAGCCACAGGGAGGAGGGAGCAAGCTTGTTTTCTGCTTCCTTGGAGAATAGGACGCAATGGAACAATGGCTTCAAACTACAAGAGAGGAGATTCCATCTGAACATGAGGAAGAACTTCCTGACTGTGAGAGCCGTTCAGCAGTGGAACTCTCTGCCCCGGAGTGTGGTGGAGGCTCCATCTTTGGAAGCTTTTAAACAGAGGCTGGATGGCCATCTGTCAGGGGTGCTTTGAATGCAATATTCCTGCTTCTTGGCAGGGGGTTGGACTGGATGGCCCATGAGGTCTCTTCCAACTCTTTGATTCTATGATTCTATGAAAGATAGCAACATAACAAATGTAATAATAACAACAATAATAAAAAAGAGTAAAATAATGAATGTAGCAATAACAACAATTATACAGTAAAAAATGATAAATGTAATAATAATAAATAGAATAAAATAATAAATGAAATGAAAATAATAATAATAATAATAATAATAACAGAGTAAAATAATAAATAACCTTGACTCGAGTATAAGCCGAGGGAGACTTTTTCAGGCTAAAAAAAGGGCTGAAAGACTAGGCTTATACTTGAGTATATACAGTAAGGTTTTTTTTCTGGTGAAATTCTTTATATATTGACCAGTCTGTTCGACATCTGGTTTTCTGGTCCTGCAATAGAAAAGTTAAGGAGTCCATGTCCTTATAATCCATTATTTTAGTAATCCAGGATTTCTTTCATGCGCCATTTCTGGGCTAGTAGTGTTCTCGCTGCAGAGGTCAGATAGTAAAATATTTTATCTTTATTTTTCTCTGTCTCAAAATCTGTGATGTTTAGTAAATAGTATTCAGGCCTGAGTTCGAACTTCAATTTTAATATTTTCTGGGAGTGCTCATGTATTATTTTCCAATATGTTTTCATTGGTTTGCAAGTCCGCCAAAAGTGGAAGAAGGAAGAATCCCACTTCCTCCCCACACTTCCAGCATTTATTACTTTGATTTTTATAAAACCTTTGATTGTAGGTGAACTATAAATCCCAGCAACCCTAACTCCTAAATGTTAAAGTCTGTTTTCCCCAAACTCAACCAGTGTTCACTTTTGGGCATATTGAGTATTTGTGATGGCGCGAGTGGCGCCGCCTATGTGTAGAACTGTTAGTTGCAAGATTTAAACTGTTGTATCATGCTTAATCCTGCCTTTTTACCCTGCTTATGTATAGTTGGATTGATTGGTTATTTATAGCTGTCAATCAGTGTTGTTTGCACCAGTTGAATTGCTTTCTCAAGCTCAATTGTTTGGCTCCACCTCTTCCTGGAGGAGGGGAGTGCTTCCCTTTTTCATTCTGCCATCAGAGTTTCTATCAGATGGACGTAAGAGACTTGGCTCTAAAAGCCCCTGCTTAAATTACCTCTCAGCACCAATTCTAAGGTTTTTTACCCTTGGGACTCATGCTTTATGTCCAGATCGTCCCGGACAACATTGAGGAGACCCAAGTGCCTTCAAACCGGTTCTTTTGGCACCAGAGGAAGGTCTTGTCCCTTCAACATAGGCCATTGGACTGGGGTTGTGTTTATTCCGATATTCACAGCCATTGAGGAAAGAGGAAACAGGAAAAGCTTCTCAGCTGCAAACTCCTTGGACTTCAGAGATTGTAAAGTATATTTCCTTTATCCCTGTTGAAACATCAAGCTTATGCCTGAGAAAGATAACTCATTGTGAACAATAAATACCATTTCGAGTTATCTGTTGTTTTGGTCTTTGGGAGTTCCAGTTTCCTATAGGAGGGCAAGAAGCAATCCCCTGGGGAAAGATGCCACATCCATGTCTCTTTCACTAAGAGCTATAGCATGACGGCACAGTATTTGTGCCATGTTTGGTACAGATCTAGTATTGTTTGACTCCACACTGCTCTCTGGTTGTAAGTGAACTACAACTCCAAAACTCAAGGTCAATGCCCATCATCCTGCCTATCAGATATTTACATTATGATTCATAACAGTAGCAAAATTATAGTTATGAATGAGCAACAAAAATAATGTTATGGTTAGGGATCACCACAACATGAGGAGGTGTATTAAGGGGTCGCAGGATTAGGAAGGTTGAGAAACACTGTTCTAGAGCTACATGGTGTTTTGCTATGGTGAACAGTGGGACATATGGGCAGAAAGTCAAGGAAAAACAAAAGGCGAGCATTCAAGTTTTGGAGGGCAAGCTTGAAGAAGGCCCTTGGATCTCACCCAACTGGATTTACAGCCAAGGCGATATGCTTTGGGCTGTAGTATTAATATATCTAGGGGCTTCATCATAATTCCCGTTGCATGGAGATAAATCGGGGCCTGGAAGGAGGCACATGGTGGGCGTGGAACAATAACAGGCAAAGATGGAAATCTTGTCTTAATTATAATGGAAATTTCAGGGACCCTGTCATTCCACTTCATAGCCTGCCTCGGCTTCTCTTCTCATTCGTCATCCCTTCTATTACCTTTATAATATTCTGTCTGGCTAGGTTGATGGATTGATAAAGGATCAGCTAGTCGAGGAAATCTGGGCTTGGAACGGCTCGCAACTGTGCCCAAGTTCTCTATCTTTTTAAATATTTCAGTCGCCGGGAGATCTTTATTTCCCATTTCGATTTCCTGTAGAACACTAAATTTATCTTAGTCACTCTGTCAAGTTCTCCACCGGCTCCTCTCCTCCCCGTTATCTCCTCCCCCCGCCCTCTCCGTACGACCAAAAAACACCTACATTATCTCTGCTGTCGATAAACCCAACTGGTGGTAATCCACAGATTATTCCGATAGGACAGCATTCAAGGCGAAGGGAAAACTTTGAAGCGGAGGGCTTGTCATGATCTTCGAGCACAGTGCCTAAAGCCCAGAATCATCCCTTCACTTCAAGGCTCTGTTTGTTGTTTGTTTGCTTCTTTATTTTTTTGCACCTATTGATGAGCACAGAGCTCCTTGCTACCTGGGAAATTAAAGGTGTTTGGGTGTAAAAAAAAAAGTAATTTACTCTACCTGTAGTTAGAGCTACTTACTTAGTGTCCTTTAAGGAGAGATGGGGCCGTGATGGAGCACCTGAAATCCCCAGTGAAATCACTATTTGAGTTAAATGTACATTATGTCCAGAGGAGGGTGACTAAAATGATCAAGGGTCTGGAGAACAAGCCCTATGAAGAGTGGCTTAAAGAGCTGGGCATGTTTAGCCTGAAGAAGAGAAGGCTGAGAGGAGACATGATAGGCATGTATAAATATGTGAGAGGAAGTCACAGGGATGAGGGAGCAAGTTTGTTTTCTGCTTCCCTGGAGACTAGGACACGGAACAATGGCTTCAAACTACAAGATCTGCCCTTTTGGGGAAGTCGTATCTGGCCACGGTGGTCCACGCTCTTGTTCTTACATCCCGGATGGATTGCTGCAGCGCACTCTACATGGGGTTGCCCTTGAGGACTGTTCGGAG
Organism: Anolis sagrei ordinatus; assembly: GCF_025583915.1. Taxonomy (NCBI): domain Eukaryota; kingdom Metazoa; phylum Chordata; class Lepidosauria; order Squamata; family Anolidae; genus Anolis; species Anolis sagrei. The sequence goes on along the minus strand of NW_026844589.1, from coordinate 15,769,325 downwards.
ACTTCAATTGGTCCGGCGGGGGGCAGCCAGATTGCTCACCGGAGCGTCATACAGGGAGCACACCACCCCTCTGTTATGTCAGCTCCACTGGCTGCCGATCCTGTTCCGAGCACAATTCAAAGTGCTGGTTTTGACCTACAAAACCCTATATGGTTCCGGCCCAGCGTATCTGTCCGAACGCATCTCCCTCTACGTCCCACCTCGGAGTTTGAGATCCTCTGGGGAGGCCCTGCTCTCGGCCCCGCCTCTGTCACAAGTGAGATTGGCGGGGACGAGGAGCAGGGCCTTCTCAGTGGTGGCCCCTCACCTATGGAATTCACTCCCTGGGGAAATTAGATCAGCGACATCCCCCCTTTCCTTTAGAAAGAAATTAAAAACATGGATGTGGGACCAGGCATTTGGGCAATCTGGCAGATAAATAAAGGACTGCGACGACGGATAGGAATAGACAATGTGGAACGAAGTATGGACTCTGAGTTGGTGAACGCTGTGCTTGAGATTGGCTATTGATTGTGATATATATTGTTGTTTTAATCGTTTAACCGTTTAACTGCTGTTTTTATACGTTTGTTGTATTATTGTGTAGGCATCAAATTGTGCCATTTTGTAAGCCGCCCTGAGTCCCCCCTTGGGGGTTGAGAAGGACGGGGAAGAAGTATACGAAATAAATAAATAAATAAATAAGAAAGGAGATTCCATCTGAACATGAGGAAGAACTTCCTGACTGTGAGAGCCGTTCAGCAGTGGAACTCTCTGCCCTGGAGTGTGGTGGACAGATGGTCATCGCGAAGTTTAAGATCTTCAGGAGAGGCCCTGCTCTCGATCCCACCATTATTGCAAATGTGGTTGATGGGGATGAGAGACAAGGCCTTCTCAGCAGTGGGCCCCCTGCCTATGGAACGCCCTCCCTAGAGATATCAGATTGGCCACCTCCCTCTTGCCTTTTAGAAGGAAAATCAAGACCTGGTTATGGGACCAAGCGTTTGATCAGTGAGCAGCAAGCGGAAGAAAATCACACAACTTATGGCAATGAATTGACTTGGACTGGTTTTTGAATTTCGATTTTAGTGTATGTCTTAATTGTTTTAATTGTTGTTTTAATTTTTAATATTTTGATTGTACTGTGGTTGTTTTTATGATGCATATCAAAAAAGGGAAATGCGAAAGACTGCTCAAACTTCCGTACAGTGGCCCTTATTTCTCATGCCAGTAAGGTAATGCTCAAGATCCTGCAAGGAAGACTCCAGCAATACATGGAGCGAGAGTTGCCAGATGTTCAAGCTTGGTTTAGAAAAGGCAGAGGAACGAGAGACCAGATTGCAAATATCCGCTGGATAATGGAGAAAGGCAGGGAGTTTCAGAAAAACATCTACTTCTGCTTCATTGACTATTCTAAAGCCTTTGACTGTGTGGATCATAATAAATTGTGGCAAGTTCTTGGGGGGATGGGCATCCCAAGCCACCTTGTCTCTCTCCTGAGGAATCTGTACAAGGACCAAGTAGCAACAGTCAGAACTGACCACGGAACAACAGACTGGTTCAAGATTGGGAAAGGCGTACGGCAAGGCTGCATTCTCTCACCCAACCTTTTTAACTTGTATGCAGAACACATCATGCGATGTGCGGGGCTTGATGAATGCAAAGCTGGGGTGAAAATTGCTGGAAGAAACATTAACAACCTCAGATATGCAGATGACACCACTCTGATGGCCGAAAGCGAGGAGGAGCTGAGGAGCCTTCTAATCAAGGTGAAAGAAGAAAGCGCAAAAGCCGGGTTGCAGCTAAACGTCAAAAAAACCAAGATTATGGCAACAAGAATGATTGACAACTGGAAAATAGAGGGAGAACCCGTGGAGGCCGTGACAGACTTTGTATTTCTAGGCGCAAAGATTACTGCAGATGCAGACTGTGGCCAGGAAATCAGAAGACGCTTACTTCTTGGAAGGAGAGCAATGTCCAGTCTCGATAAAATAGTAAAGAGTAGAGACATCAGACTGGCAACAAAGATCCGCCTAGTCAAAGCCATGGTATTCCCTGTAGTAACCTACGGATGTGAGAGCTGGACCTTAGGGAAGGCTGAGCGAAGGAAGATAGATGCTTTTGAACTGTGGTGTTGGAGGAAAGTTCTGAGAGTGCCTTGGACTGCGAGAAGATCCAACCAGTCCATCCTCCAGGAAATAAAGCCCGGCTGCTCATTGGAGGGAAGGATATTAGAGGCAAAGATTGAAGTACTTTGGCCACATCATGAGGAGACAGGAAAGCCTAGAGAAGATAATTATGCTGGGGAAAGTGGAAGGCAAAAGGAAGAGGGGCCGACCAAGGGCAAGATGGATGGATGGCATCCTTGAAGTGACTGGACTGACCTTGAAGGAGCTGGGGGTGGTGACGGCCGACAGGGAGCTCTGGCATGGACTGGTCCATGAGGTCATGAAGAATCGGAAGAGTCGGAGACGACTGAACGAATGAACAACAACAATCATTGTATGATGCTTGTGTGAGACTGCCCAGGGTCCCCCTTCGGAGGGAGAAGGGCGGGGTATAAATATAGGAAATAAATAAATAAAGCAATGGCCTTCAGGCTCTGCTGCCCGTCTTGACACGAATGCTCCCGCGGTGACCAGGGGAGCATTCGCACAGTTAAAGCTTGTGTGCCAGCTGCGCCCGTACCTTGGGAAGTCTGACTTGGCCACGGTAGTCCACGCTCTGGTTACATCCCGTCTAGACTACTGCAACACTCTCTACGTGGGGTTGCCTTTGAAGACGGCTCGGAAGCTCCAATTAGTCCAACGGGCAGCCATGATACTAACAGGAGCGGGGCGCAGGGAGCATACAACTCCTCTGCTGCACCAGCTCCACTGGCTGCCGATTTGCTACCGGGCTCAATTCAAAGTGCTGGCGTTGGCCTATAAAGCCCTAAACGGTTCTGGCCCAAGCTACCTATCCGAACGTATCTCTGCCTACGAACCCACCAGGACTCTAAGATCTTCTGGGGAGGCCCTGCTCTCGATCCCGCCTGCATCACAAGCACGGCTGGCGGGGACGAGGGACAGGGCCTTCTCTGTGGTGGCCCCTCGGCTGTGGAACGCCCTTCCCATGGACATTAGATCAGCTCCTACGTTAATGGTGTTTCGAAGAAACTAAAAACCTGGCTGTTTGAACAGGCATTCGGATAAACAGTGCAATGAATACGATGAATATAGGAACGGAATTATGGACGACAAATTGGATCACGATTCTAGTTACGAGACGTTAATGTGTTGTTATTGATGTGTCATTACTTTGTATACTATGCTGTTAATGGTTTTTAAATTGTATGCTGTTATGACTGTCTTTTTGCTCTTGTTGTGAACCGCGTTGAGTCGCCTACGGGCTGAGAAACTGCGGTATACAAGCAAAGTAAATAATAAATAAATAAATAAATAAATAATAAACCGAGGGAGGCCTTTTCAGCCCCAAAAAGGGCTGAAAAAATCACTTATCTACAAGTATATACAGTATTTGTCTATTTTAAATATTACTTTATCTTTCCTTTAACAGTGGCTCTCCACCAAGCACCTCAAATATAGTGGAAGGACCAAGGTAGTGACATCTCCGAGCTACCCTCCTGTTTGGGTACCAGCCGGCATGCCAATGACTTAAATCAAGAAATAGTTTTCTAAGATCTACAGAGACACTCGCTGGAACATCTCAGCAAGCGAGAGTCCAAAAGTGGCAGGCTCAAACCCAGAACCTCAATCAATGGCTGATACCAAATGAGAGACTCCCCCCTGGGCACACAGAAAACTGGGCGACTTGGAAGGCGCTGAACAGGCAGAGCCACGAGATGCAGAGCCAGCCTTAAGAAATAGGGCTACAAAGTGGAATCCACGACATGAAGAGAGAAGAGCAAACCACTGACCACCTGCTGCAATGCAACCTGAGCCCTGCCACATGCACAATGGAGGACCTTCTTGCGGCAACACCAGAGGCACTCCAAGTGGCCAGATACTGGTCAAAGGACATTTAATCAACTACCAAGCTTGCAAATTTGTGTTTTGTCTGTTTGTTTTTGTTAAAAATGTAACCAAAATATATACATCTATACACATAATAAAAGTGAAAATCTGTATGTGTGTATGTGGCATAGGTGTCTGTTCACACAGACAGCCTTTGGCCTCCACAAATAGGCTATTGTTCCCAGTGCTGAGAAGACAGCAAGTCACTCTGTCGAAGGACATTGCAGGTTATAGCGAGCACATCCCAGTGTTCCTTTCTCTCTTCATTTGCATGACCCCACCCACTGCTTCTCCCTTATCCCTTTCCAACCCTTTCCTATGGCACACAGCAAACAGAGGCATTGATCTGCAACTGATCATACTGGAGACGTTTGGAGAGAAATCACCATGATTTATAGTTGTAGGGACTGGGATGCATAGTTCACCTGCAATCTAAGAGCACTCTGAACTGCACCAACAATAGACCTAGAACTCACTTGGCACACAGACCCACCATGGGCAATTGTCCATACTTGCAGTGTTTAGGGGTGATTACCCTGGGAGTTGTAGTTCACCCTTATCCAAAGAACAGTGAACCCAGCCAACAATGGATTTGGGCCAAACTTGCCACACAGAACCAACATGGCCAATTGTGCATACTGGCTGGGCTTGGGGGTGATTGCCCTGGGGATCTGGGAGTTGTAGTTCACCCTTATCCAAAGAACAGTGAACCCAGCCAACAATGGATCTGGGCCAAACTTGCCACACAGAACCAACATGGCCAATTGTGCATACTGGCTGGGCTTGTGGGTGATTGCCCTGGGGATCTGGGAGTTGTAGTTCACCCTTATCTAGATATCACTGAACCCAGCTGCTGTCAGACCTGGACTAAACTTGGCACACGGATCCAACATGGCCAACTTTAAGTAATGGCAGGGTTTGGGAAGGACTGACCCACGATTCTGGAAATTGTAGTTCACCCACAACCTTATGCATTTTCTAATGGGACCATTCATTTAAAAAAAAAAAAACCAAAAAAGTAAGACTGTTTTCCCCTAAGAAATAGCATTACACATTACCAAACTGATATTACCAAACTTCACAAAACAAACAATGCCTTTCTCAAATAACCCGGGCAGCGCCGGGTCCCCAAGCTAGTAAATAAATAAAACCTCAAATATGAAAACAGCATTCCAGATCAAGAATGGATAAAAATATCCCAAATGAAAGTAAAGATTTTTTTTATTTACTCCTTTTAAAAAATGTTCTGAATGCTACAAACTCGAACCTGTGGTACAAAATGCAATTTCCTGAAGGAGAGTCAATCAGAAGCAGAAATGAATGCCCCAAGTCTATTTATGGATACGTCACACTATTAAGAGAGACTTGAAATCACCCAGGGTCCTGGAGACTTTCTGAAGCAGACTGGAAATTATTGGGTTGCATTTCAGTTGCGGAGCCAGATTAACAAGATATCTGATGGCTGGTACCATTCAGTGCAACGTGAGAAGGGGCAATCTCACAGTCTTCCTCTGAAATGACTTTGTATAATGTTGTTTTGGAAGGATATGTGATGTTTGAGTGGTGTGAGCCAATGGAATGTAGGTCTGAATTTTACTGATTTGTCTCCACTAGAATAGATCATTTAATCTATATAAATAAAAATGTAATGTTCGTTTGTGGGATTAACAGAACTCAAAAACCAGTGGGCGAATTGACGTCAAATTTGGACAGCATACACCTAACAACCCAATGTATGTCCTTCACTCAAATTCTTTTGATTTTGTCATTTGGGACTTGTAGTTCTTGGGATTTATAGTCCACCTACAATCAAAGAGCATTCTGAACTCCACCAATGATGGAATTGAACCAAAAGTGACACACAGGCAGAGGTAATTTTCAACGGTAAGCAAACAGTATTTTGGCCCCCCCCCCCCAACCAATCAGTGATATATATTTTCTGTTCGTCGTGGGAGTTCTGTGTGCCATATTTGGTTCAATTCCATCATTGGTGGAGTTCAGAATGCTCTTTGATTGTAGGTGAACTATACATCCCAGTAACTACAACTCGCATATGTCAAGGTCTATTTTCCCCCAAGAGCACCCCTGGGCAAAATCAACTATACTGCGAATGCTTACTTTGCGTAATGGTTGAGCCGCCCCTGCAAACAGGACTCCCATGACCAACAGAAAACACTAGAAGGGTTTGGTGGGCATTGACCTTGAGTTTGGGAGTTGTAGTTCACCTACATCCAGAAAACACTGTGGACTCAATGATGGATCTGGACCAAACTTGGCACAAGTATTCCATATGCCCAAATATGAACACAGATGGAGTTTGGGGGAAAGAAGAAGAGAAGGCTGAGAGGAGATATGATAGCCATGTATAAATATGTGAGAGGAAGCCACAGGGAGGAGGGAGCAAGCTTGTTTTCTGCTTCCCTGGAGACTAGGACGCGGAACAATGGCTTCAAACTACAAGAAAGGTGATTCCATCTCTGAACATTAGGAAAAACTTCCTGACTGTGAGAGCCGTTCAGCAGTGGAACTCTCTGCCCCAGAGTGTGGTGGAGGCTCCTTCTTTGGAAGCTTTTAAACAGAGGCTGGATGGCCATCTGTCAGGGGGGATTTGAATGCAATATTCCTGCTTCTTGGCAGGGGGTTGGACTGGATGGCCCATGAGGTCTCTTCCAACTCTTTGATTCTATGATTCTATATTTGAAATAGACCTTGACATTTGGGAGTTGTAGTTACTGGGATTTATAGTTCACCTACAATCAAAGAGTATTCTGAACCCCACGAATGACAGAATTGGGGCAAACTTCCCACACAGAACCCCCATGACCAACAGAAAATACTTAAGGCCATCCAGTCCAACTCCCTTCACCAGGGCAAGAAAATCTAATCAAAGCCCTCCTGACAAAGAGCCATCCGGCCATAGATAGAGATAGATCTATATGATTCACACACACAAATCATAGATTTGAAAGGGGCCCCTAAAGAAGGACAATGATAGGTTGCATGTTCCAGAGTAGGCAAACCAGACACTCTCCACATCAACACTGACAAAGAAACAGCAAGAAATACTGTTTACCCACAAGCATAAAGATATTACATAGATTATAAACCATTACTTTATTTTCCAGATCACTAGACTGGGTCACAGCAACGTGTGGCAGGGGACAGCTAGTCTATATAAATAAAAATGTAATGTTCGTTTGTGGGATTAACAGAACTCAAAAACCACTGGATGAATTGACACCAATTTTGGACACAATAAACCTCTCAGACCAACAAGTGACCATCACTCATAAAACATTAAAAAACACAACAGAAAAGACTTTAAAAGCCAGAAAACAAAAAAATACATTACAACGCATGCGCAAAACCACGTATATATACACACATACACAAATATATACACACATATATGCATATATATACACACAAAACACATATACACAGAAAGGGGGAAGAAAGGAAGGAGAGAAAGAGGGAAAGAAGGAGGGAAGGAGAGAATGAAGGAAAGGTAGGGAAGGAAGGAAGGAGAGAAGGAAATAAAAAATGAGAGAAGGAAGGAGAGAAGGAACGAAAGAGAAAGAGGGAGGGAAGGAAGGAAGGAAGGAAGGAAGGAAAGAGACAAGGAAAGATGGAACCAAAGAGCAAAGGAAGGCAGGAAAGGAACAGGTAGAGAAGGAAGAAAGAAGAAGGGAAAGAAAAAGAGGGAGGGAAGGAAGGAAGGAGAGGAAGAGGAAGGAAGGAAGGAAGGAAGGAGAGGGAGGGAAAGAAGGAAGGAAGGAAAGAGAGAATGAAAGAAAGAAAAAGAGAGAAGGAGAGAAAGAGGGAGGGAAGGTTGGCCACAGCAACGCATGGCGGATAGTTAGTCTATATATATAAAAATGTAATGTTCGTTTGTGGGAGAAACGTAACTCAAAAACCACTGGGCGAATTGACACCAAATTTGGACACAAGACACCGATCAGGACAATGAGTGACCATCACTCATAAAAACACTGGAAAACACAGTGGAAGAGACATTAAAAGCTCAAAACTAAAAAAATACATTACAACGCATGTGCAAAACCACATATATACATATATACACAAATTTATGCACACACATATACACACAAAACACATATACAAAGACTGGGCCACAGCTACATGTGGCAGGGGACAGCTAGTAATTTATATAAAGGTGAGTCAACACCTAAATAAATACAACTGGCTCTACTGTAGTCACCTTCTTCTTTCTTAGGCAATCCCTCGCAGCCCGAGTATGGTGGCCTTCCAAGTGTATTGTCTTGGCGGTGAGTCTGTAGGTGGCTATTCATGATCCACATCTTCTCCAGCAGTAAGGACATCGGTTTCCAGGTGGAAGGCGGTCCAGATCAGGGTTGGCTTGATGCGCCTTCCTCTTGGCACATTTCTCTCTTTTGCCCTCCATTCGTGCCTCTTTGAATTCCGCAGCACTGCTGGTCACAGCTGACCTCCAGTTAGAGTGCTCAAGGACCAGGGTTTTCCAATTCTTGGTGTCTATGCCACAGTTTTAAGTTTGTCCACCAACGTTATGTTTCCCGCTCTAACCTGCAATATCAGTGGAGAGAGTGCCTTTGGAGGCTTCTCAGCACTTGGAACTATAGCCTGTTTGTGGAGGGCAGAGGCTGTCTGTGTAAGTGGATATCTCCACCACATACACATATTTTTCTCTTTTATTATGTGTACAGATATATAGATTTCCTGCCTCTCCTTCAGGAGATTGCCATTGGTTGGAAGTGTTTTGAAGACACATAATAACAAGTCCAAATCATGAAGCCACTGGGGGAGATCATTCGGAGTTTCGGAATGAGGTGTTATCTCTATGCAGATGATGTACAAATCTGTCACTCCTTCTCACCTGTCACCAAGGAGGCTGTCCAGACCTTGAACTGCTGCTGTGTCGGACTGGATGAGAGCTAACAAATTGAAATTGAATCCAGACAAGACAGAGGTTCTACTGGTCAGTCGTAAGGCCGAACAGGGCATAGGGTTACAGCCTGTGTTAGACGGGGTTACACTCCCCTTGAAGACGCAGGTTCGCAGCTTGGGAGTGATCCTGGACTCATCGCTGAGCCTGGGTCTTGGCGGTGGCCGGGAGAGCTTTTGCACAATTAAAACCCGTGCTCCAGTTGCGCCCGTACCTTGGGAAGCCTGATCTGGCCACAGTGGTCCACGCTCTTGTTACATCCCGATTAGATTACTGCAACGCACTCTACGTGGGGTTGCCTTTGAAGACTGTTCGGAAACTTCAATTAGTCCAGCGGAAGGCAGCCAGACTGCTCACCGGAGCGTCATACAGGGAGCACACCACCCCCCTGTTGTGTCAGCTCCACTGGCTGCCGATTCAGTTCCGAGCACAATTCAAGGTGCTGGTTTTGACCTACAAAACCCTATACGGTTCCGGTCCAGTGTATCTGTCCGAACGTATCTCCCTCTACGTCCCACCTCGGAGTTTGAGATCATCTGGGGAGGCCCTGCTCTCGACCCCACCGCTATCACAAGTGAGGTTGGTGGGGACGAGGAGCAGGGCCTTCTCAGTGGTGGCCCCTCACCTATGGAACTCACTCCCGGGGGAAATTAGGTCATCAACATCCCTCCTCTCCTTCAGGAGGAAATTAAAAACGTGGTAGACCAGGCCTTCAGGCAATCTGACAACTAGATAAAGACAATTGGACGACTAGGACTGACAGGACTGACAAAGTGGAATTGGAATCTGGACTGTGAGATGGCGAACGCTGAGCGTTAATTAGGTGAAATCGGTTTTATTGGTTTTATTGTTGCAGTACAGAAACTGATTGTTAATTGCTTAATTGCTGCTATATTGTTTTTATTCTACTGTTATGTTGATGCCGGCATCGAATTGTGCCTTTGTAAGTCGCCCTGAGTCCCCCTCTGGGGTAGAAGTAACCGAAATAAATAAATAAATCATGTAACTTTTCCATGCTCTTGCCATAGTAGCTAAACTGATAAGATAGCCTGTCTTGGGACAAGAGAACTAACATAGCAACTAACTCCAAATATCACCCAAGTCCAAAAAAAAAAAAAAAGTGCCATTAAAGCCCTGGCAGACAATGCAAAAAGAATCTGTGAACCCATGCCAATGAAGACTCCACCGCAGGCATCAGAAGTGCTGCAAGACCAAGAACAAGCCACGGGAGTCAAGACAAACATCCACTCAGAGGAAAAGTGTTCCTGCCATACATCAAGGGAACCACTGACTGCAGAGGGAAGCTGACGAGGAAACACAACATACAAACTATCTACAGACACACTAAGAAAATCAGACATATACTATGTTCAGTTAAGGACGAGAGGGATCCTCTCACTTCTGCAGGAGTCTACCGTATACCATGCAGCTGTGGACAAGTCTACAGAGGGACCTCCAAACGCAGCGTTGCCCAAACACGCATCAAGGAACATGAAAGGCACTGCAGACTAACTCAACCAGAGAAGCCAGCCATAGCAGAGCACCTCATGAACCAACCTGGACACAGCATATTATTTGAGAACACAGAAATGCTGGACCACTCTGAAGAAACCATGAAAATGTACACAATCTGGCCACCATTACTAAAAAATCTCTAAAATTATAACAATACATAAAAAAACAAAACTTAAACACAGGGAACTCCAGACAAGAAACAACCAGGAACACCTAATCACCTCTCAACAAAGGAATTTCCCAGGCAGTAACACGCCACACCTAAACACTGTCAGGCCATCAAATGCTAATTAAGGTGGCCAATTGAAGCATTCACACTTAGCTCCAACAGTTCTTTCTCCCACCCTGGACCTTCCACAGATATATAAACCCAATGTTCCTAGTTTCCAACACACCTCACAACCTCTGAGGATGGCTGCCACAGATGCAGGTGAAACGTCACTTCTAGAACATGGCCGTACAGCCCAAAAAACCTACAAAAACCCAGTGATTCCAGCCATGAAAGCCATTGACAGCTCCCCTGGTGGCCAGAAAAAGTTGGAATGTTAAATAGCCTCTGACTGTCTGTCTATATGTGTTGTGTGTCTATGGCATTGAATGTTTGCCATGCATATGTACATTTATTTATTTATTTAGAAGTTTTCTATACCGGCCTTCTCACCTCGACGAGGGACTCAGGTCGGTTTACAGCATATAAAAAGTACAATAATATATAGGTACAACAAGTTGCAAAGTCATCGCATATTAAAATAGCACACTGAAATACAATAAAAACATCATCATCACATCACAATTACCTAAGCCAAGTCGTCAATCCAGTCATAGTCATAATCATACTCATAGTCACAGTTCATCACAATTCAGCACAAGGAAGGAGGTTCTAGGTTCAGTCCTCAAATGCCACATTCCAGAGCCAGGTCTTTAGTAGTTTCCTGAACGTCAGGAGGGAGGGGGCAGATCTGATCTCTAGTGGGAGGGAGTTCCAAAGCCGGGGAGCCACCACCGAGAAGGCCCTTGTAATTTGCCCTGAGTCCCCTGCGGGGTGAGAAGGGCAGAATATAAATACTGTAAATAAATAAATAAATAAATAAATAAATAAATAAATAAATAAATTCGACAATATTTATTTATTTATTTATTTAGAACTTTTATATACCGGTTTTCTCGACCTCTAGAGAGGGACTCAGGCCGGTTTACAACATGATTCAAAAACAGTAGTTTAAAACATCACACCATAAAACACATTAATACATAAAATACATTAAAAGCAATCATATAATTACATAAAGCCAAGTCGTCCAAAGATATCACAATTCATTACCATCCGTCTGTGTGGCCAGAAGTTCTTGACTCACTCATCAAATGCTAAATTCCAGAGCCAAGTTTTCACCATTTTTCTAAAAGTCAGGAGAGAAGGGGCAGTTTTAATCTCCAGTGGGAGAGAGTTCCAGAGCTGAGGGGCCACCACCAAGAAGGCCCTGTCCCCACCAGATGCGATTGCGAGGATGATGGGACCGAGAGCAGGGCCCCTCCAGAAGATCTTAACAATCTTGATGGTTCATAGGGGAGAATCCGTTCGGACAGGTAAACTGTGCCGGAGTCGTTTAGGGATTTATAGGTCAACACCAGCACTTTGAATTGTGCTAATTGAAGCTAATTGGGAGCCAGTGGAGCTGGCGCAACAGAGGAGTGGTATGCTCCCTGTATCCCGCTCCTGTTACTAATCTGGCTGCCGCTCGTTGAACTAGTTGAAGCTTCCAGGCAGTCTTCAGAGGCAACCCCACGTAGAGAGTGTTGCAGTAGTCTATACGGGATGTAACCAGAGCGTGGACCACCGTGGCCAAGTCAGACTTCCCAAGGTACGGGCGCAGCTGGCACAAGTTTTAATTGACATTTTTTTATCATTCCTCATTCTGTTTTTACTGCATCCATGGATCATGCATCTAGATTTGTAAGTTGTCCATTAGATTCTTCTGTTAGAGAGAGAGAGAGAGATTGAGAGAGAGAGGAAGTCAAGTATTTCACTTTTACATTCTGAAGAAGATTGCAGGGCTATGCAGTATCCACCTGTTAATTTCCTTCGCATGTGAAGCAGCCCTTCAGGCAGGAGATGGATGAGATTGTGATCAGAGATCTGGAGACAGTTGGAAAGAAAGGGAGCCAGGTTTATGCTGTGAGTGTGTATGCACGCGCACAGGCACATCCTGCTTTTTGGTCTGATAAACATGCTTTTCCATCTACTTGGAATCTGATTATCACAAGCAGTGAATGTTTCCACAAATATATCCAAGAGTCCTTTTGACAGGAAGGGATAGGTTCCTCAAAGATGTGATGCACACTCAATGGCTGCAATCCTGTGTGGTCCAGTGTAGCATAGGAACTCTGCTTGCGGAAGGTCGCTACACCAAGCCCACTTCCTATGAAGTTGAACATGACCCCCCCCCCCATAAAAGATAGTAACTTATAGTTTTCATAGAATCATAGAATCAAAGAGTTGGAAGAGACCTCATGGGCCATCCAGTCCAACCCCCTGCCAAGAAGCAGGAATATTGCATTCAAATCACCCCTGACATATGGCCATCCAGCCTCTGTTTAAAAGCTTCCAAAGAAGGAGCCTCCACACTCCGGGGCAGAGAGTTCCACTGCTGAACGGCTCTCACAGTCAGGAAGTTCTTCCTCATGTTCAGATGGAATCTCCTCTCTTGTAGTTTGAAGCCATTGTTTCGTGTCCTAGTCTCCAGGGAAGCAGAAAACAAGCTTGCTCCCTCCTCCCTGTGGCTTCCTCTCACATATTTATACATGGCTCCTCTCAGCTTTCGCTTCTGCAGGCTAAACATGCCCAGCTCCTTAAGCCGCTCCTCATAGGGCTTGTTCTCCAGACCCTTGATCATTTTAGTCACCCTCCTCTGGACACATTCCAGCTTGTCAATATCTCTCTTGAATTGTGGTGCCCAGAATTGGACACAATATTCCAGGTGTGGTCTAACCAAAGCGGAATAGAGGGGTAGCATTACTTCCCTGGACCTAGACACCATGCTCCTATTGATGTAGGCCAAAATCCCATTGGCTTTTTTTGCCGCCACATCACATTGTTGGCTCATGTTTAACTTGTTGTCCACGAGGACTCCAAGATCTTTTTCACACGTACTGCTCTCAAGCCAGGCATCCCCCATTCTGTATCTTTGCATTTCGTTTTTTTCTGCCTAAGTGGAGTATCTTGCATTTGTCCCTGTTGAACTTCATTTTGTTAGTTTTGGCCCATCTCTCTAATCTGTCAAGATCGTTTTGAATCCTGCTCCCCTCCTCTGGAGTATTGGCTATCCCTTCCAATTTGGTGTCGTCTGCAAACTTGATGATCCTGCCTTTTGCTAAGGACGAGGACACCAGACTGGATAATAACAGTTAAACCTTGGTCAATTTGCCAAGACGCTAACAACAACAACAAGGACCCTTCCCATGTTAGATAGTGTGTACATTTAATCAAGGTTTTATGCCCTATGTTTCATATATAGCAGAAGGTAACACATTTATTACTGAGAAACCACCTCCTTTTACACTTATGTACTCTCTTGAACTTCTATGGGACACAGGGGGGGGGGGATAAGTGGGTATGTTTTCTGTATCATGATTTCTATATTTCTATATTTCTCCCTGTGTGCCTGACCTTTTCCTGACCCTTTTGCCCAATTCCCCTTTATTGAAAAAATGTATAAAAATATAAGAAGCCACCCCTGTGCTCCTGGAAAGGAGGGAATCCTCAGTTGGAAAAGACTCTTATCAAAAGACACTATTTGCATGGACAATAACAAAGGATCGTGACTTCTGGCCTCGGAGTTGGCCCCCCAGAGGAAGCGGTCACTTGGCATTTATGATCATATCTCAATAGGACAAAGGAAGCCTTCGGAAAGCCATACTTTGTCCTAATCTGTTACTGATCCAACTTTTATCCACTGAATCCACAGCCAAAATGTCCTCATTGTTCCTGTCTCTCAGCACTGGAAAAATCTGGATTTTAGCAAGATCGTTAAACATCAGTGTTGATTGCAGCCACTCAGTGACAATAGCCAGACTAGCTTGCAGGCCCTTGGGACTCGCTGGTCACTTGGACATCTCAAAATCTCCATAATCCTCTCAAGAATCCATTGTTTCCCTCTCGTCCTACCTCCCTCTCTCCTGATTCGTCAGGACGCTGAGGTGGCAGAAGCCCAGCGATTGACCCAGGCGCTCAGGAGGAGACCAAGCCTCCTCCCAGCTGAAGAGCGCCAGCCAATCATTGTCTAACCGGCAGAGGGGCAGGGAATGGGAGTTTCAAACCTGGCAGTTCTGTTTTATGTACAAAAAGGTATTTAGTTTTGTACACTGTATGCTTAGCTTGGCTTGCTACTTTGCCTCCTTTTCAGCTGAATCACAATAAAATCATCTCGGTGGCGCTTCCTTCAACTTTGGTGAGATTTCTTTTGGGAACTTAGGAAAAACCTTTTAAATTGGGCTTCTCTCTGCTCACCATTGTAGCGAGCCCTCTTTGGTGGGTCCGCAGGGTCTCTCCTTCAGGGCTAGACCCTTTTAGATTCCTTCATGATTTCATCTAGCAGTGAGATCAGTGATGGATCAAAGAAGCGTCGATGTCCCTTTAGACCAGTGTTTGGTTGGGACCCCTGAGGTTGTGAAGGGGGGGGGGAGGCTTGAGAATGGTCACCAAAGACCTTCAGAAAAAATGTATTTCTGGTTGTCTTAGGAACCCCTTTGGTAGAGAAGGCTGAAGATCTCTCCGCCTGTCCTTCTCTTCCTATTTGGAAACAGACGGTGAATCCTCCCACCAGAAGCCCTCCTCCTTGGCCAGACTCTCAGCCAAGGGGAGGGCTGTTTCTGAGACTCCACACAGGGAGGGGAGAGCAGGCATGCTCGGCACATGACAGCATGGTGTACATGTGCAGGCGAGAGAGAGTGTGCTATACTGGAGGGAGGCTCACACCTTCAAGGCATGGGGGTTCTGTGTGGAAAGTTTGGTCCAGTTCTATCATTGGTGGGGTTCAGAATGCTCTTTGATTGTAAGTGAACTATAAATCTCAGCAACTACAACTCCCAAATGTCAAGGTCTATTTTCCCCAAACCCCATCAGTGTTCACATTTGGGCATATTGAGTATTTGTGTCAAATTTGGTCCAAATCTATCATTGTTTAGGTCCACAGTGCTCTCTGGATGTAGGCAAACTGTTATTGTTGTTTACTCGTTCAGTCACTTCTGACTTCGTGACCTCCTGGACCAGCCCACGCTAGTCCCTGTCAGCCATCACCACCCCCAGCTCCTTCAGAGTCAAGCCAGTCACTTCAATAATACCATCCATCCATCTTGCCCTTCCTTTTCCCTTCCATTTTCCCCAGCATAATTCTCTTCTCTAAGCTTTCCTGTCTTTTCATGATGTGACCAAAGGACTTCATCTTTGCCTCTAATATCCTTCCCTCCAGTGAGCAGTCGGGCTTTCTTTCCAGGAGGATGGACTGGTTGGATCTTCTTGCGGTCCAAGGCACTCTCAGAACTTTCCTCCAACATGTTCAAAAGATCTATCTTCCTTCACTCAGCCTTCCTTATGGTCCAGCACTCACATCTGTAAGTTACTACAGGGAATACCATTGCTTTTACTATGCGGATCTTCATTGCCAGTGTGATGTCTCTACTCTTCACTATCTTATTGAGATTGGTCCATTGCTCTCCTCCCAAGAAGTAAAGGTCTTCCAATTTCCTGGCTGCAGTCTGTGTCTGCACTTATCTTTGCACCTAGAAATACAAAGTGTGCTGTCATGTGCTATGACAATGTCTGTTTATAGGACGTGCTTTCTATATGCCCAACGGGACGCCTGGGTGCCTCAGCTAAAGGGTCCCTTAGGTTTCCCAAAACAAAGTTCTGTAGAGGCTCAAAGTAAGTCCAATAAGGCTTAAATCTTCAAACAAATGAATAAAATGCCATATAATCTTGAAAAACTGGTAGCTTTCTCGATCTGCCGACAAGGGACAGGCAACTGCTTGATAAACTGTTCCTATCTTCTTTAGGGAAACCTTCCGACCCCTCCTTGGGCAATCTTTCTTAACCCTGCTGGTGTGAGGCCCCAACTCCCGGCTCCAAGCTGCGTTATGGATAGCCCGAGTGGTCCCTTACCAGGCAATGGTTGCTGCAGATCTGCCAAGCTGGTGTCCTTTTAGTTTCTCCACGAAGGCTGTGGAACTGTAACTTTACTCTCCAGCAAAGCTGTAGAGGTTTTCCTTTTTCCCAGCAAAAGCTGGCTGTAGATCTGTTTCTTTGACCCCAGCAGAGCTGTAAGAAGCGAAGCTTTTTACAGGTGGGGTAGAGAAAAGCCCACACGTCCTACTGTAAGGCTCTAAACCAGTGGTTCTCAACCTGTGGGTCTCCAGGTGTTTTGGCCTACAACTCCCAGAAAACCCAGCCAGTTTACCAGCTGATAGGATTTCTGGGAGTTGAAGGCCAAAAACATCTGGGGACCCCAGGTTGAGAACCACTGCTCTAAACTATGAGACTGAACTTAAAGTCCCCTTTTCCCTCCAAAACCTGGGAAAAGGGGTGGATCTAAATGCTCTAACGATGATTGATAGTTCGTTGGCCTTATGATTGCAACCTGGGGAAGCCACCTGATTGCAAAAAAGCATAGCTTGAATAGATTCAAGCAAACTAACAATGCAAGAAAAAGAATCAAATCTCCTGGCACAGTCGGGCCAGCACACAAAGTTTGTCACTGGCTCCATGTTTTCTTCCTCTATTTACCAGTTATCAATTAGTCCGTTTGCCAGAATCTTGGGTTTTTTAATGTTTAGCTGCAACCCAGCTTTTTCCCTTTCTTCTTTCACCTTGATTAGAAGGCTCCTCAGGTCCTCCTCACTTTTGTCCATCAATGTGGTATCATCTGCATATCTAAGGTTGTGAATGTTTCTTCCAGCAATTTTAACCCCAGCCTTGCATTCATCAAGCCCCGTACATCGCATGCTGTGTTCTGCATACAAGTTGAATAGGTTGGGTGAAAGTAGACAGCCCTGCCATACGCCTTTCCCAATGTTGAATCAGTCTGTTGTTCCATGGTCAGTTCTTACTGTTTCTATTTGGTCATTAAACAGATTCCTCAGGAGACAGATGTAGGTGAACTACAACTCCAAAAAGCAAGGTCAATGCCCACCAAACCCTTCCAGTACTTTCTGTTGGTCATGGGAGTTCTGTGTGCCTAGTTTGGTTCAATTCCATCATTGGTGGAGTTCAGAATGCTCTTTGATTGTAGGTGAACTATAAATCCCAGCAACTACAACTCCCAAGTAACAAAATCAACCCCCCCTCAGCCCCAACAGTAGTCAAATTTAGTTGAATCAGATATTTGTGCCAAATTTTGTCCAGTGAATGAAAATATATCCTGAATATCAGATATTGACAATACGATTGATAATAATAGCAAAATTACAGTTATGAAGTAGCAACAAAAATAATATGGTTGGGGGTCACCACAACATAAGGAACTGCATTAAGGGGTTGCAGCATTAGGAAGGTTGAGAAGAACCACTGCTGTAGACCATACGTGACATGATTATGTTGCTTGCTGAGATGCTGAAGTTTTCCTTGGGGCTCAGTTGATACTTTTCAGATTTTTCTCCTGTTTTCCCTAGACATGGAAGGGCCATGTTGGAGGGAGCTGGATTTATTTTGTCAAAAATCTGAGAGGGCTTTGGTGACACTGGAAAGAGGGAGGGAATACCATCCTCTTCCTCAGTGGTGCACAACCTGTGGCCTTCCAGGTTTTTAGGACTCCAACTCCCAGAAGCCCTAGCCAACTTATCCAAAGACTTGTTGCACTGACTATTATGAAAATGAATTCCCCAAGTTTGTTCAGCACTTCGAATTATGATCTGTTCTCTGTCCTGAAGATAGTTAATTCAATTCAAATCAAGAAGGGGTTTTTTTGGGGGGGGGGGATATTTCTGTCGTAGCTGAATAAATCCAGAAGAAGGGAGGCACCCTTGGCCTCGGCAAGCCTGGCGTCTAAGCTAGTTATTGGAAATTGGATGCTATTAAACGGCCCCTTGTTTTTCTGCTTGCTTCCATCACACGGGAGGCAATCACAGAGCTCTGTCCCGTCGCAAGATTGCCTTGTCCGTTCCAATGATCTTTAACTGCTTGTTTTCATGGCAAAAATCACAAATGCTTTTCTCATTGTCCGGTTGCATCGCCGGTCGCTTCCCATTTCTCTGCTTTCGAATCCCAGGACTCTGAGCCAGTCACATCCCATCAGGACTTTTCTACTTCTTGGCTTTCTTTCTCATTCATTTCATTTCATTTCTTTCTTTCGTTCATTGCTACCCATTTTAATAATGACTTTGCCGTCTAGAACCTTCAGCTTGATAACTCCAGGTTAGTACCCTCAAACAGTCTCGATTTACAGGGGCCGTCCCAATGAAATTAGAATGCTGTAATTGGATTGCGTGAAAGGTGCCAACAGAGAGGGGAGGATGATGACCATGACTATGCCCCATTAGTCAGAGCAAAATGCTCTGTGAGAACATGGACACCCAACTTCTTCTGCGCTTGGAGCCTGGAGCAACGTCAATACCAGACAATTTCACCTTATGTCTAGAGGCTCTGTCGAACTGTCTACGTGCTAGTAGACTGAAGGTGAACCCGGCGAAGACTGAGATTCTCTGGCATGGCCGCCTGACAGGTCTGACTCATCCGCTACCCACCTTCGATGGTGCCGCCCTATCTCCATCGTCCACCGTTAAGAGCTTGGGTGTCGTTTTGGATTCGCAGCTGACAATGGAAGCTCAGCAAACAGGCCATTTTCCATCTATGACAAGTGAGGCAATTGGCACCCTACCTATCTGATGAGGCTCTGACAACAGTCATTCATGCCACGGTCACGTCTAGGCTGGACTATTGGCTTCCAACTGATTACCATGGTCTATATAAGATGCTAGTTCTGACCTTTAAAATTTTTTACAGCCAGGGTCCATCGTACCTTAGGGACCGCCTCTCCTTCTCCCATCAACGGAGGTTGCAACGACCATCCCAACACGACCTACTTTATATACCGGGTCCTAGAGAACTTAACTTGTATGCAGAACACATCATGCGATGTGCGGGGCTTGATGAATGCAAAGCTGGGGTAAAAATTGCTGAAAGAAACATTAACAACCTCAGATATGCAGATGACACCACTCTGATGGCCGAAAGTGAGGAGGAGCTGAGGAGCCTTCTAATCAAGGTGAAAGAAGAAAGTGCAAAAGCTGGGTTGCAGCTAAACATAAAAAAAACCAAGATTATGGCAACAAGAATGATTGACAACTGGAAATAGAGGGAAAAAACGTGGAGGGAGTGACAGACTTTGTATTTCTAGGTGCAAAGATTACTGCAGATGCAGACTGCAGCCAGGAAATCAGAAGACGCTTACTTCTTGGGAGGAGAGCAATGTCCAATCTCGATAAAATAGTAAAGAGTAGAGACATCAGACTGGCAAGAAAGATCCATTGCCTAGTCAAAGCCATGGTATTCCCTGTAGTCACCTACGGAAGTGAGAGCTGGACCTTCGGGAAGGCTGAGCGAAGGAAGATTGATGCTTTTGAACTGGAGGAAAGTTCTGAGAGTGCCTTGGACAGCGAGAAGATCCAACCAGTCCATCCTCCAGGAAATAAAGCCCGACTGCTCATTGGAGGGAAGGATACTAGAGACAAATTTGAAGTACTTTGGCCACATCATGAGGAGACAGCAAAGCCTAGAGAAGACAATTATGCTGGGGAAAGTGGAAGGTAAAAGGAAGAGGGGCCGACCAAGGGCAAGATGGATGGATGGCATCCTTGAAGTGACTGGACTGACCTTGAAGGAGCTGGGGGTGGTGAGGCCGACAGGGAGCTCTGGCGTGGGCTGGTCCATGAGGTCACGAAGAGTCGGAGACGACTGAACGAATGAACAACAACATATGACTTGGAAAGTACCAGACGCAGAGCTTTTTCTATTTCTGCCCCTGCCTTATGGAATTCCTTGCTGCCCTATATGAGAGCCATGCATGAGTTAGGACCTTTTACCCTAGCACTTAAAACCTGGCTTTTTACTAGAGCTTTTGATCTATGTTAATTTTATCAATATCTGTATGTATGTATTTTTATCCTTTACAATTTAGCTTGTAAATCGCCTAGAGCATCTTGGATGGAGGGCGATTAATAAGTAATAAAATGATGATGATGATGATGATGGGGTCTTCTTAGTTGTAGCACCCTTCACGTGAAATGGCAGATAGAAATATTACATAAACAAACAATGTAAGTGTTAGTATTTGTGCTCCATGAATCAGCATGGTGTTGTGGTTTAAGGGTTGAACCAGGACTCTTGGGAGGCCAGAGATCAAATCTCTGCTTGGCCATGGAAGCCCACTCGGTGGCCTTGGGCAATGCACACTCTCTCAGCTTCAGAGTATGCCAAAACTGAATCACCTCTGAACAAATCCTGCCAAGAAAATCCTGTGATATATACATGATTTTGAAGGCACATAACAAGATAATTTATATTCTGCCATCCAGTGGTCTAATCCATATTGGGCTAGTGGGCTTATTAATGAAAGACCCTCCTCATAAATGTTTGTTGTTCATTCGTTCAGTTGTCTCCGACTCTTCGTGACCTCACGGACCAGCCCACGCCAGATCTCCCTGTCGGCTGTCACCACCCCCAGCTCCTTCAAGGTCAGTCCAGTCACTTCAAGGATGCCATCCATCCATCTTGCCCTTGGTCGGCCCCTCTTCCTTTTGCCTTCCACTTTCCCCAGCATAATTGTCTTCTCTAGGCTTTGCTGTCTCCTCATGATGTGGCCAAAGTACTTCACCTTTGTCTCTAGTATCCTTCCCTCCAGTGAGCAGTCGGGCTTTATTTCCTGGAGGATGGACTGGTTGGATCTTCTCGCAGTAGATTAAATTATCAGCAGCAGCGTGACGCAGGACCAGTTGCCCAAAGTGATAAAAAGAACAAAAACATACAGACCAATGCTATCTCTTCCATAGGAGGCTTTTATTTATAGTAAAATAATATGGTTGCACTATTTCCAAGAACAAGGTTTCCATAACACAAACAAAGTTCAACCTTCACACTGGAGCTTCACACACGAGACCGCACAGTATGAGGTCTTCCCTCACAGACTAAGGCCTATCTCACACTGTGAGCCCTTCTCTCACAGACTTTACATGCAGCAGCCTTCACACTGGAGCTTTCTCACATGAGACTTCTTTCTTTATTTATTTACAGCTTTTATATTCCACTCTTCTCACCCCGCAGGGAACTCAGGGTGGATTACAGTGTACACATATATGGCAAACATTCAATGC